>OY282401.1:0-2500 GCA_958295455.1 Coleophora deauratella | reverse complement strand
TAGGTTAGGTTAGGTTAGGTTAGGTTAGGTTAGGTTAGGTTAGGTTAGGTTAGGTTAGGTTGGTTAGGTTAGGTTAGGTTAGGTTAGGTTAGGTTAGGTTAGGTTAGGTTAGGTTAGGTTAGGTTAGGTTAGGTTAGGTTAGGTTAGGTTAGGTTAGGTTAGGTTAGGTTAGGTTAGGTTAGGTTAGGTTAGGTTAGGTTAGGTTAGGTTAGGTTAGGTTAGGTTAGGTTAGGTTAGGTTAGGTTAGGTTAGGTTAGGTTAGGTTAGGTTAGGTTAGGTTAGGTTAGGTTAGGTTAGGTTAGGTTAGGTTAGGTTAGGTTAGGTTAGGTTAGGTTAGGTTAGGTTAGGTTAGGTTAGGTTAGGTTAGGTTAGGTTAGGTTAGGTTAGGTTAGGTTGGTTAGGTTAGGTTAGGTTAGGTTAGGTTAGGTTAGGTTAGGTTAGGTTAGGTTAGGTTAGGTTAGGTTAGGTTAGGTTAGGTTAGGTTAGGTTAGGTTAGGTTAGGTTAGGTTAGGTTAGGTTAGGTTAGGTTAGGTTAGGTTAGGTTAGGTTAGGTTAGGTTAGGTTAGGTTAGGTTAGGTTAGGTTAGGTTAGGTTAGGTTAGGTTAGGTTAGGTTAGGTTAGGTTAGGTTAGGTTAGGTTAGGTTAGGTTAGGTTAGGTTAGGTTAGGTTAGGTTAGGTTAGGTTAGGTTAGGTTAGGTTAGGTTAGGTTAGGTTAGGTTAGGTAGGTTAGGTTAGGTTAGGTTAGGTTAGGTTAGGTTAGGTTAGGTTAGGTTAGGTTAGGTAGGTTAGGTTAGTTAGGTTAGGTTAGGTTAGGTTAGGTTAGGTTAGGTTAGGTTAGGTTAGGTTAGGTTAGGTTAGGTTAGGTTAGGTTAGGTTAGGTTAGGTTAGGTTAGGTTAGGTTAGGTTAGGTTAGGTTAGGTTAGGTTAGGTTAGGTTAGGTTAGGTTAGGTTAGGTTAGGTTAGGTTAGGTTAGGTTAGGTTAGGTTAGGTTAGGTTAGGTTAGGTTAGGTTAGGTTAGGTTAGGTTAGGTTAGGTTAGGTTAGGTTAGGTTAGGTTAGGTTAGGTTAGGTTAGGTTAGGTTAGGTTAGGTTAGTTAGGTTAGGTTAGGTTAGGTTAGGTTAGGTTAGGTTAGGTTAGGTTAGGTAGGTTAGGTTAGGTTAGGTTAGGTTAGGTTAGGTTAGGTTAGGTTAGGTTAGGTTAGTTAGGTTAGGTTAGGTTAGGTTAGGTTAGGTTAGGTTAGGTTAGGTTAGGTTAGGTTAGGTTAGGTTAGGTTAGGTTAGGTTAGGTTAGGTTAGGTTAGGTTAGGTTAGGTTAGGTTAGGTTAGGTTAGGTTAGGTTAGGTTAGGTTAGGTTAGGTTAGGTTAGGTTAGGTTAGGTTAGGTTAGGTTAGGTTAGGTTAGGTTAGGTTAGGTTAGGTTAGGTTAGGTTAGGTTAGGTTAGGTTAGGTTAGGTTAGGTTAGGTTAGGTTAGGTTAGGTTAGGTTAGGTTAGGTTAGGTTAGGTTAGGTTAGGTTAGGTTAGGTTAGGTTAGGTTAGGTTAGGTTAGGTTAGGTTAGGTTAGGTTAGGTTAGGTTAGGTTAGGTTAGGTTAGGTTAGGTTAGGTTAGGTTAGGTTAGGTTAGGTTAGGTTAGGTTAGGTTAGGTTAGGTTAGGTTAGGTTAGGTTAGGTTAGGTTAGGTTAGTTAGGTTAGGTTAGGTTAGGTTAGGTTAGGTTAGGTTAGGTTAGGTTAGGTTAGGTTAGGTTAGGTTAGGTTAGGTTAGGTTAGGTTAGGTTAGGTTAGGTTAGGTTAGGTTAGGTTAGGTTAGGTTAGGTTAGGTTGTAGGTTAGGTTAGGTTAGGTTAGGTTAGGTTAGGTTAGGTTAGGTTAGGTTAGGTTAGGTTAGGTTAGGTTAGGTTAGGTTAGGTTAGGTTAGGTTAGGTTAGGTTAGGTTAGGTTAGGTTAGGTTAGGTTAGGTTAGGTTAGGTAGGTTAGGTTAGGTTAGGTTAGGTTAGGTTAGGTTAGGTTAGGTTAGGTTAGGTTAGGTTAGGTTAGGTTAGGTTAGGTTAGGTTAGGTTAGGTTAGGTTAGGTTAGGTTAGGTTAGGTTAGGTTAGGTTAGGTTAGGTTAGGTTAGGTTAGGTTAGGTTAGGTTAGGTTAGGTTAGGTTAGGTTAGGTTAGGTTAGGTTAGGTTAGGTTAGGTTAGGTTAGGTTAGGTTAGGTTAGGTTAGGTTAGGTTAGGTTAGGTTAGGTTAGGTTAGGTTAGGTTAGGTTAGGTTAGGTTAGGTTAGGTTAGGTTAGGTTAGGTTAGGTTAGGTTAGGTTAGGTTAGGTTAGGTTAGGTTAGGTTAGGTTAGGTTAGGTTAGGTTAGGTTAGGTTAGGTTAGGTTAGGTTAGGTTAGGTTAGGTTAGGTTAGGTTAGGTTAGGTTAGGTTAGGTTAGGTTAGGTTAGGTTAGGTTAGGTTAGGTTAGGTTAGGTTAGGTTAGGTTAAGGTTAGGTTAGGTTAGGTTAGGTTAGGTTAGGTTA
>OY282400.1:17277290-17444392 GCA_958295455.1 Coleophora deauratella | reverse complement strand
CTAACCTAACCTAACCTAACCTAACCTAACCTAACCTAACCTAACCTAACCTAACCTAACCTAACCTAACCTAACCTAACCTAACCTAACCTAACTAACCTAACCTAACCTAACCTAACCTAACCTAACCTAACCTAACCTAACCTAACCTAACCTAACCTAACCTAACCTAACCTAACCTAACCTAACCTAACCTAACCTAACCTAACCTAACCTAACCTAACCTAACCTAACCAACCTAACCTAACCTAACCTAACCTAACCTAACCTAACCTAACCTAACCTAACCTAACCTAACCTAACCTAACCTAACCTAACCTAACCTAACCTAACCTAACCTAACCTAACCTAACCTAACCTAACCTAACCTAACCTAACCTAACCTAACTAACCTAACCTAACTAACCTAACCTAACCTAACCTAACCTAACTAACCTAACCTAACCTAACCTAACCTAACCTAACCTAACCTAACCTAACCTAACCTAACCTAACCTAACCTAACCTAACCTAACCTAACCTAACCTAACCTAACCTAACCTAACCTAACCTAACCTAACCTAACCTAACCTAACCTAACCTAACCTAACCTAACCTAACCTAACCTAACCTAACCTAACCTAACCTAACCTAACCTAACCTAACCTAACCTAACCTAACCTAACCTAACCTAACCTAACCTAACCTAACCTAACCTAACCTAACCTAACCTAACCTAACCTAACCTAACCTAACCTAACCTAACCTAACCTAACCTAACCTAACCTAACCTAACCTAACCTAACCTAACCTAACCTAACCTAACCTAACCTAACCTAACCTAACCTAACCTAACCTAACCTAACCAACCTAACCTAACCTAACCTAACCTAACCTAACCTAACCTAACCTAACCTAACCTAACCTAACCTAACCTAACCTAACCTAACCTAACCTAACCTAACCTAACCTAACCTAACCTAACCTAACCTAACCTAACCTAACCTAACCTAACCTAACCTAACCTAACCTAACCTAACCTAACCTAACCTAACCTAACCTAACCTAACCTAACCTAACCTAACCTAACCTAACCTAACCTAACCTAACCTAACCTAACCTAACCTAACCTAACCTAACCTAACCTAACCTAACCTAACCTAACCTAACCTAACCTAACCTAACCTAACCTAACCTAACCTAACCTAACCTAACCTAACCTAACCTAACCTAACCTAACCTAACCTAACCTAACCTAACCTAACCTAACCTAACCTAACCTAACCTAACCTAACCTAACCTAACCTAACCTAACCTAACCTAACCTAACCTAACCTAACCTAACCTAACCTA
Source organism: Coleophora deauratella (assembly GCA_958295455.1). NCBI lineage: Eukaryota > Metazoa > Arthropoda > Insecta > Lepidoptera > Coleophoridae > Coleophora > Coleophora deauratella. The sequence goes on along the minus strand of OY282400.1, from coordinate 17,443,060 downwards.
ACCTAACCTAACCTAACCTAACCTAACCTAACCTAACCTAACCTAACCAACCTAACCTAACCTAACCTAACCTAACCTAACCTAACCTAACCTAACCTAACCTAACCTAACCTAACCTAACCTAACCTAACCTAACCTAACCTAACCTAACCTAACCTAACCTAACCTAACCTAACCTAACCTAACCTAACCTAACCTAACCTAACCTAACCTAACCTAACCTAACCTAACCTAACCTAACCTAACCTAACCTAACCTAACCTAACCTAACCTAACCTAACCTAACCTAACCTAACCTAACCTAACCTAACCTAACCTAACCTAACCTAACCTAACCTAACCTAACCTAACCTAACCTAACCTAACCTAACCTAACCTAACCTAACCTAACCTAACCTAACCTAACCTAACCTAACCTAACCTAACCTAACCTAACCTAACCTAACCTAACCTAACCTAACCTAACCTAACCTAACCTAACCTAACCTAACCTAACCTAACCTAACCTAACCTAACCTAACCTAACCTAACCTAACCTAACCTAACCTAACCTAACCTAACCTAACCTAACCTAACCTAACCTAACCTAACCTAACCTAACCTAACCTAACCTAACCTAACCTAACCTAACCTAACCTAACCTAACCTAACCTAACCTAACCTAACCTAACCTAACCTAACCTAACCTAACCTAACCTAACCTAACCTAACCTAACCTAACCTAACCTAACCTAACCTAACCTAACCTAACCTAACCTAACCTAACCTAACCTAACCTAACCTAACCTAACCTAACCTAACCTAACCTAACCTAACCTAACCTAACCTAACCTAACCTAACCTAACCTAACCTAACCTAACCTAACCTAACCTAACCTAACCTAACCTAACCTAACCTAACCTAACCTAACCTAACCTAACCTAACCTAACCTAACCTAACCTAACCTAACCTAACCTAACCTAACCTAACCTAACCTAACCTAACCTAACCTAACCTAACCTAACCTAACCTAACCTAACCTAACCTAACCTAACCTAACCTAACCTAACCTAACCTAACCTAACCTAACCTAACCTAACCTAACCTAACCTAACCTAACCTAACCTAACCTAACCTAACCTAACCTAACCTAACCTAACCTAACCTAACCTAACCTAACCTAACCTAACCTAACCTAACCTAACCTAACCTAACCTAACCTAACCTAACCTAACCTAACCTAACCTAACCTAACCTAACCTAACCTAACCTAACCTAACCTAACCTAACCTAACCTAACCTAACCTAACCTAACCTAACCTAACCTAACCTAACCTAACCTAACCTAACCTAACCTAACCTAACCTAACCTAACCTAACCTAACCTAACCTAACCTAACCTAACCTAACCTAACCTAACCTAACCTAACCTAACCTAACCTAACCTAACCTAACCTAACCTAACCTAACCTAACCTAACCTAACCTAACCTAACCTAACCTAACCTAACCTAACCTAACCTAACCTAACCTAACCTAACCTAACCTAACCTAACCTAACCTAACCTAACCTAACCTAACCTAACCTAACCTAACCTAACCTAACCTAACCTAACCTAACCTAACCTAACCTAACCTAACCTAACCTAACCTAACCTAACCTAACCTAACCTAACCTAACCTAACCTAACCTAACCTAACCTAACCTAACCTAACCTAACCTAACCTAACCTAACCTAACCTAACCTAACCTAACCTAACCTAACCTAACCTAACCTAACCTAACCTAACCTAACCTAACCTAACCTAACCTAACCTAACCTAACCTAACCTAACCTAACCTAACCTAACCTAACCTAACCTAACCTAACCTAACCTAACCTAACCTAACCTAACCTAACCTAACCTAACCTAACCTAACCTAACCTAACCTAACCTAACCTAACCTAACCTAACCTAACCTAACCTAACCTAACCTAACCTAACCTAACCTAACCTAACCTAACCTAACCTAACCTAACCTAACCTAACCTAACCTAACCTAACCTAACCTAACCTAACCTAACCTAACCTAACCTAACCTAACCTAACCTAACCTAACCTAACCTAACCTAACCTAACCTAACCTAACCTAACCTAACCTAACCTAACCTAACCTAACCTAACCTAACCTAACCTAACCTAACCTAACCTAACCTAACCTAACCTAACCTAACCTAACCTAACCTAACCTAACCTAACCTAACCTAACCTAACCTAACCTAACCTAACCTAACCTAACCTAACCTAACCTAACCTAACCTAACCTAACCTAACCTAACCTAACCTAACCTAACCTAACCTAACCTAACCTAACCTAACCTAACCTAACCTAACCTAACCTAACCTAACCTAACCTAACCTAACCTAACCTAACCTAACCTAACCTAACCTAACCTAACCTAACCTAACCTAACCTAACCTAACCTAACCTAACCTAACCTAACCTAACCTAACCTAACCTAACCTAACCTAACCTAACCTAACCTAACCTAACCTAACCTAACCTAACCTAACCTAACCTAACCTAACCTAACCTAACCTAACCTAACCTAACCTAACCTAACCTAACCTAACCTAACCTAACCTAACCTAACCTAACCTAACCTAACCTAACCTAACCTAACCTAACCTAACCTAACCTAACCTAACCTAACCTAACCTAACCTAACCTAACCTAACCTAACCTAACCTAACCTAACCTAACCTAACCTAACCTAACCTAACCTAACCTAACCTAACCTAACCTAACCTAACCTAACCTAACCTAACCTAACCTAACCTAACCTAACCTAACCTAACCTAACCTAACCTAACCTAACCTAACCTAACCTAACCTAACCTAACCTAACCTAACCTAACCTAACCTAACCTAACCTAACCTAACCTAACCTAACCTAACCTAACCTAACCTAACCTAACCTAACCTAACCTAACCTAACCTAACCTAACCTAACCTAACCTAACCTAACCTAACCTAACCTAACCTAACCTAACCTAACCTAACCTAACCTAACCTAACCTAACCTAACCTAACCTAACCTAACCTAACCTAACCTAACCTAACCTAACCTAACCTAACCTAACCTAACCTAACCTAACCTAACCTAACCTAACCTAACCTAACCTAACCTAACCTAACCTAACCTAACCTAACCTAACCTAACCTAACCTAACCTAACCTAACCTAACCTAACCTAACCTAACCTAACCTAACCTAACCTAACCTAACCTAACCTAACCTAACCTAACCTAACCTAACCTAACCTAACCTAACCTAACCTAACCTAACCTAACCTAACCTAACCTAACCTAACCTAACCTAACCTAACCTAACCTAACCTAACCTAACCTAACCTAACCTAACCTAACCTAACCTAACCTAACCTAACCTAACCTAACCTAACCTAACCTAACCTAACCTAACCTAACCTAACCTAACCTAACCTAACCTAACCTAACCTAACCTAACCTAACCTAACCTAACCTAACCTAACCTAACCTAACCTAACCTAACCTAACCTAACCTAACCTAACCTAACCTAACCTAACCTAACCTAACCTAACCTAACCTAACCTAACCTAACCTAACCTAACCTAACCTAACCTAACCTAACCTAACCTAACCTAACCTAACCTAACCTAACCTAACCTAACCTAACCTAACCTAACCTAACCTAACCTAACCTAACCTAACCTAACCTAACCTAACCTAACCTAACCTAACCTAACCTAACCTAACCTAACCTAACCTAACCTAACCTAACCTAACCTAACCTAACCTAACCTAACCTAACCTAACCTAACCTAACCTAACCTAACCTAACCTAACCTAACCTAACCTAACCTAACCTAACCTAACCTAACCTAACCTAACCTAACCTAACCTAACCTAACCTAACCTAACCTAACCTAACCTAACCTAACCTAACCTAACCTAACCTAACCTAACCTAACCTAACCTAACCTAACCTAACCTAACCTAACCTAACCTAACCTAACCTAACCTAACCTAACCTAACCTAACCTAACCTAACCTAACCTAACCTAACCTAACCTAACCTAACCTAACCTAACCTAACCTAACCTAACCTAACCTAACCTAACCTAACCTAACCTAACCTAACCTAACCTAACCTAACCTAACCTAACCTAACCTAACCTAACCTAACCTAACCTAACCTAACCTAACCTAACCTAACCTAACCTAACCTAACCTAACCTAACCTAACCTAACCTAACCTAACCTAACCTAACCTAACCTAACCTAACCTAACCTAACCTAACCTAACCTAACCTAACCTAACCTAACCTAACCTAACCTAACCTAACCTAACCTAACCTAACCTAACCTAACCTAACCTAACCTAACCTAACCTAACCTAACCTAACCTAACCTAACCTAACCTAACCTAACCTAACCTAACCTAACCTAACCTAACCTAACCTAACCTAACCTAACCTAACCTAACCTAACCTAACCTAACCTAACCTAACCTAACCTAACCTAACCTAACCTAACCTAACCTAACCTAACCTAACCTAACCTAACCTAACCTAACCTAACCTAACCTAACCTAACCTAACCTAACCTAACCTAACCTAACCTAACCTAACCTAACCTAACCTAACCTAACCTAACCTAACCTAACCTAACCTAACCTAACCTAACCTAACCTAACCTAACCTAACCTAACCTAACCTAACCTAACCTAACCTAACCTAACCTAACCTAACCTAACCTAACCTAACCTAACCTAACCTAACCTAACCTAACCTAACCTAACCTAACCTAACCTAACCTAACCTAACCTAACCTAACCTAACCTAACCTAACCTAACCTAACCTAACCTAACCTAACCTAACCTAACCTAACCTAACCTAACCTAACCTAACCTAACCTAACCTAACCTAACCTAACCTAACCTAACCTAACCTAACCTAACCTAACCTAACCTAACCTAACCTAACCTAACCTAACCTAACCTAACCTAACCTAACCTAACCTAACCTAACCTAACCTAACCTAACCTAACCTAACCTAACCTAACCTAACCTAACCTAACCTAACCTAACCTAACCTAACCTAACCTAACCTAACCTAACCTAACCTAACCTAACCTAACCTAACCTAACCTAACCTAACCTAACCTAACCTAACCTAACCTAACCTAACCTAACCTAACCTAACCTAACCTAACCTAACCTAACCTAACCTAACCTAACCTAACCTAACCTAACCTAACCTAACCTAACCTAACCTAACCTAACCTAACCTAACCTAACCTAACCTAACCTAACCTAACCTAACCTAACCTAACCTAACCTAACCTAACCTAACCTAACCTAACCTAACCTAACCTAACCTAACCTAACCTAACCTAACCTAACCTAACCTAACCTAACCTAACCTAACCTAACCTAACCTAACCTAACCTAACCTAACCTAACCTAACCTAACCTAACCTAACCTAACCTAACCTAACCTAACCTAACCTAACCTAACCTAACCTAACCTAACCTAACCTAACCTAACCTAACCTAACCTAACCTAACCTAACCTAACCTAACCTAACCTAACCTAACCTAACCTAACCTAACCTAACCTAACCTAACCTAACCTAACCTAACCTAACCTAACCTAACCTAACCTAACCTAACCTAACCTAACCTAACCTAACCTAACCTAACCTAACCTAACCTAACCTAACCTAACCTAACCTAACCTAACCTAACCTAACCTAACCTAACCTAACCTAACCTAACCTAACCTAACCTAACCTAACCTAACCTAACCTAACCTAACCTAACCTAACCTAACCTAACCTAACCTAACCTAACCTAACCTAACCTAACCTAACCTAACCTAACCTAACCTAACCTAACCTAACCTAACCTAACCTAACCTAACCTAACCTAACCTAACCTAACCTAACCTAACCTAACCTAACCTAACCTAACCTAACCTAACCTAACCTAACCTAACCTAACCTAACCTAACCTAACCTAACCTAACCTAACCTAACCTAACCTAACCTAACCTAACCTAACCTAACCTAACCTAACCTAACCTAACCTAACCTAACCTAACCTAACCTAACCTAACCTAACCTAACCTAACCTAACCTAACCTAACCTAACCTAACCTAACCTAACCTAACCTAACCTAACCTAACCTAACCTAACCTAACCTAACCTAACCTAACCTAACCTAACCTAACCTAACCTAACCTAACCTAACCTAACCTAACCTAACCTAACCTAACCTAACCTAACCTAACCTAACCTAACCTAACCTAACCTAACCTAACCTAACCTAACCTAACCTAACCTAACCTAACCTAACCTAACCTAACCTAACCTAACCTAACCTAACCTAACCTAACCTAACCTAACCTAACCTAACCTAACCTAACCTAACCTAACCTAACCTAACCTAACCTAACCTAACCTAACCTAACCTAACCTAACCTAACCTAACCTAACCTAACCTAACCTAACCTAACCTAACCTAACCTAACCTAACCTAACCTAACCTAACCTAACCTAACCTAACCTAACCTAACCTAACCTAACCTAACCTAACCTAACCTAACCTAACCTAACCTAACCTAACCTAACCTAACCTAACCTAACCTAACCTAACCTAACCTAACCTAACCTAACCTAACCTAACCTAACCTAACCTAACCTAACCTAACCTAACCTAACCTAACCTAACCTAACCTAACCTAACCTAACCTAACCTAACCTAACCTAACCTAACCTAACCTAACCTAACCTAACCTAACCTAACCTAACCTAACCTAACCTAACCTAACCTAACCTAACCTAACCTAACCTAACCTAACCTAACCTAACCTAACCTAACCTAACCTAACCTAACCTAACCTAACCTAACCTAACCTAACCTAACCTAACCTAACCTAACCTAACCTAACCTAACCTAACCTAACCTAACCTAACCTAACCTAACCTAACCTAACCTAACCTAACCTAACCTAACCTAACCTAACCTAACCTAACCTAACCTAACCTAACCTAACCTAACCTAACCTAACCTAACCTAACCTAACCTAACCTAACCTAACCTAACCTAACCTAACCTAACCTAACCTAACCTAACCTAACCTAACCTAACCTAACCTAACCTAACCTAACCTAACCTAACCTAACCTAACCTAACCTAACCTAACCTAACCTAACCTAACCTAACCTAACCTAACCTAACCTAACCTAACCTAACCTAACCTAACCTAACCTAACCTAACCTAACCTAACCTAACCTAACCTAACCTAACCTAACCTAACCTAACCTAACCTAACCTAACCTAACCTAACCTAACCTAACCTAACCTAACCTAACCTAACCTAACCTAACCTAACCTAACCTAACCTAACCTAACCTAACCTAACCTATGACTTTATAGTGGCTATGGAGGAAAAAACAGTAGATCTAATGGCTATTAATGAGACATAGCTACGGCCGGGGCAGGAAGGTAAAGCGCCCTCTGTGCCCGGGTACCGCCTGCGCAGCACACCGCGGCCGGCTGGTGTATGCGGTGGCCGCGGTGGTGGGGTGGCATTTTATGTCAAGCATGGTGTTAGTGTACGGATCTGTCATCATCCTGTATGTAATTCCGTTGAACAAATGTGGCTCAGTTTAAAAGTTAACTCTAAGAAATTAGTTATTGGCACAGCCTATCGCCCCCAGTGGGTAAACGTAGATATATTTTTGGATGCTTTAACAGAATCCGTCACTTCATTTTTACATAGTGATTATATTGTGTTGCTAGGGGATTTTAATATTAATCTGATGACCAATAAGGATACTAATGCATTAAAATTGCTCGAATTCCTAGACACTCTCAGCCTCAAGCAATTTGTCACAGCACCAACTCACTTTACCGAACATAGCGAGTCCCTTATTGATCTTGTATGTACCAATGCTTCAGTAAAAAAAGTAGATATTGATGTTATAGGTTCAAAATTAAACAATCACGCGTTTATTACATGCGAGCTTAATGTAAAATCTGTAAAGTTACCACCTAGACGTCTAACCTACAGACCTATAAAAAATATATCAGAGGAAGACTTCCAAAAAGATATTAAAGCACTTCCATGGAGTACTATTTCCAGTATGGATAATGTCAATGATATGGTGGACATTTTTAATGAACTGACTTTACAACTTTTCGACCTACATGCTCCCGTTAAAACAATTTTAATAAGAGATTCGTCTTACCCTTGGATTACCGATGTTGTGAAACTTATGATGAAAGAACGGAATGATGCACATAATAATAATAAATAATATAATATCTGGGACAAATCACACACGGTCATCTGGTCCCAAACTAGGATTCCCTGTATCTTGGTAACCAGAGACTGATATACATACACATATATTTTTTAAATACATACATATATAGATATAATACACCCAGACTCAGAGCAAACAATTCTGCTCATCACAGAAAAGTTTGCCCTGTGTGGGGATCGAACCCACGACTCTCGGATAAGAGGTCAGGATCGCTAACCACTTAGCCACCGAGTCAGTCGAGAGAGACATGAGAAATATCTTAGATCTAGAGATGATAATCAAAAAAACTATTACAAGGAATTAAAACATATGGTTAACGTAGCACTATTTAATGATAAAAAAGCCTATTTTAATAATAATATAAATCGAAATTTAAAAAATTCTAAATTGTTATGGAAAAATCTTAAACAAAATGTGTTACCCCCAAAACTGAATACAGAAATCCCCACATTCCTCAGAGACCCTGAAAACGTCAACAAACATTTCCTTGAAGTACCCGGTGAATGTAACACTAATATATCATTATTAACTTATTATGAATTTGACAGTTTTCACGATAACATATTTAGCCTTCATCCAATCAATGAGCTTACGGTACTTAAATATATCAATGATATTCAGACTAGCGCCCAAGGTACAGACAATATTACACTGGAAATGATACAGCTAACACTCCCACATACAACAGCAGTAATAACTTCTCTAGTAAATAAGTCCATTCTAACATCAACGTTTCCTGATAAATGGAAAATAGCATCGGTACGACCTATTCCAAAAACAACCAGCCCTTCCAGTTTCAAAGATCTGCGGCCAGTTAGTATTTTGCCGTGTCTGTCCAAGGTTCTTGAGAAAGCCATATGTTCATGTTATCAGAATTCCTAGAATCGACTAGCATATTACCAGATGTCCAGTCCGGATTCCGCAAGGGTCGAAGCACAGCATCTGCTTTGCTGGATGTCACAAGTAATGTTCTTGAGGCACAGGATACAGGAATGGGCACCATTCTAGTTCTCCTGGACTTCTCACGCGCGTTCGATTGTATAAATATTTCTCTCTTGCTTTCGAAAATGTCATACTATGGATTCGACTACAAAACGATTCTTTGGTTTGATACCAAGTCCCGTGTTGCCTCAGTCGTTGATTTTCCCGGTTGATATGCGTACTGATCCTTGTTTAGCAAATTGTTTTTAATTAGAAAACTGGTTATTGTATTATTTAATAAGCGCTCAAATGACTTTGAAACAATTGGGATCAGAGATATAGGTCGGTAACATTTCGGTAGGTGCATTTCCCCTTTACCTTTGTATACAGGTTGTACTTTTATTATTTTAAGAGGATCTGGGTAGACGCCGGCTTCAATGCATCCGTTAAACAGAAATAATAATAAAGATATTACTACTGGAGGGATATAGTCTAGGACGTAGGTGGTCATGTCATTTATATCTCTAGATTCTTTGCGCTTAATTGCTTTTAAGGACTTTATCATGTCATCAATTGTGAAGGGCCTAAAGCTGAATATCGGCGGGGATATAAACAAATAGCGACTGACAAAGGACTCAGCATCCGTGGTGCAAAGCCTTAGCGCATTGCCTGTATTTGCCTGAATGTAATAATTATTTAGCTGCGCGGCAGCAGCGGCCGCGGCCGCGGCACCGTCTGTGCCGTGATCGCGCGCCACTCCGCGCACGAATACATCCAGTGCACTACTCTTGTCTTGGTTTTTGCAAGTTTCAGTGGCTATTACTCGCCAAACACTCCTGCACATATTACCCGTACTATTCGATATAACATTATTCACGTACTCGCTACGCGTTTGCGATAATAATAGGGCGTAAGAGGACTCCAGCTCTAATAACTCGTCAGTTAACCGGGGCTCCGCAGGCGACACAAGTAACTGCCTTTTTACATAGCGAATACGCAACCGTTGCAGGCGCACGCGATCGCTGACCCAGACACTGACACAGTTACGTTTCGGACATTTTCGAATCGGAAAACAAACATCGAAATTATGTTTTATTACATTAAGAACTGATTCCATTTGATTACTAGGACATGAATATTTTGTTAATAGGCTATCCCAGTCATACAACGTCAAATTATTTTGAAAGTTTTCAATATTATATGTAGAAAATATTCTTTTAAATGTCACAATATTATTACAATTTTTAATACAAATGTCAAATTTTATTAATACAGCAAGATGGTCAGATAAATTCATGTCAATAACACATAGATTACATATTTCAGATTTGTCAATATTTGTATAAAAATGGTCAATACTTGTTTTACAAGAGTCAGATATTCTAGTAGGTAATTTATTCAGGTTTTTCAATCCATATAGTTTTAGAGTATCATTTAAATTTTTTACAGTGTTATTGTTTACGAGTACATCAATGTTCATGTCACTAAGAATTGCAATTTTATAGTTCTTGAATATTTGCAAATTAAATAACTGATCAAGTTTAGACTGCCACAGCGATATGTCACCTCCCGGTGGCCTGTATATGCACACAACTATAAGGTCAAGACCGATTAACTCGACAGCACATACCTCGAATTAATAATAATAATAATAATAATAAAATTTATTTATTCGACCAACAGAGGGATCAATTGCATCTCAACAGATAGCTCTCCAACTTCCCGGCGCTCGATAGTCAGCGTCGGGGTTTTCACATATATGCAGGCACCACCTCTTCGTCGAGATTTTCTACAGTAACAGGCTCGTAAGCTGTAATTCATGATGTTCAACGAAGCCAGTTGATGTTCTTGGAGCCAATGCTCAGTCAGGCATAAAATATCAACATCATTTTGAATTTGTAACTCACATTCCAGCTTGCGGGTTTTGTTTGCCAGCCTATTGATGTTTTGATGGAGCATTACAATTGATGAGGTGACGCTTATATTATCTTGCTGTTTACTGGTCATGTGGTTTGATGGACCTTGCACGGAAAAAGGGCTTCCACTCGGTCACCCGTGTATTCATTGGCCATACGTCAGCTGACAAGAAGTTATCATAGTGAGACGGAGGAATCCCTATTTTAAAAGAACTATACGTTTCGTGTTTGGAAGGGATTTTTTCAACTATGTAGGACATTCCGTTATGAATACCTTTCAGGTGTGTCGTGATATTTTCGCAGGTGGTCTCCTTTTTGAAGTAGCAGCCATGCAGATATTTATATTTTTGGGCCCCTTCAATGTTGGTGTTCAACGCTACCCCTTTAATTGTTTCCGGCTTATTTTGTTTGTTAGTGGACCGTCTGGAGCGCACTATAAGCCAGTCATCGCCGTCCTCTTGAGAGGTAGATCTGTTTCGAACGTCAATGTTTTTTGAAACAGCTTCACTGTAATTCATTTTCATCTGTTTTTCGTCATTATCTAAGGATTTAGATGATTTTTTTCCCGTATTTGAATTAACGGTTGGCGGAGACAAGGGGTCAACTTTGGCTGGTTGCACCGGTTCTTTCTTCGATGGGCGGCTACTGGCATGGGTTGGGATCATCTCTTTCGCACGCGCAGCCGATGCTCGTTTGCGCTTGGTTGGGATTGGCGGTGGAGCGTTATGAGTGCGAGTGGGAGAGCATTTCGGCGGTGTACTGGCGATTGATACTTGCTAAGAACCGCCACCATTTTGCGTTGATCTCTCCGAGGAATGTGTAGGTGCAACGGATTTTATAGCTAGAACTATTTTATAGCTATTATCAAAGCTTTCATAGCTATTTATCAAATCGTTTCCAAATAGTAGAAATTAAGGATGATACAGGGGCCTACTCTTCTTCGTCGCTCTCGCCGGTTACACGGGGGGTTCCACAAGGATCCATTCTGGGACCGCTGTTGTTTATCTTGTACACGGTAGATATTGTGAAGTGTATAAGCAAATGTAAATATCACATATATGCAGACGATCTACAGCTTTACCTGTCATTTAACTACAGTGATACATCAAGGGCGTTAAGTGAGATAAATGAGGATCTCAATAGGATAATGGAATGGTCAATCCAGAACTCTCTAACGCTTAACCCAACAAAATCTAAATACATGATCTTGGGTACACAAACACAAATAGCTAAAATCTCATCTCACAATCCTAATTTGCTCATAATGGGAGAAAGCATAGAAAGAGTAAACGAAGCTCGCAATTTAGGCTTGATTGTAGACGCCAACCTCAGAAATGAAAAACATATCTCAGAAGTAGTACAAAACTGTTTCTATCGCCTCAAAATTTTATATAAAATTCGCAACTATTTGAGTGTTCCTTTGCGAATACAGCTATGTGATTCTTTAGTTTTGCCTAGATTAAATTATGTTGATACTGTTTATGGGCCTCGCCTTTTAAACAAGACCGAACGTCTTATTCAGCAAGTTCAAAATGCGACAGCCCATTTCTGCTTTCAAGTTCCACCGAGACATCACGTTACACCCTTCTTTAACGACGGAAATATATTGAAGATGGCTTCTAGGCGGTATATGCACCTGGCTTCACTTTTATTCGGAGTAATTAAAACTCGTAGTCCGCTTTACCTATACTCCAAGCTAAACTGGTCGAGTGACTTTAATAAGTACAGTACAAGAGCTTCCAAGTACACTCTAATTATTCCCAGACATAAGACAACGGCTTTTAGGGGTGGCTTTAAATACGCAGCAAGCAAAATATGGAATGACCTACCACCACCCCTTCGAGAAAGCGAAAGTGTCCAAGGATTCAAAAGGAAACTAGCAACGTTCTGTCTAGAAGAGCAGAAAAAAGATCGAACTGCTCATTTATCTGCAATCTGCGTACTTTAAGCTACCCGCTATAACCAGCCGCTATCTTTTTCTTATCGTGTGGCACATTTAGCTGTTACGTTACATTTAATATAATAAATACGTATATCCAAAACCTAAGTATAAATATATATAATAGAATACATACCATAGGCATATATTGCATTGTGTAATCTAGTGCTTCAATATTATGTTATTAGGGTTTTATTTGTAAGAATATTGTTGATATTGTTTCGCCCGTGGGTCAATCCACTCCTTGGCACTGGCTGAAAATCAGCGCTTTGGTTTTTAATTAAACCAGAACATTATGCTGAGCCGGCGCCCTTTTGACAGAAGCTTTGTTTTCATATTTTTGTATATTTGTTTGTTTGTATTTCTTTTTCTGTCAAATAAATGTATTTTCTTTCTTCTTTCTTTCTTTCATTTCAAAGGCGTCGATCTTCTTGCTGTCACTGCTCTTGCACCAGGTTTTCGCCCCATAGGTGCAAGAAAATTTAAAATACTAAGGCACGTACAAGTCGTGCCTTAGTAATCTGGCGAATACCATGGTTCCTCCAAATCTTGTCTAGATTCCCCATTACACTTTTGGCCATCCCGGCTCTTCGATGTATTTCGACTGTGCAGCTACCTTCACTCTTTATTAGTGACCCTAGGTATACAAATTGATTCAGGTTTTATAATCATCGAGTGCATCGGTTAGCGGAAGTAAATTCGCTCGGTCCACAATAATTATCATGGTCTTCGAATGGTTGAGCTTAAGACCGAGATTGGTGCTCTCAACTTCTATTTATTCCAGCAAGAGGGCCAGCCATCTCTATCTCGCTCGATGTAACAATCCTTGTATCATCGGCGTACCTAATGTTAGTGAGTTTAAGGCCTCCCACTGTTACGCCTCCGCCCAGTCCTCAAGCCCTTTCCTCATTATATATTCGCTGTAGTGACTCCAATACCAATACTAAATTAAAAGGGCTTTGACTCAACATTGATGGAGCCCTTCTGTGAGTGGGATAGATTTATACGTATTCTGTCTAACGCTTATTTTTATAAAAGACCTGACAAACTCGTATATATAAGCGATAATGTACATATTCCTCGGGAATATTTCCTTTCCTGAAAGTCCAGGTACTTCGAAGCACACTATCAAACGCAAAACTACTCCCATGTCTAAGAGGAAAGCCATTTAAGTGGTCCTGTTTAAATCTATATTCTTCAGAAATCATGGCGATTGTGAAATTGGCCTACAGTTACAGACTTACCACAAACTCGGGTATCTGGAGAGCGAACATTTCCTGCTAGGTCAACTACAAATATCTGTGACTCGATCGTCTCGTTTGATAGACCACCTTGATTCACGAAGTTTGCAGTAATCATCATCATCAGGTGAAAGACGTCCACCGCTTGACAAATATTTCCACACTGACCGGTCCTGTGCGGCTCGCAATCAGCGACTTCCCGCAACCTTCACCAGGACGACGGTCCACCGAGTTGGAGACCTGCCTACACTGCGTCTTCCGGTGCACGGTCGCCACTCGATTTGCAGTTGCGCGTTTGCAGTAATATCCTAACTTAATTGTCGATCAGAATCCTGAATGAGTTAAATCGTGTACATAACATAATATACCTGTAGAGGTGCAGGAATTACAAGAGTACTTATTACGAGTGAATTGTTTTATCACACATAATCGTAAGGAGTCCAATTCACAATGTTTTTTATTTATTATTTAAGTTAAAATTCATGTTACCCTTGGTAAAAACATTAATATGTCTGTTGTTTCCATTTAAAATTCTTCATGTTCTTTTCCATTTCTTACGATTATTTACAGATGAAAACGATAAAAAGCCCTAAACGCCATTACGACCTGATATATGCCAAAGAAAAAGGGCGTAATGTCGCTTAAGTAGTGTGTTTTCGCCGGTTCCAGACCACTTCATACAAAAAAAACGGTGGGTGGGTCGCGCAAACGACCGCCGTTTCCAGACCAGTTCATACAAAAAAAACGGCGGGGGTGAGTCGCTCAAAATCGATCGCCGGTTCCACGCCACTCCATATAAAAAAAGCTTGGTAAGGGTCGCGCATAAAAAGCGTGCCACCGCTGCTAGAAAATGCTTGGTCACGTGACGATCTCTCAGAAAGGGTCACCGGTTCGAAGCCAGTTCATGTACAAAAAGAACTGCTTGCGTACGGGTATGAAAAAAGGCGGCACACGCACTGTACTAGGCTGGTCGGCAACGCGCTAGCCTTCGCGCTCATATTAAAAATCCTTCGGACGTTTTGTAGGTGTTATGTTCTTTCTTTCCAATCTGCGTAATGCGTCTGTATTAGGGTTAGGTTATGAATTACAAAAATAAGATGTTTTATTATCCCCACGCTATTCGCTGCGCACCTGCAGGTATGGTAATAAATTTGTTAATTTAGTAGCTACCCTTTTTTGCAAAAAAAGGTCTATTAATCGCTAGACAAAATCTCCGATTCGACTGTCATCGTATTTTTCTTTCTTTCGATTGATTTAATTGCACAAAAATAAATTGTTTTTTTCTTCCCACGCTATTCGCTGCGCACCTGCAGAGATGATCATAAATTTGTTAATGTATTAGCTACCCTTTTTGCAAAAAAAAAAGGTCTCTTAATCGCTAGACAAAATCTCCGATTCGACTATCATCGTATTTTTCTTTCTTTCGATTGATTTAATTGCACAAAAATAAATTGTTTTATTCTTCCCACGCTATTCGCTGCGCACCTGCAGGGATGATCATAAATTTGTTAATTTAGTAGCTGCCCCTATTTGCAAAAAGGTCACTGTTGATCGCTGGACAAATCTCCGATTTTGATGTCACCGTATATTCATAATATATTCCCTAGTTTAGAGTTTCCTTTTAATTTACAAAAAAAAGTTTATCTTTAAATGCTAGAAAAATGTCCGTATCGATTTTTTGATTTTTATTTATATTTCTTATAGTTTGCACCTGCACTCTGTGACTGTGAATTATTGAATGCTATTTAAATTAATAGTATACACTTAAATTTTATTATACAGATATGAATCAGATTTTTTTAGAATTCAACCTCAAGGGTTTGTCGTTACTTAAATTTTATTAGATAGACAAAATTTCTAGGATTTTGGTTTTCATGCTTTGCACCTGCACTCAATGATTATAAATTACATAAATTAAATCAAACAAATCCACATTAATAGTCTTTCCATTAAATTTTAATATGGGCAGTGATCAGATTTCTGAGAATTATCCTTTATCGGGGGGTTTGTGTCATTAGTTTAAAATTTATTACATACTTAAACAGTTTTTTTCATTTCTTAAGTAGAACAGCTGCATGCAAGTACATGAATACATGTTCAAACTTGTCGTTGAAACTTCCTATAAAATCAGACACCATACAGATCAATTCTCATACGTTCAGCAGTTGTTCTCTAATAGAGTGCATAAGTCGTCCGTGTTAGATACTGATATTTAGTGTTTTAAATTTTTTAAGTGTTTCGTTAATTAATATAAATTCGTGAATCAATTTCATAACAAGTGTTCAAGTGTCAATATGGCTGTAAGCATAATTCGTTTTTAATTATTTATTTTTTCTGTAATTTATGAAAACAGATATGAGTACTTATCAAGTTTATATATTTTTTTATTTTTACATTTCAGTACTCAGACAAGTCATCCATAAGAAAATTATTAATTGATGAAGAACGTCAAAATATTATGGACCCTTACTACAACACCCAGAACCCATTGGCTAATTACAGTGATGATGACGACGACCTTTCTATATCAATGCTGCAACCGGTGAAGAAAAGGAAGGCTCAACAAATAAAGACCACCGGAGGTAGTAAAAATATTGATGCATTTTTTAATCGAAGACCGCCTAGTAAAGCTATCAAAACTGCAGTGTGTTCCAGCGTAGGAAAACCAATTGAAAATGGTATTTCATACATTTCTGTGCCAGAACAAGCAAACGCAACTCACCTTATCAAGATTGAACTCTACGATTTACAAAAAATTCAAGGAATATCAATCAACGAGCACTGGAAGCACGCGGAGGTGCGCATTAAGTACACCACTAACGATGATGATGAAATCAAACAGACGTGTGAAGACGTAATATACAATATAACAAAAAATATTTCTGAAAACCCTAAAAGCAAAACCTATTTTTATAATTTTGATTCTACAAAGTGAATATTACTTACCTGTACTTTTAGTTTTATAATGACATTATTTCTTTACTATTGAATATTAACTTTGTGTTAGATACATTTACTGGAATATTCCTAAGTGAATAGTGAATAATTTCTTTAATTGTATTTAGTTTTAAAATTCTTTGGTTATTTTTTTTTAATAAGACATAGATTAATATTTTGTAATTTGTATTAGGTGATGGGTAACGGTTAATCTTCAAACCTTCATAATAAATATAAAAATGTTTAATAAGTACTTTGAAGTTTTTTATTCATTAAATATAATATTAAAATATAAAAAACTATGGCATACATTATAAACAAGTGTTTAAGTAAAAACAGAGCTCATTTACACTAAGACTTATTAGCAAATAAAAAAAATATCTTTATGTCTAATTCGTAAATACTTTAGTTTTTTAATTTTTATTCATTAAATATATTAAAATCTAAAATTGTGCTGCCACAACAAATATACAAAGAAGTGTTAAAGTGAACAGAGTTCATTACAATAAGGCTTATTACGAAATACTTAACTATACACTTATTATAAAGTCAAAAGCATAGCATTATATCTAAATCCCTTATTTCGATTTCGATATTAGAAAGAAAGAAATATTTATTTGCAAGAATACATCACATTTAGTTTTTAAAAATAACTGTGCCAGTAGCAGTTTTCAGCCTTTTCAACCAGGTATGAAAATATATAAAATAAGGTTTTGAGCACATTACAAAGTTAATGACATCATCAAAGACATTTAATAATTATTTCACTTAATTTAAAAATTAAATATATTCCTTAAAACTATAGAAACAATGTTTTAACAACCAATTTGTCTTTTCTAAATATCTAAATTATCTAAATAAAGTTCACCGGGCTATAAACACTAGGGGACAAGGATGCTTCTAAGTCACTATCACTATTATCACAGTTTTCACACATAGTTATTAAAGGTTGTACAAGTATTATGTAATGAACATTATGTGAATACATTTCTTCATTTGGCGTTTCTTGCTCCTCAATGCTCTCCGATAAAGACGATGCACGGTCATAGGGGGTCCACAAGTTTTCGCTAATAAATTCAGGTTCCCCTAAACTTTGTGAAAAAGAGAGCTCACTCTCGTCGTCGCTGGTGAATTCTACATCTGGTTCTGAACTCTGCGATGAATTGGATTCGCCTCTGCATTCAACTAAATAATTTTCCCAGTTCAATGCCGGTAATCTCTGTGAGAGTGTGTATGTAAAATTATCATGAATACTCGGTGGATATGGCAGTGCATAATGCATTGTTTCTCGTTCCGCAGTATCCATCTCCTCAACTTGGGTACATAGCTCATACAAAGCTTGATCAAATAATGTAGATTCCATATTTTTCGTATAGTTCACAAGAATGTTGCACACACAGAGGATAAAAATGAAGTAAGATTCTTGCCTCGCATCACAAATAAAAAAAACTTACCTGCTCCCCCGCCATAGAAAACACGCCCCTACCGCCCCAAAACGTGACTCCACCTACCCTATAGTGCCTTTCCTTTAAATACGAGCTCCCTCAGGTTATCTCCACAACACATTTCAGTTTCAAGGACGGGTCACAAGCACAGAAAACTTTCAAATTTTATAGAAATTAATTATTTCAAAATGTCACAACTAAGTATAGCTGATGACATCCTTAACGGTGTTTTTGACCACTTTACGTGTCGTGATGAATTTTATAATGAAAATATTATATCAGGAGCTGTTAAAAGAGGGCAAGAAGTAACCATCACTAGCCCAAATAAAAAACTAAAGCAACATAGTTCAGGTAAATATTTTTAATACCATTTTTAATTATTGTTTGTCTTTTATACTTTCATTTAATTCATACAGCAGTGGTGTTGTGTCAAGGTTAGAGCTGTCAACATTGAGACTGACTCAGTGGCTCAGTGGTTAGTGCTCCTGACTACTGATCTGAGAATCGTGGGTTCAATCCCTGCCCAGGCAAAACATTTCTGTGATGAGCAGATTTGATTGCGCTGTATGTCACTGTATTACATTTATAAATGTATGTATGTAAAATGTATATATTTATGTATATTTATGATTATGTTATCTCTGGTTCCCATAATACATGGAGAGATGACTGTGTGTGATTTGTCGGGATATTTATTATAATTTATTATAGTTGAATATTTCAATAATGTAATTGTATGTATGTATCTGAATCATACGATAAATCAAACAAACACCAAATTTAGATTCCGAATAACCATAATTGAATTATCATGAATATAAAATATGTATTTATTTATTTCAGAATCAGCGAGCCAGTTTCCAGATGTATCACAAGAGTCTGCAATGTGTGGGATGTTTGTTGAAAATAATGAATTAATGCAGGACACTTGTGATGAACTGCAGCTGGAACAGTGCTGTTTAAGAGCGGAGATGAACGAACAACAAAGGGGAGCTGGTGCCGAAGCTGGACCTTCTGCTGCAGGTAGCAATGATTTTACACTCTGTGAAGTATGTAATGTAATGGTGAAAAAAAGGTATTTTACCAGTCACACTAATTCAAAAAACCATAAATTACTCAGTGCAGTGTGTATTTCACAGATTATTAGAGTCATTGAATCAGCGTTTAAAAATAGAATAATTAGCTTTAGGATTTTTCCTACAATACAACAAGATAATTATCCGATTGTAAGTTGTGAACAGTTTTTTAGTAATATTAACTCTGATCTCTTTAAAGTGTTGAGTAATATCATTGCTCAACACAACTGCATTAAAATTAATTTCATTTTAAACGGTAAGTTTTTTCAACAGAGTAAAGATATTACTAATAATTTCGACTTCCAATCGAGTAATTCTGTTGTTTGTATTGGAGATGATGTGAAGAGCTTCATAAACGATATTTGTATTCTATTCACAAATAAATTACAAAATTTCGAACAGAAAGATAGTGGTTGGTCACTGGAAAGCTGTATTTATTTAGATTTGAATATAAACAAATTTAATCCTTTAAGAGGCTCTTCATTCATTGATTTGCCTTTAGATATAAAGTTAAAAAATGCTGTAATTAATGTAAAAAATTATGACAATGAGTGTTTCAAATGGGCAGTTCTCTCGGGTTTACACCCTGTAAAAAGTCATAGTGATAGGGTTACAAATTATCTACCCTATGCTGATAATTTAAACGTGTCTCGTATTACTTATCCGGTTCAATTAAGAGACATAGCCAAATTCGAAAATGATAATGATATGAGCATCAATGTGTTTTCTATGGAATATAATGAACAAATCAAAAAACACATCATTGTCGGACCAGTATTTTATACAAAACAGCGGAGAAGTAGACATTTTAATTTGTTATATCTGACAAATGGTACAAATGGACATTACTGTCTCATTAAAAATTTAAGTCGATTGATTAGTTCACAGATAAATAGTACTGAACATAAAAAACACATCTGTGATTTCTGTTTGTTGAACTTCTGTTCAAAACAACAGTTATCCGAACATAATGAGACAGACTGTGTCCATGTAGTGGTTAATATGCCAGATATGACAAATAGAAGGGATCGATTTGGAAACGAGGTTCCTAATAATGTATTGAAATTTGAAAATTTTCATAAAAAAATGGAGGTTCCGTTTGTAGTTTATGCTGATTTTGAGGCATTTTTAGCACCCGTTTCCAATGACCACTCCAATACCAACACTAGTAATATCCATAGACATGAAGTTCACAGTGTTGGTTATTACATCAAATGCTCATTTGATGACTCATTGTCTAAATATAGAACTTACAGAGGTGACAACTGTGGTGACGTATTTTTTCAAATGTTAAATACAGATGTTGAGGAAATGACTACAGCATTAAACGCCAATATTCCGATGTTGAATTTAAATCATGAGGAACAGCATAATTTCGACACTGCGATTAATTGTCATATTTGTGAGAGACCGTTGAATGGTGATTCTGTTAGAGATCATAATCATTTAACAGGCAAATTTGTAGGAGCTGCTCACAATAATTGCAATTTAAATTATAAAGTTCCTCATATGATTCCAATTTTTTTTCATAATTTAACAAATTACGACGCCCATTTCATTATACATGGATTAAATTTAATTGATGGGGATATTCAAATAATTCCGTTAAACAAAGAAAAATACATTTCATTTAGTAAACAAATTAAAGTGGGTGAAAGAAGCTACACTCTTAGATTTTTAGATTCATTTCGTTTTATGAGTGCATCTTTAGACAGTTTATCAAAAAATTTAGAAATAGAAAAGTTTGAGGAACTTCGAAAACAATATCCGCAAGAAGAAGACTTTCAGTTTTTAATTAGAAAAGGTATTTATCCTTATGAATTCATTAAATCTCATTCTGATTTAGCAAATTTGATTTCTTTACCTGCAGCTGAACATTTTTATAGTCATTTAAATGATTCTACTGTCAGTGAAAGTGATTATATTCATGCAAAAAAAGTATGGGATCATTTTAAATGTAAAAATATGGGTGAATACTCAGATCTTTACTTAAAAACTGATGTGCTCCTTCTAGCTGATGTTTTCGAAAATTTCAGGAAACTTTGTCTGAAAACTTACAGTCTAGACCCAGCACAATATTTCACTCTCCCAGGTCTTAGTTGGGATGCTATGCTTAAATTAACAAAAATTGAATTGGAGTTGTTAACAGACTTTGAAATGTTGGCGTTTGTAAAAAAGGGTATACGAGGTGGAATTTCGCAATGTTCTAATCGGTACGCTAAGGCCAATAACAAGTACATGTCTACATTTGATGACAAAGAAAAGGAATCGTATATAATATACGAAGATGCTAATAATTTATATGGTTGGGCGATGAGTAAGACTCTACCTTATGGTGGTTTTAAATGGGTTGATACGAATATTGATTTCAATATTTCTGACTCATCAGATGTAGGTTATATTCTTGAGATTGACTTAACGTATCCGAAGGAATTGCATGATTTGCACTCCGATTTACCCTTTTGTGCTGAATTAAAAGAAAGTCCTCAATGTAAAAGTAAAAGCCTATTAACTACCCTTGATAATAAAGAAAAATATATTATACATTATACCAATTTAAAACAGTGTTTGAAACACGGATTGAAACTAACGAAAGTGCATCGTGTTCTTCAATTTG
Source organism: Coleophora deauratella (assembly GCA_958295455.1). Lineage (NCBI taxonomy): Eukaryota > Metazoa > Arthropoda > Insecta > Lepidoptera > Coleophoridae > Coleophora > Coleophora deauratella. The sequence goes on along the minus strand of OY282400.1, from coordinate 17,420,625 downwards.
CACAAAAGCCTTGGTTAAAGGAATATATTGACATCAACACAGCTCTTCGTGCTAAAGCACGCTCATCTTTTGACAAGGATTTTTACAAATTGATGAACAACTCTGTATACGGAAAGACTATGGAAAATATTGAGAAACGTGTAAATGTTAAATTAGTTACACACTGGGAAAATATTGGGAAAAGACAGGGTGCAAACGCTTTGATCAGCAGACCAGAGTTCCATAGTCGTTCTGTATTATCAGAGAACTTGGTAGTAGTCCAACTAAATACAACGAAATTAAGGTACAATAAACCCATATATCTAGGGTTTTGTATTTTGGATATATCAAAAACTCTAATGTATGAGTTTCATTATGATTACATGAAGAGAAAATATGCCCAAAATACAAAACTTATGTACATGGATACAGATTCTTTTACTTATCAAATATTCACCCATGATTTCTATGCAGATATCAAACCTGACATTCCAGAATATTTTGATACCTCAGAGTACACCACTGATAACATATATGGGTTTCCATTATTGAATAAAAAACAAATTGGTTATTTTAAAGATGAATTTAACGGGTCTATTATCAAAGAGTTCGTTGGACTGCGATCAAAAATGTATGCTCTTAAAATTGATGACAATGGTGAAGACAAAATTATTACAAAAGCAAAAGGTGTGAATAGATGTGTAACTAAAAAATTAATTATAGAAGATTATCATAAAAGTTTATTCAACAAAGAAAAAATTAATAAAGTAATGTATCGATTTAAGTCATTGAAACACATCATATTCACCCAAAAACTAAATAAAAATGCACTTTCGTCAGATGACACCAAAAGGTACTTAATACCAAATTCTACAGATACGTTACCCTGGGGTCACTATAAAATTAACTTATAATTTATTTAACAAAATGTTTGTTTTGATTTTATGAATATGTATTTAAATTATTTCTTTAAATTTATAAAGTTTTTTGTATTTGTGATGTGACTCGTCCTAGAAACTGAAATGTGTGTGTCAAAACTGTGTGTCAAATTATTTTTAAAACATTTCTTATATTTGTAAAATCATATAAATTATTTTTTGAATCTTTTTTTTTAATTAAAAAAGTTTTATGATCTTGTGTTTTATGAGTTTTATGAAATGTGTATATTATAATTATTGTTTCATTTCACATTAATTTTTTTAAACTGTGCCTTACTTTTTAGGTAGGTATTTCTTATAAAATCGTGTAACATATTTTACTATCTTTTTTTTTTAAATAAAAAGTTTTATGAACTTGTGTTGTATGTGTTTTATGAAATGTGTATATTATAATTGTTGTTTCATTTCACATTAATTTTTTTAAATTGTGCCTCATTTTTTAAATAGGTATGTCTTATGAAATCATGTAAGATATTTTACTATCTTTCTTTTTAAATAAAAAGTTTTATGAACTTGTGTTTTATGAGTTTTATGAAATGTGTATATTATAATTGTTGTTTCATTTCACTTTTTTTTTTAAACTGTGCCTCATTTTTTAAATAGGTATTTCTTTTAAAATCATGTAACATAGTTTACTATATTTCTTCTTTAAATTAAAAACTACATTAGTACATACTTAAAACAAGCTTCTCTGTTGAGCAAGTTTTTTAGTTACTTAAAAATGTTTTGAATGTTTACAAATATGTGTTTTAATTATTGTATACGTTTTTAGTTTAAATTAACGCGTAATTAGATTTTTATTTCATTTGAAAATAAACGTTCATTAGAATTGGACGCAATGTTTCACTTTATACATCCCTTTGCTGCTATAGTAGCAGGACCTAGTGGATGTGGTAAAACCTATTTTATAACTGAATTTCTAAAGTACTATAGCAGGCTTTGTAATACTCAGTTCGTTGAAATTATCTGGTGTTATGATGAAATGCAACCACTGTATAACCAATTACAAGGAATAAATTTTCATCAAGGATTGCCTGAATTAACAAACTTTTCCGGAAATAAGCCACGGCTAATTATAATAGATGATTTAATGAGAGAAACTGATGGTAGAGTAGTTGATATTTTTACTAAAGGCAGTCATCATAAAAATTTTAATGTTTTCTACATAACTCAAAATATTTTTCATCAAGGGCGAGGACAGAGAGATATATCTTTGAATGCAAATTATTTGATTTGTTTTAAAAATCCTAGGGATAAAACGCAAATGCAATATATGGCAAGACAAGTACTACCTGAAAATACAAAGTTTGTTCAAGAGGCGTACAAGGATGCAACTGGTCGTCCCCATGGATATTTAATGATAGATTTAAAACAGAACACACCTGATTGGTGCAGATTTAGAACGAACATATTTCCTACTGATGAGCATTGTTTAATTTACTTACCGAAAAAAGGATTTAAATACGATGGACAAACTATGCCAACCATTATTTATAAATGATGTCTAAATCAGTGCACACACATCGTGAATACCTTAGAGCGCTTTGTAAATTGAAACCTTATTATAGAAATATTTTATTAAAGGCCGCTGATGACGATGCAGTTAAGTGTATTTGTGAATGTATATTTAATGTTTTAAAAGGATCTCTACCAATAACTGACAAAGAAAAATTTTTTTTACAAAAACATAAGAAGGTTTTACGTGAGCTCGTAAAGAAAGGAGATCTTAAAAAAAAACGGAAGATAATAGTACAAACTGGAGGTGCATTTCTACCTATATTACTGAGTTCTTTATTGAGTGGTGTTTTGAGTTCATTAATTAAGTGATAGAAACTTGTCGCAATGGAACATACTAAAAAAATGTTCCTTATAGAACCCGCAACTATCGAAAAACTAAAAAGACCAATCACTTATAATGACCCCATGACGTCTTTAGATCAAGATATGGAAAAGATCCTTAAATCCAACATAAGTGATGATGAAAAATGGAAACTGTATCAACAAACCTTGCAACGATACCTTCATTTTATTAAGCAAGGTAGACAACCAGTACCAATCGACATAACACTTACTTCTAATCAAGATGATAATCTACTAAAATATGACAAACATTCTGAATCACATCAGGAGAAGAAAGCAAAAAAGTATGATAAAGAGGAAATATTAACTTTCATTCCAAAAACATATCGCAGTAAAGCAGATGCCGTTATAAATACATTAAATGCTCACTCGGAAAGGATTTCATGGAATGATCAAGGAGTAGTTGGTATTGATGGTGAAACATTGAGCGGTAGCAACATCACTGATTTAATTGGTGATATATTGAGACCATTTAAAAGAAAGGAGCAGCCAACAGGGTCCGATAAATTTCTTAACTTTTTATATGATATCAATTTACCAATGGAATGTGTGGGTAACCCTCAACGAAGTTTATATCTTCACAAGTTGTATTTAGAAAAGTATAAAAAGGACGTGAAATCTACCCCTAAATTAGACTACAGTATTCCTCGCAAATATACAGAACTATCAGAAAGGCTTAAAAAAGAAGCACATGATAGAAATAAAGAATCATCAACACCGTTATCTTCTACAGAAAATAAAGAATTTTTACATAAGAAAAAAATTAAGTGGCAAACATGGACCCCCTAAATGAGCTTCATAGTATATATTACGATCCTTCACATCCAGCTGGATATAGTAGTGCAGTGAAATTAATTGATACAGTTTCTAAAAAAATACCTAAAGATCAAGTAAAAACTTGGTTACAGTCTCAAGATGCATATACTCTTCATAGGAGTGCTACTAAGAGTTTCCCTAGGAATAAATACATAGTTTCAGACATTAATTATTTGTGGCAAGCTGACCTAAGTGACATGCGCAGTCTTAGCAAGTATAATGACGATTATAACTACATATTGTGTGTGATAGATGTATTTAGTAAAATTGCATTTGTTAGATCTTTAAAGAAAAAAAATGCTAAAACAATTAATACCGCATTTCAATCAATTTTGTCCGAGTATAAACACAGTCCGAGAAATCTGCAAACTGATAAGGGGACTGAATTTACATCTAAACAAGTTCAAGATTTTTTCAAAGCGAATAATATTAATTATTATGTTACAAATAACCCTGATATAAAAGCAAGTATTGTTGAACGTTTTCAAAGAACTCTCAAAGGAAAAATGTGGAGATATTTTACACATAGAAATACTTATCGTTACATTGATATTTTGCAAGATCTTGTAACCTCTTATAACAATTCAAAGCATTCTAGCATTAAAATGCGTCCTATAGAAGTGACTCCTGATAAAATATCTCAAGTATGGCAAAATTTGTATGAGCGAAATAAATTGAGTACATTACAGCATGCTCCAAAGCTCAGAGTGGGTGACCATGTTAGGATAAGTAAAGAGAAGTTCACTTTTGAAAAGGGATATGAAACTAATTGGAGTGATGAAATATTCATAATATCGTCAATAATTTATAGAAAACCGCTGGTTGTATACACATTGAAAGATCTCAATGGTGAATCTATTGACGGTTCGTTTTATGAGAAAGAATTACAAAAAGTTAATCCAAATTCTGATGCATTATACAAAATTGAGAAAGTACTAAAATCAAGGTACAAAAGAGGGAAAAAAGAAGTGTTTGTCAAATGGAGAGGTTATCCGAATAAATTCAATTCATGGATTCCGTACTCCAACTTAATGAGTATATAAAAATATTATATTACATATAAGTTCTCTTTTTTTTCTTTGTATTTCCATATTAATTAAGTGAGTTATTTTTTAACTGATGTATAATATTGGTCATTGTCCATTTTTTTTAACAATAAAATACATGTAACCAAGTTGTCCGTTTTATTTATATACCCGTGCACATTTACTTAAAAGAACATCACAAGCACCAGAAACCTTAGTTTTGAATTGCATATTACTGGATTAAGACATCCATACCACTTTCTCACAATATAGTAATATTTTATTTATTAATTTAAAATGGTTGAAGATAATTTTTATTTAACTCTCCTCAGTAATAGCTCAATGACATACTTTTCAAATAATACGACTTCTAGTTTTATAACTAAGCTTCCTAAAATAGTTAAATTGGAAGGACAATGGTGTGTTAGTCTAGTTGAATTTAACTATCCATGTTCTATGTTAACTGTTCAAGAAACTGAAAACATTGTAACTTTATATAGAAAAAAGCCCGGAAAGGGGTTAGACTCGGCATATAAAGAAGAAGTTAAAATACCTGCTACAAATTATGATAAAATAGAAAATCTCATAACAGCACTAAACACTGTTCCTTTATTAAAAAACATTAAATTTAATTATAATGACGTCACCAAATTTGTTTCAGTTTCAGTGACTGATGACAGCATTTATGATTTAAAACTAACTTCTAAATTAAATTTACAATTAGGTTTTGAGCCCAACATAAATTTATTAACTAAACCATTGGGAAAATATCCGTGTAATCTATATCTAGGATTACCGTCATAAATATTTATATATTGTGACATTTGTGAACCTCAGATTGTTGGTGATGTAATGACACCATTATTGCGTAACGTTCCTTTAGATTCATCAAAATATTTATACGGTGCGAATAAAATGAATATATTTTCAAGACCGTACTATATTCCTCTCATGAGAAGAGAATTTGATACAATTGAAATACATTTAAGGTCTGAAACTGGTCAACCAGTACCTTTTGAATTCGGTACAACTTGTGTTAAATTACATTTTAAAAGAATTGCATAATTTTATGTATAAAAGATACGTTCTTTGTTTGTTTAACTTCATTTCATCTGAGACTATAGCGAGTGGATGCAGTGTTATTATTTATAATGAGATATATTAAAAGAGAAAATAAATATTTCACCTGTCCTTATGAACACTACTATTTACATCAAGCTGGATCAGGTATAGGAACTGTTTATAAAGGAGCTGTCCATCAAAGAGGACATGGTATTGGTAGTTTCTTGGGGGGTTTATTTAGAAATGTAATACCATTGTTGAAAAACGGTACAAAACTGTTAGGAAAAGAAGCTTTAAGTACAGGTGTTGGTATTATTAATGATATGTTTCAAGCTAAACCATTTGAAGAATCTTTGAAAGACAGATTACAAGAGGCAACACAAAATTTAAAACGAAAAGCTGATGAAAAGATTAAGACAATTAATATGAGCGGATCTGGATATAAAAGAAAAAAGAACAAAAGAAATCGTTCAGTATTATCATCGTCATCAAGACAGAAACAACGTGCAAAGAAAAACGTTACTAAAAATTCAACTACTTTTAACGATATTTTTGTATAATGGCATTTCTATATAATCAATCGTGTGAATGTGCTAAATCAGAATTAGACCTCTTTGCTTTACCATCAACACAGACAAGCATTGAACAAGGTCAGTGGGTGCATTACAAACCAATATCATCACTTACTGATGATGGACCCATAGAATTTCTTGTTCCGGGGAACGGTGATGAATATTTAGATTTGTCACACACTTTGATCAATGTTAAGGCGAGGGTTATGAACCATGATTCTACAGCTTCACCTGCATCTGCAACGGTTGCTCCTGTTAATAACTGGCTGCATTCACTTTTTAATCAACTGGATATATATTTAAATCAAAAACTTATTTCCCCGCCTAATAATACATATGCATACAGAGCTTACATAGAAACTTTATTGAATTATGGACCAGCTGCAAAAAAATCACACTTGACTTGTGGACTATGGCATATGGATACATCAAAACAAATGAATGAAATGACTGATGCTAACAAGGGGTTTAAAAACAGAAAAGAAATAGTGAAAGAAAGCAATGAAGTAGAAATGATTGGCCACATACATGGTGATATTTTTAATCAAGAAAAGTTTTTACTAAATGGCGTAGAAATGAGGATTAAGTTGGCGCGTTCAAGAGATTCATTTAATTTATTAGCAGATCAAATAATTCCGAAAGTGAATATTATTGATGCTACATTGATGGTGAGAAGAGCTCGTTTGAATCCAAGTGTTTTAATAGCACACAGCAAGGCCTGCGAAACAACCACTGCGAAATATCCTATCACACGGGTTGAAGTAAAAGTATTAACGATACCATCTGGTGTTCAAGGAAAAACTTTAGATAACATATTTTTAGGACAAATACCGAAACGTTGTATTGTCGGGTTTGTGAACAATGCTGCATTTAATGGTAATTTGAAAGAAAATCCATTTGATTTCCATCATTTTAATATGAATTTCTTTAGTTTGTATATAGATGGTCAGCAAGTTCCTTCGAAACCTTTACAACCCGTTTTTAACGCTGACAAAAGCTTATATACTTTACCATTCCATACACTATTTTCTGGCACTGGTATACATTTTCTAAATGAAGGGAATGACATTTCTTTAAGTGACTATCCTAATGGTTACTGTTTATTGGCTTTCGATTTAACACCTGATCTGTCAGCAAGTAACTCTTCTCATTGGAACCTTATTAGACATGGAAGTTTACGTTTAGAAGTACGATTTGATGCCGCGTTGGAAAAGACTGTGAACTGTATCGTTTATGCTGAATTTGACAATGTTGTTGAAATAGATAAGAATAGAAATGTTGCTGTAGACTATAGTAGTTGATTAGTTAGCTAATTTATATATGTAAAACGGAATAATTACTTCACTCTACTATTGATCGTTGTTGGGTAAAAACATGGATACTCATGAAATCCAACAAGCATTAAAAAATATAGTCGGTACACTCCAGCGAGAAAAAAATGTTTATGCCTCTAACCGTTTACCTATGTTTGTAAGCAAACCGGCATATATTGTTGTCAATATGGACCCAGACACAAAACCTGGATCTCATTGGATAGCCATACATATTGATAAAAACAACACTGGTGAATATTTCGATAGTTTTGGAAGAAAGCCTATAGGTGACCATTTGTCTTTCATGAATAGAAACTGTAAAATATGGTCCTATAATCATAAGATACTGCAAAATGTATTAACCTCTGTTTGTGGAAAATATTGTTTACTGTATTTGTACTATAAGTTTAAGAAGTATTCAATGGACTATTTTGTAAGCATGTTTGATTATGATAATACTTTACTAAATGATTTTATTTTAAAGTACATGTATAATCATATTGTCAATATCATTTAATAAAATATTTAATAAAACATTCAGAACTGTTTTTTTTTATCACTAGAACTAATCCATCCATCCATTACAACAAATCATTAGAAAATAAGAAGTCGGACCTAAAATGCTATATCTCCGTTGCTGTAACAATAACACTGGTGATAAAAGCCTACCTATGTCCTCACAACACGCATAGCTTCCAAACCCTAATTCAGACGCATTACGCAGATTGGAAAGAAAGAATATAACACCTACAAAACATCCGAAGGATTTTTTAATATTAGCGCGAAGGCTAGCGCGTTGCCGACCAGCCTAGTACAGTGCGCGTGCCGCCTTTTTTCATACCCGTGCGCAAGCAGTTCTTTTTGTACATGAACTGGCTTCGAACCGGTGACCCTTTCTGAGAGATCGTCACGTGACCAAGCATTTTCTAGCAGCGGTGGCACGCTTTTTATGCGCGACCCTTACCAAGCTTTTTTTATATGGAATGGCGTGGAACCGGCGATCGATTTTGAGCGACTCACCCCCGCCGTTTTTTTTGTATGAACTGGTCTGGAAACGGCGGTCGTTTGCGCGACCCACCCAGCGTTTTTTTTGTATGAAGTGGTCTGGAACCGGCGAAAACACACTACTCGCTTATGTCTAATGGAATAACATATTACTCCAGCGAATAAAGAAATAAGCGACATATTTAATAGAAATATTTAATAAAATCGCCTATTTATTATTTAATAACATCCCTAGAATAGTTAAGCAATGTTTTGAATGTTAACACTTCAAAAATGACACTTTCTGTTGAAAATAGGATGTTTAAATCTCCTCCTGAAAAGTTGCCACGAAAAGGAGGAGGTTCTCAATTCGTTGGAATCTTTTTTTAAATTTTATTTTATATGTATGTTCACCGATTACTCGAAGACGCCTGACTCGATTTAGAAAATTCTTTTTTTGTTCAAAAGGGTATGCTTCATAGGTGGTCTCATATAAATTTTATTGAAATCAATTGAGCGGTTTTTGAGAAAATCAACAAAAACATAGCAAAATTGGAATTGTTGCGATTGAAGTCGGTTGTTTTTAATGTATTCAGCGTGGTCAATTATTTGTGTGTACTGCTGTACCACAGTTAAAATGTGGAAATAAAAGTATTTATTTAGGTTACACATCTGTAATTGGGTCATATAAATCACAGTGTCCAAAGTTTTAACTTAATCAGCCCAGTAGATCGGAGCCAATTGGCTGTGACAGACGGACAGACAATCAGACAAACGAGTGATCCTATAAAGGTTCCTGTTGAGGTAAGAAACCCAAAAAAAAAACTCTGCTATCTCTATTTCTGAGTTTCTCACACATTCACGCATGAAACTATTTTGATCTCAAACTAAAGAAACTTTATTTCATATTTTGATGCCGGTCAATGAAAAAATGACAAAGTTATTTCAACTACAAAATGACAATCAAGCATTACTGACGTTTCACTGTTTGAATTTGATAATGAATTGATATGGCTTACTTGCATTGTTTATAATGAATTACTTTATTTAGAATTTACCGTTGTTTCTATGCCTAATTAATTATAGGATTATTTATATTTTTATGCATGTATCAAAGTTTGTCTAAGTATTAATGTTACGAAGTATATTTGTGATAATATTACCCTTATATTTGTAAGGCTCACGTTAGAGCTGAGGTATTCATAGGTATTAGGCAGTGTTACAAATACAAATGGTCATCGAGGCGGACGACGCAGTGGAGGTGAAGGAGGTGCAGGCGGAGGAGGAGGAGGCGGCGGGGGGTGGGGTGCGGCTGGTGACGCTCATCTTCCTGCCGTACCAGCGCGCCTTCCGCGCCGCTGTGCTGGCCGCCGTCATCGCCAAGTGCATGCTGGTGCGTCTACATTTGCGATTGAATACGTAACGTTCTGTTCTGAGGGTTGGAGTAAAGCAAACGGGGCGCTGAGGAAAAAAAACTTAGAAAATATTTGCGAAAAAAGAAAGTTTTTGAAAAACCAACGGGCAAACATTCAAGAGGTCACTAAGGGGGCACCAAAGGGTCACGAAGGGGCACCAAGGGGGCACCAAGGGGCACCAATGTGGCACCAAAGGGTCACCAAGGGGCCACCATGGGGTCACCAAGGGGGCACCATGGGGGCACCAAGAAGTCACCAAGGGGTCACCAAGGAGCCATCATGGGGGCACCAAGGGGGTACCTGGGTTAGGTGTATATATAAGACAACGCGCGAGCGTGCTGCGGCAGTGGTCAGCGAAGCGCCAGAGCTAACATCACTTGTTGTCTTAGTATTGCAGTAAATATGTAATATGATGGTATCATTTAGGTGCGTGTCAAGGTGGAGTCCCCTTGGTGCCTCTTGTTGCCCCCATGGTGTCCCCTTAGTATCCCCTTGGTGTCCCCTTAGTGTCCCCTTGATGTCACCTTGGTGCCCCTTGGGTGCCCCCTTGGCGGCACTTTGGTGCCCCTTTGGCCCCCCTTGGTGCTTCCATGGTGCCCCCCTTGGTGCTTCCTTGGTGCCCCCTTGGTGACCTATTGGTGCCCCCTTGGTACCCCTTGATGTCCTCTTGGTGCCCCTTGGTGCCCTCTTGGTGCCCCCTTGGTACCCCATTGGTGCCCCTTGGTGCCCCTTGGTGCCCCCTTGGTGACCCTTGGTGACCCCTTGGCAGGTTTGGAAAAAGACAGTTTTTTATTAAATTTGTAAGACAAACAGTTAAAAATATTTTAAACACGTTTAAAATGTTTAAAAACAAGTTTATTTTTCGTCTATTTTTAACACGTTTTAAACACAAATAACCTACAGAATGTTTTATTAGTCACATGTGGAGTTCAATCAGATACGTCTCTATGAGGGGGTTTCCTGATATTCTATGAGAATTTCTGTATGTGATTCCTCCCCTCAACTCACATTCACGACGGGATTTTACCTATACAGGGTGTAATAATAGGTAATAATAATGGGTGACAGACCCGTTAATTAACTGAGGCTGACCCTTCTACTCGTCATACTGAACAACTTTGGTTCTGCGACTTAGCTGAAAACTCAAAAAAAAATGGTTTTTTAACCGACTCCAAAAAAGGAGGTTATCAATGCGAATCGTACGTATGTATGTAATATTGTTGGAATTGCACAATATTCGTGTATGTCAGTCTGTATGGGCTTCTAAACGCGTGTACCTGACCTTCCGTAAGTGTATGTATGCATGGCATGTACGTCCCTAGGTACTACCTTACGGTTGTATTGTTATAGTTGACAAAAATTAATATAGTTAAAATCTAACTAAGATTGCAACTCAATAGCTGCCAAAAATAAAATCATGATCAAAACAGAAAACTTGGTCTAATTAACTGTCCTCCTTCCTCACCTTTCCGTCAGTTTATTTTACTTGCCATCGATTAAACTATATATTTGTGCATAAGTCTGTTTAACATTTACTTAGTTGCGACGTAAAAAGAGGTAACAGAGCCGGACGGAGAGCACTTTGAAACCTCTCTTGGCTATGACGGCCACCATCCTCAGCATTGAGGGAAAGACGGATTTTATTGTGCCCGTGAAATGTCCTGCTCAATCCCTTTGAGTTTTGTAATGTGCTTCAACTTCGTTTGGAGTTGAATATCGACATTCTCTTGATTCATTCATTGCGGAATTTATCTAGCAATGTGCGTTTCAGCTACTTTAATCACATTAGCTAGCGAGCTTTGATGTTTCCCGTAGTTATTAACTGGTGCCTGCTTGTCGGCAGAGCCCCACGGTGGCGCTCTATCCGGTGCTGATGTGCTCCACCACCCTGGCGCCTCCAGTGTACTACGCCCTGGCTTTCTACTCGTATTTCGCCAACTACATCTTTGGTGTCGACATTTTTCTGCACATTGTGCACAGGTGAGCTTCTGATATTGCAAATTATAAGAACATGTTATTGCATTGTTAAAGTATACCAAACTGAGAAATTTATATTAGAGTAATATTCAATATCACAGAAACATTTCAAAGGTTGTTCTAACCTGGAGTTTCTTAAGAATACTAAATTGAATAACTGGTTCTTAAGATTGTTTTCTGATGACGAGAACATTAAATTATTTTTTTCAAAAATAAAAACGTAAGAAATAATAATATACAAGGTGACTGATTGAACGACGGACATATTTGAGGAGGATGGTAGGATAATTTACCCACTTTTCTTCCACATAAAACAAAAACTTAGATACTCAAAATACATTTTTAAAAAACGCAAGTGTTTTATAATTTTATGCATGGGTACTTACTTACCACTTTTCCATACCGTGCACAGCGTGCTGCTCGTGGTCGCTAAGGACAAGCTCTTGGACAGGCTGATAACACACTGCTAATGATATGGATGGCAACCGGCGTAGGGCCTACCATACCCACCACTTGGATACCTAGCAATGTCATACTACAGTTATTATAGTATTCAGTAAGAAGATAAATTATTGTCAAAATGTTTGTTTATTTGTTTTCACTAAATGTTCACTTCTTACACTAAAACTGAAAATCAAACGAACTTACCAATTGAAGTTCGATGACAATTATGTGAGCAGCTTCATTCGACGCGATTTACTGTTTACGTATTGTAGTTGTGCCTCCAAGCATTAAGCCTTTCACGGATTTTTAAAGGTTAGTAGGATTTTTGACTTAATAAATGGCAACACTATTTAAAACCACGTGACTTTCCCCCACTAACTATCTTGCCCGCCATTTTATCGTCATTTCGTTGAAAGTATTCTCTTTGGTTGAAAATTTTAATTTACTTGGTTATTTCACCATTTCAAATAGGGTAGGGTTAACTTATAGTAAATATATTGACTAAGTCATAGGGAGGGTGTGTGTAAATCACGTCGAATGAAGCTACTCACATAATTGTCATCGAACTTCACTTGGTAAGTTCGTTTGATTTTCAAATATGTTTCGCAGCTTCATTCTTTGCGATTTACTGTTTACGTATTGTAGGATGTTCAGAGATAAATAAATGTGAAATAAACAATACTGTGAAGTAAATGATAGTATATACAAATAAAAGAGGTAAGTTAAGGTACATCCTTTTATTATTTATTTATTGTTATCTATCAAGTAAATACAATACATTAATCATGTCATTTTTATTACAGATCAGAGGAGAGAATGGCATTCGCGAATTGACTTGGATCAGAAACAATGTGCCTATTATAGAATTTAGCAAACACCGAGGAGGAATTACTCCAGCCTGCAGTGCTTTTAATCAGATCAATGCAGTGCTTTTAATCGGATCAGACTCCTAATTTGCTGGCCGTGGAGGTGGCTGCATGCCGTGTGCTGTGTGCACTGAACACCGAAGTGTCAATACCACTTTTGCAAAGTGTGTCTTTAATCCAGTGACTGAGTATCTGCGGTGATAATTTTGAGTGTGGGCGTTTGAAACTAATAAATAAATAATCATTATTATTACTGCGGAGTGACTGTGTTTTATTTATGTAGTCCTGCAAACATGTCGCGGGACAGATTTCTGGACGCGCATTGAAATAAGTTAACCTCAGTAAAGGTTGAAGTGTATTCGGTTTCGAGGTTTTTATCAGATCTGGAATTTTTATTGTGATGTCATTTGGTGCTGTATCAAATGTAATGGGGCCAGAAATTATCAACTTTTGGTATAAAGGGAACCACTGTTGCGTCAAAATAGGAGTGTTTGTATTAAATATTTAAAAGGTAGGCAAACTGTAAAAGTTGGCAAAGGTCTCACAGATCGAGAGAGAGCGAGAGGGCGCTAGTTGCCGAGTAAACATTAGTTGCGTATCTAATATGTTTTAAAAATACTTATCACTATAATAAATGTGTAAAACCAGTAAAAACAGTGAAAGCAAACAAAATATCACCTAATAAGTGTTATCTAAGTGAAATAACTAGTGCTCACTACGAAAATATACAAAGGGTCTAGCCGAACTTCCTTAGCAAGACTGCCCCCAATAGGAACTTATATCGTAACCTATGCTATATTCTAGAGGATACTAATATAAGTTGATGGAGTAGATACTGGCTCCATATCTCACTTAATTGAAAAGCTATTTGAAAAAAAGTGTTTGGAGACGACTTTTTTTCAAAATGATATAACTTTGTTATTTTTAAAGCTAGTAAAATAAAACCAATTCCAGTGTTTATGTTACACTTTATAGTTAATTTTGTAGCAATTTTCTATGAGCCAAGCCTAAATAAAAATATCAAAAAAATGCAAAAAATATATTTAAAAATTTATTTCTATCGGGTCTAGTTAAATTACCACTTTGAAAAAAATATATAATAATTGGCTATATCTTGCCTAACTGCACGCCAGGTTTCATTAAAATCCAAGAGGTGCAAACTGTTAAAAAAATTGATAAATTAAGTGGATCACCTTACGACCACTACGTTGAACGCTTTTAAATTGTAATACATTTATAATTTTTCAATATTGGACATGAACAGTTTATAAAAAAATGAAATAATTGGTTCTGATTAACAATTAAAACCAAATTCATTAAAAAATAACTTTTATCAGTTATCATCACTATTGTCGTAAATTATAACGTGATATCTATTTATCGAAATAAATTGTACAGCCACGCTGTATACACTTTCTCGCAAATCCCTTATATATCATCTGGAAAACTCAAGATTGCCATAGCTTAACATAAATCGGCAATAAAAATTAATAATAAGTAGCAAGTGATAGCCTAAAAATTATCAGTGTTGTTTTGTATGGGAGGTACCTTATTCTGGCATGACCCGTAATAATTTATGACCTAGTATAGTAGGTCGTATAAAGTTATTAAAAGGTAGAAAGTTTCATTTAAATCGTTACAGCTATATTGAAAAAAAAAGAACAAAAAATCTATTTTTTGTATGGAAGGTATCAGAAACAGATTTTTCCTATGGACCTATTTAATATCATAGGTAATATAAATATATGGTATTGTACAAAATTTCACCAAAATCTTTAATCATTTTTGAGTAAAAAAAAAATAAATGTTTTTACCATGGTGGAAAACCTAAAAAATGGCGTTATTAAAAAAAAATAGAAATAATAAAAAAAAAAGATTGAAGATAGTAAAAATATTATATCATTTTACTGCCTTCCTAATATCATTTGACACGATCCAAAACTTTAAACTGTAACAAAATAAGTTGAAATATATTATTGAACACCTGATTTTATTTGATATTTTGTGGTGTTTTTTAATTCATCACCATTAAATAGGTAATTTATTGTATTTCATCTACTGGGAAGAAAAGATGCAACTTTTTTGCGATAGTTTTGTTTTGGAACTTTTGTTACTTATTAGTATAAATGTATTTAAATGCTATCTCAATACATAGTTATATAATTTTTCACCAATAACAATATAATTAATAATTGTGAAATGATATAACTGTTCTTATATTACATTACACATGTACATTCTGATGTGGCGATTAATATAAGTCACTTTTTTTTCTTTTTTGCTCATTATACATATATTAAGATTAATGCTACTCTTCATACATTATATTAAAGACGCTTAAAATATTTACCTGGAACATTTTTTACATCATAACAAAAATGAAAATGTGCAAAACTTTAAAGCCGTTTTTCTCAAAACTGCAATTTCGGACTTATAGCGTTTTTCACCGAGGGTACAGATTTATTTTATAGGGAATCTTTGCCAACTTTCTCAGTATGCCTACTTTTAGAACAGTCAGTACAAACATTCCTATAATGGGTATTTTTTCATATATTTATATCAGTATGCCCTCTGCTCTGCAGTAATGATTTTTTGCAGTTTTGACAATGAGTGCAAATGGTGGGAATGCGTAAAATAATTTATTTTTCCAAGAAATAGTGAATGCGTCTATCACCCAGGCATCTGGGTCGTTTTTTCATGTTACATAAATCGGACACTTCGCATTGTGACGACTTGCCAACATAGCCAAAGTAATTTGTAATTTCATTGAACGCATAATCGTTCAATTCCCATTCGGTATCCTGAAACTTTTTATGTGATAGAAAGTCAGCTTCGCAGTTGTCCTTTGTATTAATATAGAACGCAAATATAACTTTAGTTATTTATTTGAACACTTGACAAAATGCTGTTACATATTTTTTTAGGTTATATAAAAAAATTAAATAATACACCAAATTTTGGACAACTGGGTTTATTTATAAATAATGCAAAGAACACTTATCACTTAATTTGATTTTTCAAAAACAATCATTTTTATGAAACTCATTCTTAATTTAATGAAACTGATTTTTACAACACTTTTTATATTTAAAAGTTTATGCCAGCTAGACTCAGTAAAGAGCATTTGAAAAATGGGCTAGGTCACGATAGGAATGCACTTGTTTCTATAAAAAAATAATTTTAAAGTTAATATTAATTAAATTTTTATGGTAGGTAAAGGGTGCCACCAGCGTCTCGAAAATACACTGGACCGATGATAAATAAAAAGAAAGATCCTACTTGTGAAAAAAGTCAGTCCGGAGAAAGTGTCCCGATGAAGTCGGAGAACGGCAAAACACAGTCGATGATTTTCATATATTAACGTCCGGGTCTTAGCCCGTACCGAGGAGTCTTTAACCCGTACCAAGGACCTCCTGAAAGCGAACAGGCGATGTGAATAACTGCACAGCATTATGCATGAAGTTTATGGAGTCATGGGATGAAAAGGCAATACAGCGGGGACGCACAGCAGTAAAAACAATAATATGGTTCCTTGCAAAGCAGCATAACAATGGATGTGACTTTGTGAGGTTGTAAATATACTGTTCAGTGCTACCTACACCTTTAGATAAAGGTGTAGGTAGACATAACCTCAAAAACATGACAATGTAAAATCAGAATATTTCTACAAAAACAAGCGAAAATAATCAAAACAATACCTTTTGGAGGAAAACGCTCCTGCGTATAGTTGTCACAAAGCGATGTCAACTCCGGAGGCTGCTAAATAAGCCGGCCGGAGACCACGTCGACACGTGTAAAACGCGATCGACGGAAACAAATATCTGGAAGGACAGATGAATAAGCAATCTGCACAATCGCTCCCGCGTTGAAGGAAATACACTCCAAACACAAGAAACTTACCAAAAAATAAAAATCTTTAAATATTTGTAATAAAATATTTCACGAGCGCACGCTCGTGCGAGCTCAAAAAAAGAAAGAAACGTCATTGTATGACAGCGACGAAGTCCGAATTTAGGGTGACCAACAAAAGATTTTGTTACAAAATGTGTAGAACCAGGATAGCATGTAGAACAAATTATGGCACTTCTTACCACAAAATAAATGTTTCTTAAGTTTTCAAGACAGACGTAGTAAAATAAAAAACATACTCGAAAGTAATCGAAACTAATAATAACCATAGGTGGTTTTTAAGAATTCAAAATAACATAAGACCTAGTTGACGAGGAAAGTATAAACTACACTCCGTGAAATGACAACACCATTCTGACAACATATGATCAGAGTATTTTTTAATTTATAGGCTTGGGATACAAGTCATAAAACAGCGAATAGCTACGTTACAATGCATATTACAATTACATACATGTAGTACGTCAAAAACCGTGACCGGTTTATTTGTGCATTATCCGTTGCTAAACAATTACATGATAAGGTAAGCAGACCAAAGCAACAACACACTATCAATGTACAACAGCTCATCGGTATCTTGAAAGGGCTGGCAATAACAATGGCCTACATGCAGGCAATCGACGATGTCTACGTCTACGACATTCGCACCACTTCCATATCTCATTAAATATTTTATTCAAATGTCTGAACTGAATGCTGCCCATTCTATTTATACAAGAAATAGCAGTAGTATTATCTATTCGTAACCATATTTTACAATCTTTCAGACGTTTTGCAAAACATTTGAGTGAAAGAAATGCTGCTTTTAGTTCTAGTTCATTAATGTGCAACGATTTTTCGTCATCTTTCCAATAGCCAAAACACTCTCGATTTTTACAGTAAGCACCCCACCCAGTGGTGGAAGCATCTGAAAAGATTTCTAAATCGTACTCGTTTGGTGTTAAAGGAGTGAAACCATAATTATGTGACTTGAGCACCATAACATATCGTCTTTCAAATGCCTAGGGATACACACGATCTGTTCATAGCTAGAATTATTAAGTAAACAAGAATATTTGAACTGTTCGAACTCTTTCGTATACAACCACGAGTACTGGATAGCTGGACAAGCTGATACAAGGAGTCCTAAAAACCACGTTGTGCTCCCTGGCAACCACATCGTCTATTTTACTGTTTCCAAATACATAAAACAATTGTACATAATATGTACTCAATTAGTACATACTTTAAAAAAATTGTACCTTCATAGTTTAAGAGTACAAATTATTTGAATTTGGGGTTACTGTAGAGCAGTAACCCTGCAGTAACCCCATTTTTTTTTCAGGAAATTTTACGTAGATTCATTACGTAGATTACTGCTTCAGCTAACGAAGTACTGAAAAAAATTTTACTCCTATTTTTAATGTTGTATGTATTATGGATAAATAAATATTTTATTATCAAAGTCTAGGGAGCCGGACTAACATGCTGTTACAAAATTTGATTAGGAAATTGGTTTTTATTTTTACTCGACTACGGCAAAGCAAAAAGGAGGGTTATGATTTTGACCCGTATGTATATATATATATATATATATATATATATAATATAATATAATATAATATAATATCTGAAAAAAATTATACTCCTATTTTCAACCGACTTCAAAAAAAAGGAGGAGGTTCTCAATTCGTCGGAATCTTTTTTTTTTTTCACCTATTACTCGAAGACGCCTGAACCGATTTGGAAAATTCTTTTTTTTTACAAAGGGTATACTTCACAGGTGGTCCCATATAAATTTTATCGAAATCGATTCAGCGGTTTTTGAGAAAATCAACAAAAACATATCAAAATTGGAGTTGTTGCAATTGAAGTCGGTTGTTTTTAACGTATTCAGCGTGGTCATTTGATGTTATATGTACTATGGATAAATAAATATTTTATTATCAGATTTTATTATCGACTTTGACGTTACGAAATTTGTTAAAAAAAATTACACAAATATAATTAAAAATTGATTAGCCCTTGTTTTAGGAGAAAAAAGAAACAAGTTTTTGGTTGATTAGGAAATTGGTTTTTATTTTTCTGTAATAATCATGATCGAGTTTTATACAAAAAAGCGGCCAAGTGCGAGTCGGACTCGCCCATAAAGGGTTCCGTAGCAGCAAGTAACATAATTTAAAAACTAGCTGGGTGACCGAGCTTCGCACGTTCAATCGGAGCGTTTATAAACTAATTCACTTAATACAAAAAAAACTGGAAACGACATATCCAGATGAACCACGCCAAAAATGGCAGAAATATACTCGAACATATCAGTGCATGTTGTCATTCCTGTGCTCATTCCTTCAAGAACTGCACGCCATCTGTTGTCGAGTAGCGCGGTCAATGTTAGCAACAAAGGGCTCCAAGGCCTCCTAGTAATGTAATTCACTGGTAATTCACCTACTAGACAAAAGATGGCACCATTAGTGAAATATATTTACAAAACAAAAAACCAACTATCAAAATGTGGAATCTAATAATATATTGCCAGCTTTTCAATCAGGATTCCGTAAGGGCATGGGTACTGTCACAGCGTTAGCAGATGTTGTGGACAATATACTTGCGGAACAGGACTCTGGTCATGGTACAGCTTTGACATTGCTCGATTTTTCCCGTGCTTTTGAGACCATAAATGTGCCACTGCTGCTGTCAAAGTTAGCTTATTATGGAGTGGAACGAAAATCCATAGCTTGGTTCGACAGTTATCTTAATGGTCGTTCTCAATCTGTTAAGCTGTCTAAAGAGGATGGTAGATCTATAATATCTGACACTAAGCCATTGAAGCGTGGAGTTCCACAGGGTTCTATCCTTGGCCCTTTACTCTTCATCATATATACAGCTGATATCACTAGGGAAATTCGTCACTGCAAATTTCATTTATACGCAGATGATGTACAACTCTATATTTCTGCATGTCCACGGGATTTTCCTGTTGCCATTGCCAAAATGAATGAGGACCTGAATGGAATTGCTGCTTGGTCTCAGAGAAATAGTTTGGTTCTCAATCCCGATAAATCAAAATTCATGATTTTAGGTTCCAAAAAGCAAGTTTCCAATATTTTATTGGGAAACCCTAATGTTAATATTTTAGGACAAGGTATCGTACGTGTAGATGAGGCAAAAAATTTGGGAATGATTTTTGATAGCCTTTTACGATTTGAAAATCACATATTAAATTTAGTGCGATCGTGCTTCTATCGTTTAAAGATTCTTTACCAAATACGGCACCTCGTTAGTGAAAGGATAAGAATCACTCTCTGCGAATCTTTAATATTGTCGAGATTAAATTACGGTGATATTGTTTATGGCCCTCGACTTCAGTCTAAAAGTCGTCGACTCGTACAGCGGATTCAGAACGCTTGTTGTCGTTTTTGTTATTTTATACCACCCAGAAGTCATATCTCACCGTACATTAATAATGCTTCAATGCTAAATATGACATCCCGGAGACATCTTCACCTCGCAAGCCTTTTATTTGATGTATTAAAATACAAGAAACCCCCATACCTATATCTTAAACTGAAATTTTCACCATTTCATGACAGATATGGTACAAGGCCCACACGATCTTTATTGGAAGCACATCCACACAAAACTACAGCGTTCAACGGCAGTTTCCGCTACTTAGCGACCAAATGTTGGAACAATATACCCCCGCCTATGAGACTTTTAACATCGAAATTCACATTCAAAAAACATTTTAAAAAATACCTGTTGGAGAAACAAAAAACAGGTATACCCCTTGGTTTCTCGGTAGCGGATTTTGCTGTATGAACATCCTGTCACTGATATAACTACACCATCATCAATATATATATTCTTCTTTCTCTTCTCATTTTTCATATAGGCCCTAATATTTATATTTATATTTACATTAAAAACTTATATTCATATGCCCGCTCATTTAATTCTCTACCACACATTACATGTATACATACAAACTCATGATCCACAAATAAATATTATATATTGTGAGGATAAGTTTAGGTTTAGACCCTCATAGATCCATTGTATATACGAAACAACTAACCATAGATCAATAGAATTATTTTTGTGAGAATCGTTTGCGACAAAGATAGAAAAAAAATGTAATGCACAGTAAATTCGAAACATAAACATTGTAGCAGTCGTGATTTTTAACCCCTAATCCTAAATTTTCTTCAAAAAGTTTCAAGCCGTTTTCGAAATCCTCGGGACACCTAACTCGTTTAACAGTATAGAAATAATAATAATAACACAAATAAAACGACAAAAAACAATAAAGTCTCGCGGGATTCGAATCCGAACCTACATAAAAAGAAGCTAGCACCGCACCGTTAGGCCAGTTCGCACTTAAAAGGAGTGTCAAAAATAAGCATTATATGCGTCCTTATATTATGTAATTTCGCTCATATCTCCCTTAAATGAGTTTTTCGAAGATAATTCCACCATAGATCGATTTCTGGTGATTTTTAACCCCTAATCCTAGATTTTCGTCACAAGGTTTTCAAAATTGTCGGGACACTTAACTCGTTTAATAGTATAGGATTCTTGTAGTTCGTTGTAGGTAAATTGCGGTTTACGATTTATGACGTTAAAAAAAAAACTACTTACTAGATCTCGTTCAAACCAATTTTCGGTGGAAGTTTGCATGGTATTTTACATCATATATTTTTTTTACTTTTATCATTCTCTTATTTTAGAAGTTACGGGGGGGGGGGGGGACACACATTTTACCACTTTGGAAGTGTCTCTCGCGCAAACTATTCAGTTTAGAAAAAAATTATATTAGAAACCTCAATATCATTTTTGAAGACCTATCCATAGATACTACACGTATGGGTTTGATGAAAAAAACATTTTTGAGTTTCAGTTCTAAGTATGGGGAACCCCCAAAATTAATTGCTTTTTTTCTATTTTTGTGTGAAAATCTTAATGCGGTTCACAGAATATATCTACTTACCAAGTTTCAACAGTATAGTTCTTATAGTTTCGGAAAAAAGTGGCTGTGACATACGGACGGACAGACAGACAGACAGACAGACAGACAGACAGACATGACGAATCCATAAGGGTTCCGTTTTTTGCCATTTGGCTACGGAACCCTAAAAATATGTTTGTTTAAAAAAACTGGCCAAGTGCAAGCCAGACTCGCGCACCGAGGGTTCCGTATAAATTTGGAGCCACGGTAGTGGCTCCGCCAAGTCGTTGTGCGAAGCAAAATAAGGCGACCAGAGGCACCCGTATCCTTTTCTCGAAGCAACTCACGGTGCTTTTAGGCACCCTGTATCTTCGTTCTGGATAAAGGTAGAAGTTAAAAATTCCGGTTTCCAAAAGTACTTACTGAACCTATCTCTAACCTCAAATTAAAACTTTTTACCTAATATAGTTTAGATAATATCTCAAGTCAAAAAACCCTGATTTTGTCACTGACTCACTCACCGATCATCAAAAAGCTAAGGTACTTCTAGCAAGGCTATGAACTTGAAATTTGGTGTGTAGCTAGTATTTCATGTACTGATAACGGAAAAATTAAAAAAAAACATATGTTAAAAAACCAAAAAAACAAAAAAGATCCTTGATAAATAAATAAAATAAATAAAATAAAATAGTTTATTCGGGACAACAAACAGCTGAGCAAAAAATATATACAATTAATTTAGAATAAATTAAGGTTTGTACATGCACAGCCCACAGCGTCATCCACAATTTACTAAAACAATAATAATGGGAAGACGTTGCCGTTTAAAAACTATTAGTTGTACTATGGTTTATACATAAAAAACAATAAAATAAAATAAATACGACTAAGCATCAAGGAATACAGAATACAGATATCGATTACATATAAGAGGAAAAAGAAATACGATGATCTTGAAACTAACTAATTGTATGTGTTAACATTTTCCTGATCACATCTTTTCTGAATTTGTACTCGCACGGGTTAAATATGTCAACATCCTGAAAGTGTGAGTCATAGGTGGTGAGAAGACGGCGTAATGGCACTCGTAAGCCAGCATTAGTGCGACACGCTCGTGTGGAAAACAATGGATAAGATCGCGCCGCGCGTCTGTTTGTATTTCTGGGCACATAGTAAGAAATTTGATTAATAATGTCCGAGCAATCTATCTTATTGTGGCATAATCCATATAACATCATAGTTTGCAGCAGTAATCTTCTTGATTTTAATGGCAATATTTTGTATTTGTTTAGGAGAAAATCATATGGAACACGATAGCGGTTATGTAATCTATAGTGCATGGAACGGAGAAATTTGCGTTGGATTTTTTCTATGGAGTCAATATACTTTTTGTAGTAGGGATCCCAAATTACACTTGCATATTCCAATTGAGATCTGATTAGTGTATTCAGGAGGTAAATGTAAGTGGAGGCTCGGCTAAAGTCCCTAGATGATCTCATAACAAACTTGTACATTTTATAAGCTTTGTTGGTAATTACATCTACATGTTGGTCTAAATGTAGCTTAAAATCTAGTATTAAACCAAGGTCTCGGATGTGTGTAACACGTTTTAGCTGTTCATTGCACAGAAGATAATCATAATTCTGAACTCTCTTTTTAGTAAAACTAATAACATTACATTTTGGAATACTGAGTTGAAGTTTATTTTCCTCACAATATGCGGTTAGACGATGAAGATCTTCTTGCAATAACATTGAATCAGTGTGATTGCGTATAGTGCGATACACTTTAAGGTCATCGGCGTACATGAGAAATTTAGAGTTATGGAAACAATTATTAATGTCATTTATAAACAAGATAAAAAGAAGTGGACCAAGAATTGAACCTTGCGGAACACCCGATGTAACTTGAACACTATCAGACTTAAATCCATTTACCAAAACACACTGATTACGATTGCTAACGTAAGAAGCAAACCAGCGAAGTAAATTACCACGAATACCATTATAAGCTAATTTTTTTAAAAGAAGTAAGTGATCTACTTTGTCAAAGGCCTTCTGAAAATCAGTATATACAGTATCCACTTGTATGCTCCTATCCATGTTTTCAAACAGAAAACCCGTGAAGAGCATCAAGTTGGTGACTGTGGATCTACACTTAACAAAACCATGTTGTTCAGGTATGATAATGTTTTTGAGTATTGGATAGATCTGGTTATGGACTAACCTTTCAAAGACCTTTGACAAAGCGCACAATATAGAGATAGGTCGGTAATTTTTAATATCGAGTCTAGAGCCTCCTTTGTGTATGGGAATTATGTTAGCGCATTTCCAACGTGCAGGAAACGTACCTTCAGAGATACATTTATTATAGATTATATATAAGGGTTTGCACAGGTATTCAGCAGTGTACTTAAGAAACATGGCTGGTACTCCATCACAACCTGAACCTTTAGTTGTATCCAATAATTTGAGCTGTTTTTCTATTTCAGCAGCACTAAAATATAAACCGCCTAACACTTGGCTATAAGAAGAACAATCCTCGGGTGGAGACCATGTGCTCAAATTAAGTGCGGATGGTTCGTAAACCGATTTGAAGAAGGCTGCAAATAGGTTACATATAGCTTCAGGATTATTTGCGCGTTCATTTTCATAGAACATGTGGGCAGGTATACTAGGCTTATCTCTTCGATTCTTTATATATGTCCAAAAATATTTTATATTTTTATGAATACTATCCTCTACCGAGTTTTTGTATCTGGAGAAACATTTGTCACACTCTACTTTGAAACGTGTACGGTACAGACAGAACAGCTCGTAGTCGGAGGTGTTCTGGTATTTCTTCCACTTAATCCATGATTTGTCCTTATTTTTAAAAATATGAATGAGTGATGGTGAGAACCAGGAAGGGAAATGTGTATTTCGAGGCCTGCTTTGAGGGACATGCGCTCTGATTACTTTATAAATATGTTCGTAGAAAATACTAAGAGCTTGCTCTGCATCATGTTCTATTAACGAAGAGGACCAGTCGATAGAATTAATTTCAGTACATATTTCTGGGTAATTCCCCTTGTAAAAGTTAAATTTCTCAATAGGGTTGTTTCTCAACTTGGCGTATTTTTTTAAATCAAGGGATACTAGAACAGAAAAGGGAGGATGATGATTATCTATCTGTAAAAGTGGGACATTCGGTTGAAATATGTGACAAATTGTGTTAGATAAAAGTAGATCAAGTATTCGATCATTAGAATTCCTGAAGCTATTAAATTGATGCGCCTTGATTGATATCATAAAATTATTAAGATTAACGCAGGTTAATGAATTTCCGTTACATATAAGATTAGGGTTAATATTATTGTCAGGGGTCCAGGTCGCATCAGGTATGTTATAGTCACCAAGAAGACAGTAGTTATCAACCGTAGGATCAAAGAGTACATCCAATAAGGTTTCGAAGTATAACTGGTATGCAAGAGTAGGTGACTTGTCACGCATGTACAGGGCGCTAATGATACAACGTCTGTGACGGACAGCGCTGGGAAGTGCAACAATAACAAGTTCAGAATATTTTCTTAACTCAGGCGGTATAGTTAGCTGAATTAATTCAGGGTTTAAGCTTCGTAGTATAGCGATTAGAACGCCCCCACCGTCCCGCTTCCCAGTCAGAGACCTGTCTCTGTCACAACGAAAAACGGCATATCTTTGGTCAATAAATTCATTATCCGATATATCGGCAACCAGCCATGTTTCGGATAGTACGATTATGTCATAACAATTAGAAATTATACTCATATATAAAGAATGTAATTTGGTTCGGATCCCTCTACAATTTTGATAATAAATGCTAATATTGTTATCCATTATGATATGTTAAATTATATATTCGTGTTACTAAACAAATTTGATTTTTATTATATTTATATACGTTACATGCAACAGATTTGAGTTGAAATAGGAGAAACCTTAATATAGCCATTTTAAGTATACTCGAGTAAGCAATCTTGTGTTTTGTGCCACTGTTAGTAGATATTTTTATATGTAAACATATGGCCTCATACCCCCGAATTACGCGAGGAAGCGCCATTGTTCGAGCCAGAAGGGTCATTAGAGTTGGACTCACGACGTTTTCTGATTTTTTGGAGGTCTTTGTCAGATCTGATGGCGATAACCGGTGAGTTATCGGATTCACGCAAGAGTATGGTAGAATGTTTAACCCATGTGTATTTGAAGCCTTCTTGGTTTGCCCTCTCTCGCGCTGCACGAAAGAGCTGCTTATTATGGAGAGTAAGGTGTTCGTTGAGGTATATAGTATTAGATGTACCGGATATTCCAATCTGTGTCGATGTCAGGCCTCTCTTTAAGCGAAATGCACTGATGATGTTGTCGCGGAGAATTCTAGTTGGGAACTTCACTATAATATTTTTCGGCTTTCCATTTTGCGTGGCCTGTGGCACTCGATGGATAGAGACAATATCGCGTCGACTAATAGTACATCCTATCTTTGATCCAATTGATTCAAGTATACTAACTAAATTTTCTTCACGCCTTTCGGGAACGTTAGAAATCTCAATATTACACTGTCTAGCTTGTTGTTCCAGAGCATTGATTTTCGCTTCCAGCTGGTGGATGGCGTTTTCGTTATTATCAATTTTCTTTGTACTAACTTTGAACTCCTCCACACAAGCTTTAAGTTCTTCACTCTCACTAGACAAGAATTGCGTTGCCTGCTGCAATACATTGACGTTATGTGCTAGATCTGTGACTTGCTGCATGACATTCGCTTGTTCAGAGCGTAACAGAGCTATTTCAGTCTTGATTTCTGATCGGCACAGCTCTAAGTCTTTCGTCACACTTTTCATATTGACGTCAAGCTTTTCGAACTTTTGATTAATTTCTTGTCGAAATTCGGTAATGTTCCTTTGTAGTTCGATCAAAATATTATTAAATTCGCAATCCGGTTGCTTCCTTTTTCTTGTCGTTTTTTGAGGCGAATTATCATTCGAAGACATAGTGTTCAAATCTGAAGTTGAAGCGTAGTGTTTGTTGGGCGAGCGAATCATAATGGTCCTCTTACCACGGTACTCAAATTCCTTGTTCTGTCGCTTAAATTGTCGCGTAAGCCGCTGAGCGAGCTCAGTTGGTTTGATAGCGAAGACTTATTTCACGGCGCCGTTCTCACGCACTTTGGTCTAGCGGCGCGAACTTCAGCTGCGCACCAGTGAGGTCCGGGTTCGAATCCAGCAGCTTCGGCACAAAATTTTAAAAGTATTTACAATTTATAATCTGCTCACCACTGGCCTTCAGGCGTACACTCAGCGCTCGTATGGGTAAGAGAGGGACGCCTCCATACAGGATCCAAGATGGCGCAGGCAGCTAACGGCACCCAAGGTAAGATAGTAAAGGAGGGTCCGATCACCAAACTCAACTTGGAGAGACAGCACAAATAAA
Source organism: Coleophora deauratella (assembly GCA_958295455.1). Lineage (NCBI taxonomy): Eukaryota > Metazoa > Arthropoda > Insecta > Lepidoptera > Coleophoridae > Coleophora > Coleophora deauratella. The sequence goes on along the minus strand of OY282400.1, from coordinate 17,393,097 downwards.
TTTAACCACAAATTAGAGCAACAAGGGACACGTCCACTCACGACAACGATCTAACGATTGAATGGACACGTCCACTCACGACAACGATCTAACGATTGAATGACGATCTAACGATTGATAAAACAAGTTATGAGGGCTCGAAGTCGCATCTACGAGATAGCTAGTCAAATGCACGCCGCCTCCTTCACGAAGTGAGCTATTCAGACAGTTACTCAAGTGGTGAAATACATGTTAAGTTAATATATATTAACAAGTTAACAGTATATCTAATAGCCACTAGATGACACTGTGCTCTGAATGAAAGATATTGACAAGTTATCAACGCTTCAGGTTCGGGTTAAATGGAAAACAAGAAACCTGAAGATATTAACATACACATAATAGTATTATTTTAGTATAGTAACGTAGACTCAAACAAGAAAAAGAAGCAAGAGCAAAACAAAAATAAAACCAAATTAAAGACATGCTTGTGATGTTCATGATTTAATAAAGGGTTCTTGGAATGGGAAAGGTGGCGGTAAGCTCTTAATAGATGGCGCTACAGTGGTTTGAGACAATTCGATGCCTGCATTAAATGTCTTATTAAAAATGTAAATGATTAATTAACTAATATCAAATAAAAGTGAAAAATTAAACACAGTTTGTCCACGACTGTCTAGTAAAAACCATATAAATGAAGAACACAATGTCACAAGTGCATCACTCTAGTAGCGCCACCTAGTTGAAGGTTTGTCAGCCGCCTTCCCCTTTGCACAGATAATATAATACTAACGTACCTTTGTCAATAAAAACAGTACTAAATATATTAAATAAAAATATCTACAAATATGACCTTTAGTATAACTAAACTTAATTCATTTAAAATAAACAGAATAAAAAATCATTTCATTATTACAAAGGCAAAAATATAAAAATGGTCCTTTCAAGATTTGAAACACGAGTTTCCTCACCGAAGCCGAATTCAATACCACCCTGCCAGCTGATCATTATGGAATCAGTCGAAACATATCTTCGCTATCATCGAAAGGACAACTTATTTGGAAGTATTGGTTTTCGAAATCGTTCCCAACGTGCGAAATCATCAAAAATGTCGTAGCAAAACTAGGTACTTCCTTATTTCCGAATCATAAAGGACATGACCTTACACTGAAATAAATCATAACGATTTGCATAATTCATCTGCATCAAACTTACTCCACATATATATAACACTTTAATATTTGTAAAATTAAGGAATATTGAATATTTCATTAGATTTGCAAATATTAAACACATCACAACACTATATTAAACACTTTAATCTTTGTAAAGTTAAGGAATATTGAATACCTATTCCATTAGATTTGCAAATATTATCTAACCACAGAGATTCGCTTCCGTGATCCGGAGCTTGAACGTCATTCGTTTCCTCAAGATTATTTCAACTAGGTACCTTCAAAGGCATTAAAAAATAAATTAATATAAAACACGTGTAAAAAACCAGAAAAAAAAATGAGAAAAAAGTTCATTATTGACTGCATAGTGATAATAAGAAAATATCTTTCATACAGAGCATAGTGACATCTAGTAGCCAGTAGATGTACTGTTGACTTGTTGACCTAACCATTGTATCTGATAATGAAAATGTAATGTTAAAACTCAGGGGGTGCTGCCGTGCCCGAAGTAGAAGAGACATCTAGTGTCGAGTAGCAAGTACTAAAGTAATACGCTACTCCTCGCCAGGAGGCTAAAAGCCTATTTCACCATCGATAGATATTTGTAAGTAGCAGAGTACAGACAGATAATGGCCAGTGGATTAGCAAATGTCGAATAATTTTAATCAAGCACCAAATGATCAGAATTTATTCAGTAGAAACTATCTAATAAAATAACCCGATACCAGATCGATGTCTTCTCAATACACGAGTAAAATCTATTCTTTTCTATCACTGTCACGCAGTAGGGTAAAAAAGAGTCCTGTTATTAGCCGACTACGGCGAAGCAAAAAGGAGGGTTATGATTTTAAGGAGGGTTATAATTAATTCTCTTATTATACTAGCGATATTAAAAATATTATTGCATAGAAAATAGGTTGTTTAGAGCTTTCAACATAAGTACAAATCCACTATGGGCAAATACGCGTGAAAAATATAAAGCTTTCTTTATCTTTTTACCCGACTACGGCGAAGCGAAAAGGAGGGTTATGATTTTATTATGTTTGTATGTATGTATTTACAACTGTTCTCGCATAACTTCTACTTATCATAATCCGACAAGTGAGGTATCATTAGAAGCGCCTTGATTGTCTACAGGTTATAGGATATGTGATGTCACACTAAGTTCAATATAGTGCCCTCTAGAGGATATAAAGATTATAAAGTCATTACCAGAATTTTTATTTTAAAGGGTACCGTGTGGGATATCAAATGAAATGGCTTAATGAGCACATTTCAATAATATATATTATTAGTTGTTGCACGCTGCTTTGCTTGCATTCTCTCGATAATGTGAGCCAAACTCCAAAATAATGAAAAAAAATAAGTTTAAAGTTTAAACCCCGACTGCAGAAAATCTCTGTCAGAAAAGTATGAAACAAGAAGATATTATTAGTGATGTTCAGAGGATAGCCGTGGTCGTACGCCATCTTGCCCTAAAGGATCGGTTACTAACATTATAGTGTTAGACTATAAAATATATTGTTGTACAAATAACCCTTAGGATAAGATGGCATAGTCGGGTTTTAGTTTTTAAACTTATTAGGTCTTACGATCCAAAAATATAACAAAAAAACAAAAAGCGAACTTTAACCCGAGATTCGAACCTGCACCTATGCGACTGCGCCCGATGGTGCTATCCATTGAACTATCTAAGCCTATAAAATTGTTGTGAAATACTTGTATACTTTACATCACATTTATAGCTTATATTAAAACGCGCTATAGAGTTGTACTTCTCCTGAAATAAGGTCATATTCAATGTTTGTTGCATTCAAAGGTTGTAATCGTAATTGTGTGATGACAATCGTGGGTAAAATAAAACAAATAAATAACAATAATAAAACATATAAATAACAATAATAAAACAAATAAATAACAATAACCATATTTATAAATAATAAATAAATAAATAAATATAAAAACAAGTGAAAATGAGTACAGTTAAATTACTTATAAATGGAAACGAACCATGTTTCCATGAAATTGTTCCAATGCCTGGAGACGGTTCATGTCTGTTTCATTCTTTATCATTTTCGATGTATGGGAACACTGATTCGTCGCATGACATTAGACGTGCGATAGTCAGTTATGTTATGTGGTTGCACAATGGCCTCAGATGCAACTTTATACGTGTGACGAGCATGGGGAACCGTACCATAATGCTGATCTGTATTCAATAGCAATGCTAAAAACTACCACGTATGGTTCTGTATCTGAACTTATGGCGGCCGCTACTTTGTATCCGTACACTTTTGAAGTGTATGAGAATGGCACCTTGCGAGGATCTTTTGGTGATTGTCCTGAGAACCCTGTGAAACGTTTACGTTTCTCTGGAAGTTATTTAGGAGGTCATTATGAGGTGCTCATCCCTGTCTCTAATAACAGTTCTTCTCAAATTACTGATGACCTTTCGAATAAACGTGCTCCCACCCCAACTCATAATTCTCCGAGAAACATTGGGAGGCCTAAAATGGTTAAAAGAGGAAGGCCTAAAACTTCGGAAATTCCACGTTCTCAACAACTTAAAGAAGCATCTGCTCGCTATCGGCAAAACAACCCTGAAAAACGAAAACAAATATTAACACGCTATAGCTCTTCACACCCTGAGGTGAACAGGGCAGCAGTAGTCCGCTACAGTGCTTCACATCCGGAAGTTAATCGTGAAGCTGTAGCCCGTTACACTGCTTCTCATCCAGAAGTTCACCGTAAAGCTGTAGCTCGTTACAGTCATTTACATCCTGAAATTAATCTTAAGTCAGTCCAGAAAAAAAGATCTAATAAATTAAATTTAAACTTGAAAAATTTGGAGAAGAATACTCAAGCCCTAACCAAAATAATTAAAGATAGATTGACGGCAGAAAAAATAATAAAATGGACGGTTCACAGTAGACAATTGGCTATAGGTAACTTTAATAAAACAGTGGATAAATTGAGACAAAAATTCAAAATTTCATTAGAAAAATTGAATTCATGTCATTCCAGGTTAGAAGCCTTTCTGGGTAAATCGGAGCATCGTAATAATCAGGAGCCATATTTTGCACATGAATCCTACAAAGCATATGAAGCTAAAGAGAAAGCTATCAAAATTGACGAAACTGGTAAAGCTGTATTTGAAGACATAAAAAAACATTGCAAAGGTCTAGTATGGTCTTGTTGCGATGACCTGTGTGCGCTTGATGAGAACGTTCTTGTGCAACTAAAAAAAATTTTCGAAAACTTGGGGAACAAAACCGTAGTTCAGTACTACACATTATTTGATCAAGGGCAACTGCTTAGGTCTATTACTTATATCAACAGTGTTAAGTCACATTTTCCACGCTTGAGAACAATCATAAGAGAAATGTATCAAATATTGAAAATTTTTAAACAGGTGAAGGATATAGACGAGTCGTTAGAATCAACAGACGTTGAAAGATTAAAGGAATATGGAAAACAACAAACAGTTGGAAGTAATGTTCTGGACAATAACGAATCGAACGAAATTATAGAAGATGACATCATAGAGAAACATAAAACCGCTTTTAAAACACTAAAACTCAAATCTCTTGATACTCCAAAACTTGAATGCATATCATGTATAAAACTTTGTTATTCAAGGGATATTTCATCCATAAATCGTTTAAGAAAACCTTTAGATACGAGTGTTTGGACTAGTTTACTTGATTATTACATAAAAAATAAACTAAATCAAAGTCCGCACATTTGTCATTCGTGTTTACAAAAAATTCGAGCAAATAAACTGCCATCACCTGTGTTTTAAATTATTTACACGTTAGTGTTATCCCACCACAAATAAGCGAATTAAATGACTATGAAAAGATCTTAATTCAGCGTGCTAAAGCATTTCAGGTCGTAATGTCAATGAATCCCGTCGCAAACAAACATTTACCTAACCAACATATGGTTAAAAAAGTAAAAGGTAGAACTTTCCACCTTCCCTTACCACTTGAAGAAACATTAAAAAAGCTTTGCAGACCAGAAGATCCCATTTATGCTAACCCTGAGTTATATATTATTGTACGTGGTATGCCAACAAAATCGAAAATAGTCTGGGAAGATATTGTAAATATTAACAAGGTTTATGTTGCATTAGAATATTTAAAAAGTGTAAACCCCCACTACTATTAGATAAAGCTACCGAAATCACCTCATCAATTAATTGAATGCATAAATGAAAATGTACAGCATATTGTTGACCAGTCAGAACCGACAGAGCCAGACGATGTTGTAGGAGATGCTCCACTACTTACCCAAATTACTTCTGAAAAAGAGACTGATTATGAGCAATACACCATTTACCCTTTGCATGAAAGGAGGAAAAACGCTACGATATCAGAACTCTACCAAATGCTTAAGGTTAACGTCGCTCCTATTGATTCGAGAGATAAAGATTTAGATGTAAAGTGCTTCCCCGATCTTTACACAGAAGGTAAATATGGCCAGTTTCAGCCTCGCCAACAAAGGTTAACATCAAGTGAATTTATAAAAGCTAGGTTAATATGTCAAAACACTGTCAATTTCGCTTAAATCAGCAATATCTTTTCTTTTTATTAAATGATGCTAACATGCGTCAAATAAATTCTGGCATTTTCTATAAAATGAATTGTGTAAATCAAAAGCAAAAAATTACAGTCGAACAGTACTTTGAGATGCTTAATAAGGATGAATTGGAAGGTGACTTGACTGCAATATTTGGTAGATTAAGAAACACCGAACAGTACTGGAAAAAACCAAGAAACGATGTAAATTGTATGACACAAAATTACGGGCCCGCAACGTGGTTTCTTACTATAAGTCCCGCTGAATGGATGTGGCAAGATTTAGGTGAATACATCAAAGAAATAAACGATCCAAAAATGGCAAATAAAAGCATAAGTGAGTTAGTTGCACTTGATCCTGTCTCCACTTCTCGCTTCATTGATAATAAGTTTAAAGCCATGTTGGATTTCATCATGTCAACAGACGAGCCGCTTGGTAAGGTTGTACATTACTTTTGGAGACGTGAATATCAGTCCCGTGGAGCACAACATTTTCATTTAATGTTGTGGGTTAAAGATGCACCGATTCTTCACGAATCTTCACTTGAAGAGGTTGCGTCATTTATATATAAGTATATTACTTGCGCTTTACCCAACAGAAACCTTTCACCTACTCTTCATCAGCGAGTCACGTCATACCAAACCCATAAACATAATAGTTACTGTATGCGAAAAAAGAAAACAAAAAAAGGTTTTGTGTCAGTGTGTCGGTTTGGATTCCCACGCCCAGTCACTGAAGTCCCGTCGGTCATGGTTAATGACTACAATCCAGCAATTTTGCTTGGGTGGAATGGAAATATGGATATTCAATATGTAGGTGAAAAAACCGCCATTCTGAATTATTATGTAACAAAATATACAACCAAAAGTGAGAAGACTCATGCAACTGATACGTTTGAGGACATAAACTCCACAAAAAGTTTGAGAAGTCGTTTATTTAATATCGGTCTTAGAGTGCTATCTAGCAGGGAGTGCGGAGCTTTGGAAGCTAGTGATACTCTACTCGGAATTTCTCTTTATGGTACTGACCCTTCTACAACAATTAGATGGCTTGATGTCAACATTTATCGAAACCGACGCGTCAAGTCTAAAGCTGATATGATGATGCTTGAACCAGAGTCTACTGATATTTATTACGAGTCTTGGATCGATGACTATTATCCAAATAGGCCTAAAGAATTAGAAAATCATAACTTGTATAGTTTCGCTGAAAACTATGATATAGTTAAATCGCGTCCAGTTTCAGCCAATGTTGAGTACTTTGTACTAGACGAGGGTAAAAAGTTCTTAAAGAGAAGGGATAAGCCTTACCTTATTAGCCATTATTTTTATGACGTAGAGCAAGTACCTGAAAAGTATTTTTTCTCATTACTTCTTTTGTTCAAACCATGGCGCTCCCTAGAACAACTTAAAATGGGTTTTGATACTTATACGGAGAGCTTTAATTTGTCAAAAGATGATCTAAAGGAAGCTATTGCTTATGGTAATTCGCGGATGGAATCAAGGTATAAGATTCAAAAAGCATTCGACATGATAGAAATGAAGGTAGCTGAAGTTAATGAAGAAAGAGAAAACTTCAACGATGAAGGTCCCGAAAATCCTTTAGATTTCGAAGCTTTGGAGGCTGCAAATGCAATGAACGATTTTCAAAGATTTAATTTCGTAGAGGATGAGCAGCCTGATATGGATATCCAAGGTATGATCGACCAACTTAATACCGATCAAAAAAGAGTGTTTGATATGATCACAGAAAAAATGGACCATAGCAGTGATGCTAATATATTACGTTGTTTTATAAGTGGAACTGGTGGTACGGGAAAGAGTTTTTTAATAAAAACTCTTAAAATCTGGGTTCAGACACATTTAAACAAAAAGGTGGCGATTACTGCTCCAACAGGTATAGCTGCATTTTATGTCAGTGGATTGACCATACATAGACTTTTGCAGCTGCCTGTAGAACATAAACAAACGCCTAAGTATAAGCCACTCTCAGATGAAGTCCTTCAAGTGCTGAGATCTGATTTGAAAGATGTGGTATTGTTTATAATAGACGAAGTATCGATGATATCTAATGTTACTCTAACATATATTTGTGGGAGAATGGGTATGGTCGTCCTCGTGGCTAACCTCTTCTTCCATTTTTCCTCGCAACGAACGCGGAAATAAATACGCAGTGATATTGTAGGCGTCCTCCTTTATTGATTTCCGATGTTTGCCAATCAAAATAACACAAGATGCTTGGAATGTAGTTGGATGCAACGTGGCGATCCCAGCGGCAGCGTGACACGTCCGTTTGGTTCGGCGATATGTCAAAAAGTGCTCGCGCCAATCTCCCTGTTAGCCAACATGGCCTCGTCACCCCGTGTTACCATTTTAAGGCACAAAATGTTGCCAGTTAAGTACAGACCCGTATTGCCATTTAAGTGTAACGACCCGCTACGAACGAGCGAGTTAAACGAGCGACTAACGCGCAACTGTCACGCCACCACCGGTTCCACCCAGGTACTAATACCTGACGTTTGCAACTTAAAATAAATTTCAGAACGTTCGTCGAGCTGTCAGTATTGTTTTGCTTCGACACGGCCATCCTGCGCGTCACACGTCCTCGGGTGAATGACCTGCAGGCAAAAGTTTTCCAGTAGACTCCATTGCGTTCGGCCAATCCTGACCATTTTATAAGGAATGCCCACAGTCTATGCAATAAAAACAAAGCTCAATTTAAGGTTTTAATTCAAAATTACAGTCGTTGTGAAACAAATTCTAATAGTTCAAAACAGAAACAAAAATGCCATCCTGCGGCTACACTGACTAAACAACAAAATTCACACTATCGCAACTCAAACAATTTGTGATCAATTAAAATCTCCAAAGTATGTCATCTTTACACAGCTTTACACATAAACACCATCTACCAACGGTAGGGACACGACAAAAAAAACAATCATCATCACTGAATCAGAGTGACGGAACACCATATTAAACTTCACCACATCCAGGTGGCGGAACACCATGAATCATCATCACCATCACAGGCGACGGAACACCATCAACAGTTTTAGCCTGAAAATGGAACACTCACTTTACAACCGCACAAATGCAGCCGCTACATATTCTAACAGCACTGGTCTGATAAAATAAGCAGCAACCAAATGCGTCCGTAAAAACACAGCGCACTCAGCACTCTTCATTTACCGCTAAAACGTGTTGGAACACTTAACTACTATACACAGGATTATGGAGCTGTTAACTCACAAAAATTTTTTTTTTTTTTATAATTTCTTAATAATCATCTGTACACATTTTGATTGAGTTACGACAAAATTAACATTGAGAAGTAGACGCCTCCACCTCTGAATCATCTACATCCACATCCGGAGGTACATAGCCTTCGGGCATACTACGTAAGCGGTCATGGGCATACTTGTAACTCCGTCTGGAGTTAAGAGCTTGCAGTTTATATCTGTCGCCTTCCAGGACCTCTACTACCCTAAAAGGTCCTCTATATTTAGGATCTAACTTGGTTTGGTTACGCTCCTCATTTTGTAGCAACACAAAGTCACCTACGGAGAACTTTCGAAGCTGAGCTTTAGTTTTATCAAACCTACTCTTGTCATATGATGCGTTTTTCTCGATATTATCAGTAGCCTGTTGTCGCGCATCCGTCAAATCAAAGTCAGAATCGGTGTCATCGACGAACATCAAGTCTAAGGGTCGTGCTACTTTTCCTATGAGCAACTCTAGGGGACTGTGTTTCGTAACGCGATTCACTGAACAGTTCAGAGCCAACTGAACATCAGGGAGGGACTCTTGCCACGAGGTATCACCACTATGCTCAACGGCTGTCAGCATATTCTTAAGGGTGCTCATAGTGCGTTCCACCTGACCGTTGGCGCGTGCACTACCAGTCGCAATGAGGTGGAGACTGATGTTATGAGAGTTGCAAAACTCACGGAACTCAGAACTTGCGAAGCAACGCCCTTGGTCCGCAATGACCCGCTTAGGAGCACCAAATAATGAGACACTCATCTTCATTGCTTTGATACTGTTTGCAGTATCAATGTTCATTGTGTGATGTAACAGCACATACTTAGTGAAAGCATCAACTAGGACGAAAACATACTCCTTACGATCATTCTTTCCACTAAGCTTGCCCGTTGCATCAATGTGTACTGTATGCCAGGGGATGGCAACCTTGGGGATTGGATGGAGCTCTGCTTGTATTTTGCCAGAATGCGATTTGGACACTCTACACGTGGCACAGTTCTCCACAAACTTGCGGACGTATTTCGTCATACGTTCAAACCAGAACTGATCACGAACTTTTTCGAGAGTCTTCTCCCATCCAAGATGCATCAGCGCAGTGTGAGTGGTATTAATGACGGACCACCGCAACGCTCTTGGTAAGATGGGAATACACCTTGTTCGACCATTCTTCTGGACTTTTCGGTGTAAAACACCAGAACGTACTTCGTACGTCTTAGCAACATCGGGACTAAGCTTATTTTCATTGATGTCAGTCATCAGTTTTATGAGCTCCGGGTCTCGTTGTTGCTCCGCAAGCAACCAATTGTCAGGGAGATTGGTAACGTTAACCTCTTTATGCTGAACCCTTTCAGCTACAGGTTTATCCTGAGCCAGTGGCAAAGGATTTCGAGAGAAGAAGTCAGCATGGGACATTTGACTTCCTTGCCTGTACTGGATCTCGAAATCAAACGCCTGGAGAAAAGCCCACCAACGATGGACTCTTTGTGCCAAATCGAGCTTTTTCCGTGAAGCTTGGAGAGAGTTACAGTCCGTGAAAACTGTGAACTTGCGTCCATGTAGGTAGTGCCTAAAATGCTTTACCGCGTTGTAGACCGCAAGAGTCTCTAACTCGTACTTATGGTACTTAGACTCTGCGGTCGAGGTGCGTTTGCTATAATAGGCCACAGCATGACGCTTTTTGTCACGAACTTGCATGAGAACTGCACCGTACCCGATAGAGCTCGCGTCGGTGTGTAGCTCAATAGGTTTTTCCGGGTCAAATAGAGTGAGTACAGGTTCTTCCGTCAAAATTGATATCACTTCCTGCCTCTTGAGTTCATGTTCTGAAGTCCATTTAATTGGACCCTTAACAGTACTGGTCAGGGCGTACAATGGGGCCATGATTTGGGAGAACTTAGGGATGAATTGCCTAAAATATGTTGCGAGACCAATAAATTGGCGTAGCTGCGTCACAGTCTCGGGAGGAGGCAGAGCTGCTAAAGCCTCAACTTTCTTAGGGTTAGGGCGAACCTCACCACGGCTGACTTCATACCCTAAGTACTCTATCTTTTCTTTCATAAACGAGCACTTTTTGAAGTTAAAGGTAAATCCTGCCTTTGTCAAAGTAGAGAGTACTGTGTTTACCCACTCTAGTGCTTCATCGACATCTGGACCCCCTAAAATTAAGATGTCGTCCATATAAACAGCTACATACGTGTTAGCTAGTTCACCTAGCGCATTCATGACCGCGCGTTGAAACACAGAGGGAGCATTACGTAAGCCGAACGGCATAGTAAGATATTCAAACTGACCCTCTGGAGTCACGAATGCGGTCTTTTCAATCGAATCAGGATGAACTGGCACCTGATGGTAGCCACTAGCCATGTCTAACGTAGTAAAATAGTGACACCCATGAAGTCGATCAATCTGATCAGCTATCAGTGGAAGAGGGTACCGCTCCGGCACGGTGTTGTCATTCAGCTCACGATAATCAACACACATGCGGTCCGTGCCGTCCTTTTTCTTCACCAAAAGGATGGGGCTGGCAAAAGGGGAAGTACTGGGGCGTATCACATTAGCAACAAGTAGTTCATTGACTTTATTGCGTACTACCGTTCGTTCTTCCGGGCTCAACCGATAGGGGCGTCGACAAACCGTTTTATTAGGGTCCTTTAAACGAATTCGCATAGGCCCTACATTGGCGGCGGTGCTAGGGGTGCCCTCAACAAACTTATCTCGAAACTCATTCAAAATAGACAGTAATTTTGGCTGTCAGTGTCAATTTTATCAAAGTTAATGGAGCCCTCAGTCCGTATACAAGTTTCTACAACTTTAACTCTAGTCAATTTCACAGAATCACTGGTCATATTTACAGTAAGTCCTTGCTCTAAAATTTCTCGTCCCACCATAACATCATAACGCAAGTAATTATCCGGAAGCACATGAAAAAGTATTTCAAGTGATAAACCATCAATCTCTACCGTAGTCAAAATTTGAGCAGTACTTTTAACACTCGTCTGACCAATCCCAGTCATTGTCACAACATTTTGAAAGCGTTTTCCCCGAAATTTATTACTAACGGACTCCTTAACTAAAGAGCACTCAGAGCCTGAGTCGTAGTAGAATGGAATGCGCTCACCAGAATGCAGCTGTAGGGTCCCGGAGGGCGCGCTAACCAGGCACAGGTCCACACGTCGCTCCGTCGATGAGCCCGCAGCGCCGCCAGTTCCATCCTTGCTGCTTGACGAAGGGCAGCGCGGTGCGATGTGGCCAACCTTGCCACATTTGAAGCACGTGAGGGTTGTCATTGACTTCGTGCTTCCTGGCGCAGAGCTTGAAGGTCCAGCAGATGAGGTGCTCGGTCGACTTTCCTTCCGTACATCCTTGCGCAATCGACACACTATAGCTCGGTGGCCCAGCTTTCCACAATGATAGCATTTGAGTGCTTGACTTCCTGGTGTCGTTTTCTGTCTCTTCAGGTCAGGTTCGTCGGCATCAGTGGTATTTACACGTCGTTTTAAAAATGACATAGCCTTTAATTCGCGTTGCATATCATTCCTGTTCGTGATGTTATTCGTAAAGGCCAGTCTCTGCACACGAGTTTCAAACTATGCAATGTGTGACATAACAGTAGCCACGGCGATAGTCTCCGCAGACAAATCACGCCACCTTGACATTAATGACGTCAGCAAGCGAGATGCGTAGGCAGCGAGACATTCGTTATCCTTGGGCTTGCTGGTGTTTAAATTAATCAGAAAAGCAGCAGCAGTTTCTGGGCAATCAAAGCAAGCAGTGAAGATTTCTTTAAACTGAGCCCATGTCATACCTGGGTACGAGATTTGTGACAGCCAAGTTGACGCTTGTCCTTTTAGTGCACGACTTAAAGCCATCATAAGCGAAGCTCCCTGTAGTTCCTGATCTGCCACACACATATCAGCAGTAGAAATCCACGCGCGTGCGTCCACATTGGCTCGGTCAGGATTAAATTCCGGAAACGCTATAGGCGTACTCACTTTTTGTGTTTTTACAGCCTCCAATAAAGCCAACAGGTTCTTATTTTGTTGCTCCATGATCAATTTCCACATCGTGCCGTCGTTGTCCACTTGTTCCGGGCGCGGATGGTATCCCACTTCTGATGTGGGAGAATGGGTATGGTCGTCCTCGTGGCTAACCTCTTCTTCCATTTTTCCTCGCAACGAACGCGGAAATAAATACGCAGTGATATTGTAGGCGTCCTCCTTTATTGATTTCCGATGTTTGCCAATCAAAATAACACAAGATGCTTGGAATGTAGTTGGATGCAACGTGGCGATCCCAGCGGCAGCGTGACACGTCCGTTTGGTTCGGCGATATGTCAAAAAGTGCTCGCGCCAATCTCCCTGTTAGCCAACATGGCCTCGTCACCCCGTGTTACCATTTTAAGGCACAAAATGTTGCCAGTTAAGTACAGACCCGTATTGCCATTTAAGTGTAACGACCCGCTACGAACGAGCGAGTTAAACGAGCGACTAACGCGCAACTGTCACGCCACCACCGGTTCCACCCAGGTACTAATACCTGACGTTTGCAACTTAAAATAAATTTCAGAACGTTCGTCGAGCTGTCAGTATTGTTTTGCTTCGACATATTCATTTACGTTTGTCTGAGATATTCGATACTAGCGAAGATCATAATGGGTGGTTTGGTAAAAAACACATTATTGTATTCGGTGATCTCCTACAGCTTCCACCCGTAAGAGAAAAATCACCTTTTGAGAAACTATCAACCGCTGAAACTAATAAGCTGTTAGGCTGTCTAAATATGCCCAACCTTTGGGCTGAATTATTTATTTATGATGAACTCACTATAAATATGAGACAGCTCAATGACTCTGTGTTTGTTGAAATGTTAAACAGAATAAGATTAGGTGTTACTACAAAAAAAGACCGAGATATTCTATCACGTAGATTGATAACTCTTACTTCTAAATCAAACGAAAGCAAATTACAAGAAATAACCGAATACCTTTCAAAACTTCCCAATGAAACAGTTTGTTTATTGCCCTCAAAAAACATGTGCCATCAGTTAAATAGTGCTATGTTGAAATCTATTCCTCACCCTGAAATAAAATTAATAGCTGTAGATAATATAGATTGTCCCAGATATCTTTCAAAAAGGGCCCGAGAATGCATTAAAAAATTTGAAGATGATGCATCTATGACTGCAGGGCTAGAAGAATATATAGTCATTAAAATAGGAGCTAAGGTGATGTTAAGGCGAAATATAGATGTGAGTCTGGGTTTAGTGAACGGTTCAATAGGTACAGTACAAGGAGTAAAGACTCATCCTGAAGATACAAAAAAAATAACAAAAATTATAATCAAATTTAATAATGAACATATTTACGAGCTCGGTCCGGTCAAAACTAAATTTGAAATTATTAGTAGAGCTTATGTCCACCGCGAACAGTATCCAATATGTATAGCGTACGCTATAACTATACATAAAAGTCAGGGCCTAAGTTTAAAAAGCACACTTATAGATATAGGTTCTTCGGTGTTTACGTGTGGTCAAGCGTACGTGGCATTGTCAAGGGTGACAAGTCTGGACGGATTGCATTTAATTAATGTTGACTTCGGTAGCTTCAAAGCTCAGGAGTCTGCTATTAATGAATATAATCGATTGAGATGCATTTACCGTCCAGACTTATCTAACTTTGTTATGGCAAAACCATTACGAAAAAGTAATAGAGACAGAGAGTGGGCTCTCAGAAAATCGATAGCCGACGTTCAAGAAATTATACCCGAAAAAAAAAGAAGGTACTACAAAAAGAAGTAAGATCCCAGCAAAAACATTGGAATGTAAAATAAGCCAAGTCGTACACTGCGCCCTCTATAGCCTCTACACTGTAAAAAAAGTTATCAGATCCCACTATTTACCGCCAAGTTTGTATTGTTTTATCATTGAATCGCCAATTCGATAATTTTATCATAAATTACGCACATATTCTTATTAAAAACCAATATTTTATGATTCTATAATTTACATAATATCTGTTTTTATATTTAAAAATATTGTGACTTGGCATCGCACAGCAAAAATATGAAAAAATATATACTTACGGACGTAAACACCTAACGTAATGTCTGTTTATTGATATATGTTTAGAAAACTGTCAGTACCTATCTACATAGTAACATGTTTATGCTGTGCGATTGCCTGGTCACAATATTTTTTAAATATAAAAACAGATATTATGTAAATTATAGAATCATAAAATATTGGTTTTTAATAAGAATATGTGCGTAATTTATGATAAAATTATCGAATTGGCGATTCAATGATAAAACAATACAAACTTGGCGGTAAATAGTGGGATCTGATAACTTTTTTTACAGTGTAGAGGCTATAGAGGGCGCAGTGTACGACTTGGCTTATTTTACATTCCAATGTTTTTGCTGGGATTCATATTTACACATATAGGGTGTATATCAAAAATACCAAAAACTTTTAGTTACATCACAATTATCTGTGATTTTTGGTTTTCGGACTTTTATCTTTACTTGTATTATAAGCATTGCTTGTTGCCAAATTTCATAATTCTAGGTATACGGGAAGTACCTTATAGGTTTTGATTCCCATGCGTGTTTACAAATATGCGGCATAAACGGCCATATCTCTTGAATGCGTTGGCACAGAAGTTTGATTTTTTTACAGCTTCAAAGGATTGCAGGCCTGAGTATTTGATTTAAATTTCAACTTGACACGTCAACGCGTTCCTGAGAAAAAGGGTATTGACAGACAGACAGACAGACAGACAGACGGACGGACAATGAAGTGATTCTATAAGGGTTCCTCTTTTTCCTTTTGAGGTACGGAACCCTAAAAATTAAACCTTAATGTAAACTAATACGTTTGAATGAAACGATTTCTTTAGATTTGTTTTGTGTACCTTTGTCTTGAGGTCATTCATAACAGTACCACTGGGATCCATTTTTACAATGAGCTGTAAAATGACCCAGACCTGTAGCGATTGCGGGAGGAACAAATTCAATAATTGAAGCAAGATCGTATCGTCTATTTGTTTTCAAAACCATTGTTTTAGGCACTTCTCTTACTGTTACCGTTTCTACCACTTCAAATATTATTACGTGATCGGACAAATTGCAATTCGTTGAGACTGCACCTGAACAGTGTTCGCCATTACATTGTGTAAATTCATCTTCCAACATTGAATTTGCTGATGATTCTAAACCAGCAAGACCGTCTTCCAGGCATAGGATATTCAACGCCAAGATTGATAAATATCTTTCACTGACCTTATTACAAGAATCACACTTTTTTTTAATTCTTGCACTACTATATTCTTTATATAAAACCACCTCAAAAATCTTGGTCACATTACACTGACAATCATAAATTGTGGTATGGCCTGTATGTCGTATTTTGTCACAAAAATTTACAAGGATCTCTGACCTTAATCGTAATACATCAACATCCAGATCATTTAGAGATACCGCTCTGACCAACGTGGAGAAAGTCAAATTGATGCTGTCTATTTGTTCAGCTATATCTTTATTCTCTTTATAAAGCACAGCATACGCTTGTAAATCAGCATCAAATGCACAAGTATTTTCCAAAATTGTGTCTTTCATTCCTGATCTGCTAATGTTCCCGTTTGGCATCAAATACACGTAGTTTCTATCACTCTTCGGTTTTATTTTTTCAATCAAAGATTTTTATTTATTATCATCGTTGTTTTTGTTTCTCCAGTTTTCTTCATGCTTTGGTTTTGCTGTAAATATAGAATTGTCTCTAAAAGATTTATCTGTTTCATCAATAATTTCCTTGATTTTAGGTGTTGGTTTCACTGAATCAATTGTCTGCTGGTTAGGTACTTGTTTTTTGAAAAATATCAGAATACGAGCATTGAGCTGACTTAAGTTCTCCAGACATGTAGTCATTATGGATCATAATAAAAGTATCCACTCGCATAAGTCCACTTCCTGAATTGAGTAATAGCTGTTTTATATTTTTAAAATAGCTTTCGACGTTGCTGCTACTAGCACTGTCATTCAAGTCCTTGAAAAAAGACATGAAAAAAGGCATTACATTTGTCCAAAGGGGCAATCTGGACAAGAGTTTCTTAAAGCTTTTTATAAATGTAGGGAAATAATAAACATTTTCGTAGATGGTGTCTTCACACAAATCGGCATACAATTTTTCTGTGTTTATAATTTAGACAAATCTAGCAATAACTGGGTTTAGAGGATGTAATTCATCATCATTTTCCTCAAATATAGACCCTTCGTTTTTAGAGTTGTTATCTGATTCTAGCGTCTCGTCAATCTTTTTAGCTTGTTCAAGTGTGAGTAATTTTTCTTTTGCTATTTCACATCTCGTCTTTTCGCCACTTTTTGTTTTCCTATCAAACCTGTTCACTGCAACTAAAATAAGATTGCTTATTATTTCTTTTGCCACCATATAATTATTACAAGACTTAAGTCTTAATAAATGTCTTATGTAAAATTTCTTCACACGCATATCAACATTTTTAAAACACTTAAGTGCATACAAAGTTTTTACAAAATGTGATAAATCAAGGCGAAATAAACAATCAGGGCGAATGTTTGTTTGCTTTTCCAAAAGTGCAAAACAATTATTTATGTAGGCTTTTGTTGTATTAAATGCAGTAAAAGCTCGCACACAGTATCCGATCAAAGCGCTGGAGTCGTCGGTCGTTACTTCTTTAGGTTTTGGCATTGATTGTATCCATGTTTTTAGTAGCTGAAATCATTTGGGCAATTAGCAGAACATACAAAAACAAATGCTTTGATTATTTTATAACAGCACTTGGGATCGGTCAGCGGCTGTATTTTCTTAAATAGTGATCCAGTTGCATCCAAGCTCAGTGAGATATAATTTTTTTGTGAAATAGTTCCATAGAATCTACACTGTAAATTCGTCCAATAATACACAAAGAACGGATTGAGCGAAATATTTCGGACAACTGTATCAAATGGTGCCGTAAAACTCATTATCCACAAGGCTACGAGTATCACCACGATTTTGTGAAAATAACCCGAAGTGTTAGTCCGACTTCTTATATTATTTTGAAGAGTTTTGAGTGAAGGAATGTAGGGTCGTTCCTGTATATCATCATCGCCGAGGTTATTATTAATTATTTTGTTTCGGACTACTATTGGATACTGATTTTCCAACGTAGAAGCTAACTTTTCCTTTGTAGTTTTATTTATTCTAATTTTCTTTGACTTGTGGACTAATTTTGAATCTATGTTTTCCAGAAAACATTTTACAGAAACTAAATCAAAATTATTATCTTCCATATAAATAGTTATTTTGCCATTGCATTCTTGACAGCTTCCATTTATTTTCAAACGATCTCTACTAGTATGATTGTTTTTGAAAACCCAAGTGCATTTATTCGTTGAATTTTGCCAAATATTTTTTCGAAACCAATTGCTCCACTTACCAGACTGTAATTTTTTTAGGGTTCCGTAGCCAAATGGCAAAAAACGGAACCCTTATGGATTCTTCATGTCTGTCTGTCTGTCTGTCCGTCCGTATGTCACAGCCACTTTTTTCCGAAACTATAAGAACTATACTGTTGAAACTTGGTAAGTAGATGTATTCTGTGAATCGCATTAAGATTTTCACACAAAAATAGAAAAAAAAACAATAAATTTTGAGGGTTCCCCATACTTAGAACTGAAACTCAAAAAAAAAATTTTCATCAAACCTATACGTGTGGGGTATCTATGGATAGGTCTTCAAATATGATATTGAGGTTTCTAGTATCATTTTTTTCTAAATCGAATAGTTTGCGCGAGAGACACTTCCACAGTGGTAAAATGTGTGCCCCCCCCCCCCTGTAACTTCTAAAATAAGAGAATGATAAAACTAGAAAAAATATATGATGTACATTACCATGCAAACTTCCACCGAAAATTGGTTTGAACGAGATCTAGTAAGTCCTTTTTTTTAATACGTCATAAATCGTAAACCGCAAATTACCTTTCATTCAATCAACTCAAATATAAAAAATATAGAGTTCAAGACATGTGTGATTATGAATTTATACGGAACCCTCGGTGCGCGAGTCCGACTGGCACTTGGCCGATTTTTTAAAATTACGACGTCCGGAACTATCTTTCACATCATTATATAGCCTTGGTTTGATTTCTTCCCATTCGCTTGACTTCAAATTAAAGCATATTACACTGTCATTACTTTCACTTGTACTATCCGATAGTGTCTCACTAGTGTCGCTGCCACTGCTCCGGCTGAGAAAAGATTCTTTTTCGGAATTCATAATATTAGTTTTATCAAAAGATTGAAGGTGGTTAGAATTTGGTTTTTCACTATCCATCGTATCAAAGAAATAGTTTGCATTCCTCTTAACCGAAAGGTACAAAGCCTTAGGTGATATTTGATCACTTAATTTACGGCTGATAACCTTGTAAACATCACTACCAGAATGTGGGAAGTTGGGTTTATTGAGAAAATGTTCACTGTGTTCAAGGAAGACACACTTTTGTTCCTCTAAACAATCTTTTTCCTCTCTTCATGTTGAATAATCTAAGTGTAAGTATTGAACAATAACTAATCGCAACGACGCAGTAAATGATAATGACAATTCTAATATGTGTATAAAAAGTGGCCAAGTGCGAGTCGGACTCGTCCATGAAGGGTTCCGTGGCAGCAAGTAACATAATATAAAAGTTCTTGTAGTTCGTTGTAGGTAAATTGCGGTTTACGATTTATGACGTATTAAAAAAAATCATTTTTAAAGACCTATCCATAGATACCCCACACGTATGGGTTTGATGAAAAAAGAAATTTTGAGCTTCAGTTCTAAGTATGGGGAACCTTAATGCGGTTCACAGAATACATCTAGGTACTTACCAAGTTTCAACAGTATAGTGCTTATAGTTTCGGAAAAAAGTGGCTGTGACATACGGACGTACAGACAGACAGACAGACATGACGAATCCATAAGGGTTCCGTTTTTGGCCATTTGGCTACGGAACCCTAAAAATGTGGGTAGATGTAAAAGAAGAAAAGAAAAATATAAATCACGAAATATTTTGTTAGTTACATTATGCTGAACTATTGTTGATTCCTAACTAGCAATAGTACTAATAGTATGATAACAGATAACGGGAAATATGTGTACACAGTTATATTGAATTTAATTATTGCATCTGTAGTAGATAATGTCTTTTACACAACGCCTACTTACCTATTTTATGTTATAAGAAAAACCCTTGAAGTATACTTTGCTATTAAGTTTTAGATAGGCGTTGATTAGAAAAATCTTAAGGTTCACCATTGACCCTAACTATAGTAGATGAGCAATGGGTAAGGAGGGATTTAAGGATCAGCTACACTTTATTTTCTTAAGATGTCGTACTAGTTTATCAATGCAATTACTGTTTCTAACAACAGCTCATTGTGAAATTGAATCCAAGTGGTAATATTATAATCATCTTTTGACAAGGGTACAATCGTTTCAGTCAAACGTATTAATATATATTAAGGTTTTTTTTACCCGGCTACGACGAAGCATAAAGGATGGTTATGATTTTAACCTGTATCATTGAAGCGTCTTAAATGTCCGCTTAAACTGAAGAAAACTACCCCTACTTATTGTTAGTTGTAATATTAATTTCATATTGTTATGTATTTATAGTATTTGTATATTTTTTAATGTATTGCATTTTAAATATTTCTATGGGCCTTGTGCCTGAAATAAACGGATGAATAAATTCCATATGTCACCCTCTAGAAGACATAAATTTTTTTAAAGGTACCGTGTTGGGTATCACATGAAAAGGCTTCTCGAGCATAGTTCAAAAATACATTTATATTATATTTTATTTAGAAGTTATGCGCGAACAGATGAACATACATACATTCATACTGACTGACTGACTCGGTGGCTAAGTGGTTAGCGATCCTGACCTCTGATCCGTGAGTCGTGGGTTCGATTCCCACACAGGGCAAACTTTTCTGTGATGAGCAGAATTGCTTACTCTGAGTCTGGGTGTATTATTTATATGTATTTATGTATGTATTTAAAAGTATATGTGTATGTCTGTCTCTGGTTCCCTAGATACAGGGAATCCTAGTTTGGGTCTAGATGACCGTGTGTGATTTGTCCCAGATATTATATTATATATATACATACAGGTTAAAATCATAACCCTCCTTTTTGCTTTGCCGTAGTCAAGTAAAAATAAAAACCAATTTTCTAATCAAATTTTGTAACAGCATGTTAGTCCGGCTCCCTAGACTTTGATAATAAAATATTTATTTATCCATAATACATACAACATTAAAAATAGGAGTACAATTTTTTTCAGTACTTCGTTAGCTGAAACAGTAAGAATCTACGTAAAATTTCCTGAAAAAAAAATGGGATTGCTGTAGAGATGCTCTACAAATTCAAATAAAAATTCAAATAAAAAAAATAATAATAATTCAAATTTAAATAATTTGTACTCTTAAACTATGAATGTACAATTTTTTTTAAGTATGTACTAATTGAGTACATATTATGTACATTTGTTTTATGTATTTGGAAACAGTAAAATAGACGATGGGGTTGCCAGGGAGCACGACGTTAAAAACCTTGCGAATTCGCGCAGTTTACATTTTCCTGTATTTAGAAACGTAGCTATCTTTTCATATATTTTTATTTTCTTGATGTCGAATAGTTTTAAAATCATATTATGTGAATCAAAAATGAAACCTAAAAACTTGCATTCAGTTTTAGGTACTAAACAACTTTTGTCAGTGTTTAACATGAAACCTAGGCTTTCTAGCAAATGTTTAGTGGTACATTTGTTTTACATTCCCTGTATGTTCGACCGATACAAAATACAATCTAAGTATATTACAGCTATCATGTTATGTGACCTTAAAAATTCCATTACAGGTTTGAGTAATTTAGTGAAAACTTAGGGTGCTGTGCATAAACCGAACGGCAAACAATTGAATTCGAAAAGAACATCGTTGTTCATGAATCGTAGTAACACAGAATGGCGATAAAATGGCGGGCAAGGTAGTTAGTGGGGGAAAGTCACGTGGTTTTAAATAGTGTTGGCATTTAATAAATAAATAAATAACTCTGTATTTCGGACCAAAGGAATCCATAGAATATAATAAAGTCAAAAATCCTACTAACCTTTAAAAATCCGTGCAAGGTACATCTACAATACGTAAACAGTAAATCGCGAAGAATGAAGCTGCGAAACATAATGTCTTAATAAGCAACTATAACTATCAGAGCATTGCAATCCAAGCGCCAGCAACGTAAGTAAACACAAGGATCGTCGCGGCGAACAGGGCGGACATACGACAAGACAGGGATAGGCCGCGTCACTCAGATACGAAGGCGCGTGGCCGACTGATCAGGGCCGGCGCGGAGGTAGGAACGCGGGATCAGTCACTCATCGCTCGCTCGTCACGCATGCGCAGTTGCGTGTCCCACGTTGCAACTCGGGTTCTTTGTCTAGTCAAGGAGGCGTAATACGTGACTTTGTATTAGGAAGTTTACATTAAAATATATATTACTTATATTACTTATATAATATACAGTACTTGACAGAGAATTTCAAGATATATTTAAAACAAAATCCAGAAACATTAATCATCAATTCAAGTTTTGTGAGTGGGCTACTGTAGGTATTTATAAAAGCCGACAAACTTTGTTTGATCTTTATGACAAAAAAACCTATATTTTTGACAATAACTTTAAAGAATAAGTAAAAAAAGTATTCGAAAATCTTTAAACAGGTATGCCGTGCAGCAAAATCGAATTACTTAGCCAGAAAAATAAAATCATCAGATGATTAAACTAAAACCGTTTGGAATATTATAAACAAAGAAACCGGCAAGGTCAAACCCCGCGATAACAAATATGTTTTGCAAACAGATCAGGGTAAAATTACAACAAATGCTGATGTAGCTAAGGAATTCGAAACTTTTTTCACAAATATTCCACTTAAGACCACTGAGGCCTTGAATTCGTCACCTGTGCATGCTAAACAATTATTAGAAGATAATGTCAGTATTTGTAATGAAAAATTCTCCTTCAGAGAAATTGAACCAGACACTATTGTCAAAACTTGTAAATCTCTTAAAATGAAAAGAACTGAAGACCTTTGGGGGCTATCAGTAAGTTTAATTAGTAATGTAATTATAACTTTAGCTCCATATTTAGCTTGTCTTTTTAATATTAGTATTGATAGTGGCGTATTTCCGGACCGAATGAAATGTAGTAAAGTGATACCCCTATATAAGTCTGGTAACAAAAGTGATCCGGGAAATTACAGACCAGTTTCTGTACTACCAGTTCTCAGTAAAATTTTTGAAAAAATTATGCTCAACCAGTTACTAGAACATTTTAATGAAAATAATCTTCTGCATAAACAACAGTTTGGTTTCACAAAAGGCCGATCTACAACCGATGCAGGAGTATCTCTTATTCGTAACATCTATGATGCTTTTGAAGAATCACAGAATGCAATAGGAGTGTTCTGTGATTTATCTAAAGCATTTGATTGCGTTGAGCATAATACATTGCTTATAAAGTTAAAGCATTACGGTGTCGAGGACGGGGCCCTCAGTTTTCTTAATTCGTACTTAAGCAACAGAACGCAAAAAGTCCAAGTAAATGGCACAAATTCATCCGGCTCTAAGGTTAAAATGGGTGTGCCCCAGGGATCTATATTGGGCCCTTTTCTTTTTCTTACATATATAAATGACTTGCCATATATGGTGCAAAATTTGTCAAACATTGTGTTGTTTGCTGATGATACTTCTCTTATTTTAAGATTGACAGGAAAGATAGCAAAATTGACGAAGTAAACAACACTCTTTCAGAGATTCTAAAGTGGTTCACTGTTAACAATTTACTCTTAAATGCAAAGAAAACAAAGTGCATAAAATTCTCATTACCAAATGTAAAGAAAATCGAAAACAGTGTAATTGTAGATAATAATGTATTGGACTTTGTAAATAAGACCGTTTTTTTAGGTATAACTTTAGATGCTACACTGCAATGGGGCCTAAACATAGAAACCTTAGCGGGACGGCTTAGTTCAGCTGCATATGCTGTTAAGAAAATAAGACAGTTGACAGATGTAGGTACTGCGAGACTAGTGTATTTTAGTTATTTTCACAGTATAATGTCTTACGGAATCTTACTCTGGGGACATGCGGCTGATATTGAAACGATTTTCATTTTGCAAAAAAGGGCAATTCGCGCAATCTACCAGATGCAATCCCGCGAGTCGTTGAGGAATATGTTTAAAGAAATTAATATTCTTACTGTTGCTAGTCAATTCATATACGAAAATATCATGTATGTACGTAAAAATTTGCACTTGTTTCATAAAAACAGTGACAGACACAATTTTAATCTAAGAAATATTAATAGCATAGATGTTGCCTATTCGAGACTGAGTAAAGTTAAGAAGTCATTTATGGGGTAGTGTGTAAAATTCTATAACAAAATACCCGAAAATGTGACTAGTTTGCCAGAAAACAAATTCAAATTGCATGTGAAAAATTTTTTATGCTCTAAAGGGTATTACAAAATACTAGATTATGTAAATCACAATCATATATGGACATGTATAGATCCTCCAGCTCACAATTTTATTGTTGACATGAATTGTAATAGAAATTAAGATTTTATTTAAAAAATGTGTTGAAGCGAATTTCTTTTGGGCTCGACGTTTCTTCTCTTTTCGCAAATACTTCCCGAAACGTTGAGTGTACAAGTCCCGCGTGGTAGGGACTTTGTGCTAGGTAGAAAAAAAAAATATTGACGATTTAAAAGCATGTGTAAAGCATCTACTTAAATAAAAAAACATTTTGAGTTTTTTTTTTGAGTTTTATTTTAATTATGAAAATAAAGCCTCCCCCAAACAGGCGCGATTTTTGTAGCGCGAATAATTACTTTCAGTACATTTTGTACTGGGACGCTGTCGCTTTTACACACTGCCGTGCCGCGATAAATCCGCGATTTCGCAGCTACAGCCCCCCCTGGCCCCGATGTGGCGGCTTC
Source organism: Coleophora deauratella (assembly GCA_958295455.1). Classification (NCBI taxonomy): domain Eukaryota; kingdom Metazoa; phylum Arthropoda; class Insecta; order Lepidoptera; family Coleophoridae; genus Coleophora; species Coleophora deauratella. Next base: position 17,368,042 of record OY282400.1, on the reverse strand, counting down.
ACCCCCACTGTGTAGCGGCGATTTTCCTGCGACGCCGCGCTTGCCCCCCGGGCCCCGCTGTTGCCGCTTCACCCCCCCTGTGTAGCGCCGCGATTCGCGTTCCGCGTTCCGTTTTTGTAACTAGTACGTAATAGCTTTTGTTCAAATAACGATTATTGGGTGCAAGTATTTATTTCATTACCCGACTGCGCCAGAAGGAGAGTTATGTTTTTTACCCGACTGGGCCAGGAGGGTTATGGTTTTTACCCGACTAGGCCAAAAGGAGGATTAAGTATTTTATCCGACTGCGCCAGAAGGAGGGTTATGTTTTTACCCAACTGCGCCAGAAGGAGGGTTATGTTTTACTCAACTGCGTCAGAAGAAGGGTTATGTTTTTTTACCCAACTGCACCAGAAGGAGGGTTATGTTTTTTACCTGACTGGGCCAGAAGGAGGGTTATGTGTTTTACCCGACTTGGCCAGAGGGAGGGTTATGTTTTTACCCGACTGGACCAGAAGGAGGGTTATGTTTTTACCCGACTAGACCAGAAGGAGGGTTATGGTTTTACCAGACTGGACCAGAAGGAGGGTTATATTTTTACCCGACTGGACCAGAAGGAGGGTTATGTTTTTACCCGACTGGACCAGAAGGAGGGTCATGTTTTTACCCGACTGGACCAGAAGGAGGGTTATGGTTTTATCAGACTGGACCAGAAGGAGGGTTATGTTTTTACCCGACTGGACCAGAAGGAGGGTTATGTTTTTACCCAACTGGACCAGAAGGAGGGTTATGGTTTTACCAGACTGGACCAGAAGGAGGGTTATGGTTTTACCCGACTGGACCAGAAGGAAGGTTATATTTTTACCCGACTGGACCAGAAGGAGGGTTATGTTTTTTACCCGACTGCGCTCCATTTCCTACAATATCCAAATCCCGTAACATCCATTTCTTGAAATATCCAAATCCCATAACATCCGTTTCTTAAAATATTCAAATCATTTATCACTGGCTTTAAACATTGAATAGGGTATTTCACTCTATTCAAGAAAAAATCGAAAACTAACTACTTATTTACGGTGATATTTGTTATAAGTAATCGAATGAATATATATATTTTTTTTATAACACAGGTGGCAAACGAGCAGACGGATCACCTGATGGTAAGCGATAACCGCCGCCCATAGACACCCGCAACATCAGAGGAGTCACGAGTGCGTTGCCGACTAATTGGTTGGCCCTTGGCATCATCTCACCTGATGGTAAGTGATGATGATGCCGAAGATGGAAGCGGGCTTACCAAGATTCCCCAACGCAATGGGGAACTGGCTATCTTATCTTTATGCCAGAACACATCAATGCTGGTAGCATTGATGTTTGGCGGCAAGACTTAGATAAGATGGTGGTAGCTAGCCAGGCGGACTCAGATAATGCCCTACCACCAACCAAACCGAGTCCTACAAAGTAGGACCCCGCCGGGAATCGAACCCGCGACCTCCTGATGCGAAGCGAGCGGACTAGCCACTAGGCTACGGAGGCGGTTAAATATGATTTCTATATAATAAAATGAGAAAAAACATTTTATTTTTGATTTACAAAAATCAAGTTTTTTAATCTGTTATTCAAATATCTCAAACGCCAGCCGCCATGCTGGTTGTCGATGTGACGTCACGATAGCAGTAAAGGCTTTGGCACACCAAACGCAGGTCAGACGCGGAGCAGGTCAATAGCAGCGCGGGAGACGGCACTCTGAATGCAGACGGCAGTTCCAACGCGGTTTAAACGCGGGCCCGCGTTAAAACCCGTTCAGTGTGACGTTGACGGGTGGAGGTTAGTTGATTGCAAGATGTCGAACGGATTCTTGATGCTTTTGGCTCTCAGTCGAAAAAATAAATTTTACTTGAATGTTATATTTCTATAATATTTGTCTCGAAAATAGTATATATTTTGTTCCCACGCATTAATTCGATATTTTTTTCGTTTAAATCCATCAAACGGTTATAAAAAAATATTATAACTGTTGTGTAACCGCGTCGCCGCGCTGCGCAGCACTGCGACCGCCCCACCCCCAGTGTGGCATGCTAACATGGTTGCCATCAAGTTCCCATAGTTATACAGCAGCGCGGGCCCGCGATCAAACTGCGCCGCGCCGCGCCTGCGCTGCTTCTGACCCGTGGTGCGTGGTGTGGTGGTAGCACGATATTAATCGTTTTTCAAACGTAACTTATCTATTTGTTTAGAAAACGAACAGAAACACATACTCACGCGTTATCAAGTCCAATCTAAACCGTATTGCAATAACCGTAATGTTCAATCCGGACTATTCTGGACCACCGCCATTCGTCGCGGTGTGCGGAGCAGTGTGTTTTCCGCCTAAAACTCATTACCATCTTCACTTTATCATTACCGTCATCAAAGTGGAAAATAATATTGTAATTTAATATCTTTTGATTTTCTGCGTATAATTTCGTAAAAATTATACCCATAGCTAAGATTTCTGACCTAGTTTCACGTGAGCTTATAAAAATGAACATTTAAAAATTTCTCTTACTTTTGTTTGACTGATTTGCACCAAATCAGAGAATCACCCATAAATGGATAAGCAGCGCCTCCGTGATCGCTTGTAACAGCGCCCGCGCCGCTGTATAAATCGACCCTTTTTTGAATGCAAGAAAGTATTATTTTTTTTAATTATTAAAAAGCATTTTTTTTATTCTTGTTTATTCTTGTAAAATCTATCTTTGTTATAATATAACCTGTTCCAAGTTCAGGACGACAATTAAAACTTACAGAACCTTTTGAATCGTATATGCATTTATTATTCTACACTCTGTAATGTAATATTTAGAGATATCGATATTGAGGAAACAGAAACACATAAACGTCTCTTATTACCTTTGTGAGGAGTAAAAATAAATAGTTTCCAAGTCCATTATAGATACTGACTGTAATCAGTTACGTTACGTTATTGGAATCGCTACCGACTCGTGGTCCCACCGCGTTGACCCACTGGTGGGTCGACGAGTAATTGACTATTTACTCGTGGTCCCACCGATTCACTCTTGGCCAGTAATCGTAGCATGCATTATAGTATGCTATAGGCTAATGTTACAATGTCTATAGATACTAGAAAAAGTATATATTCCCTTATGTGCATGGCTACTTATGAGAATGATTAAAAACTATTTATTCCATGGAATTGAATTGTTTGTCACTGTCACCCATATAGTGAAAGTACCAGGAGAGCATGACCGAACAGAAGGAAGACAGTGCCAGATTACTTTTTGATCCCCGTCTGGTTGCCTGTGATACTTCGTGTTCAAAAGTACCAGGAGAGCATGAACGAACAGAAGGTAGACAGTGCCGGATTACTATTTGATGATCCTCGTCTGGATACTTCGTGTTTAAACGGTGCCGGATTACTATTTGATCCTCTAAGCAATACACGTCCTACCATCTTAGTTAGTAGGTTATTAGATCATCACACCCAGAGGTATCCAAATAATTTCCATAAGTTGAATTGAACCTGCGACTTCCTGATGTGAAGCGCGCGGACTAGCCACTAGGCCACGGAGTCGATCGAGGCCGGAGTGATTTCAGCAATGTCACAGAAGAAAGCTCAGTGCTCCACTATCAGTTTCAACCTATAAATATATAAAGCTACCTACCAGGTTTTCTAGTAGAGGGGGCCAACAGGCGTGTATTGCTTAGTTAGGGCGTCTACTAGTAATCCGGCACTGTCTATCTTCTTTTCGGTCATGCTCTCCTGGTACTTTGAACACGAAGTATCACAGGCAAAAACTTGTTCCCATTGCTGATGAGTATGAATGAATTTGAGTATGCTAACGAGGACCCACTTTTGCACGATAATAAAAAATAAAAAAAAGCAATAAAAAAAAAACAATTTAAATTAATGTACTAATTGCGAATTTCAACGAACTGCCAATGTGAAAAAATTAAAATGAACAAATATATTATTTTATGACAGTTGTTGAGGCCGTTAGTATCGCAGCGTACCGATAGATGGCGCTGTGCTACTTTAGAAACGCGCTATCGTTTCGATTTTGTCGGATCGTATAGGACATTGTGATTTTTTCTTATTTGAGTTATTACCTAGTTTGAGTTTAGAGTTCAAGTGTTTAGAGTTTTAGTTTCTATGTGTTCTAGTGTTAAATAAAATTGTAAAATCAAAGTGAAGTTTCATTAACAAAAGTAGTCCAATCGAGACGGATAAAAACTAAGTGTCAAATCAGGACTTGTAAAAATCGTGAGTAAAGTGAAAAGACTTAGAAAATTTCGATAAAAGTGTTCTAGGACTTAGAAAATTTTTGAGAAAATTACTATGGAGTTTGGACTTGTGAAATATTCGTGTTGAGACTTAGTCGTGTTTGTGATTCTAAACAAATAAAAACAATCTGAGAAATGGAGCAACTAGTGGCAGAACAAGAAAATACGTTTGGGCTTATCAAAAAAGCAGGAATCAACTTCAAGAAAACACCTAAAGAGCGATGGTCATTATCATACATTGAAACAAGATTACAAACTTTAGAAGAGCATTGGGAATCCTTTAGAAATACTCATAAAGAAATTACTAAATTGTCGACAGAGGAGCTTAGAGATGAGCATAAGTACTTCACTGAGGATTTGTTCTCTCAAGGACAGGAGGAATACATAGGCGTAAAGTCGGCAATAAAGGAGAAGTTGCTGTTCTTTCGAAGATCACCTTCGGTCGAGCGAGCGATCAAATCAGCTATTTCAGTGAATGAAGTAAAACTACCTAAGATAAACTTACCACAGTTCAATGGCAGCTACAATGATTGGTGTACCTTTAGAGATCTATACAAATCGCTGATTCATGACAACGTTTCATTGAGTAAAGTACAAAAATTACATTGCCTGAAGAGTAGTCTTACCGGTGAGCCTGAACAATTGTTGAAACACATACAGATAAAGGAGGTGAACTATAATGTGGCTTGGGAAACTTTAACAAAAAGGTATAATAACAAACGAGTAATAGTGAATGCCATACTTTCGAGATTTTTGAGTCAAAAGAAGTTGAATGTTGCTACTGCTAAAGGAATCAAAGAGTTATTGGATACGACTGAAGAGTGCTTAAATAACCTGAAAAATAATGAGATAAATATTGACAACTGAGACACCAGTTATGAGAACACATCTAACAACGCAAGGGCATAATGCACTATTGGCAACTGCATTAGTGAACATTGATACAGGCAAAGGCTTACAACTTGTACGTGCTTTAATCGATCCCTGCTCACAAGAGTCATTTATAAGTGAAGCGACTGCTCAGAAACTGCAGCTTCGTAAAAAACCCATTGAAGGTCACGTGACAGGAGTTGATCAAATGTCTGCTTCTATCAAATTCTCTACAAATCTGGAGATATTTTCAAGAGTTGATGTCAATTTCAAAACAACGTGCACAGCGTATGTAGTGAAGCAAGTGACGGACATTTTGCCTAGTCAGAAAATAAACAGAGATCAGTGGCCTCACCTGAAAAATTTAACATTAGCAGACCCTACATATCACAAACCAGGAAGCATAGACATGCTACTGGGAGTAAACGTATACACAGAGATACTAATGAGTGGAATTATTCGAGGAGAACCAGGGTCACCAATAGCTCAACAATCAAGGTTGGGTTGGATTATCTCAGGAGGAGTGAAAGACAAGTCGGCACATGGCATAGTGAGCATGCATCTTAATGTCTCTCTTGACACCATGGTGCAGAAATTCTGGGATAGTGAGAAATTTGAGATAGAGGAGAAAGATGAAACAGACCAAGAGCAAAGAGCAGAAGATATCTATGAGAAAACTTACAAAAGAGATTCAAGTGGAAGATATATAGTATCTCTTCCATTTAAAACCGAAACACCAAACCTACCTACTAATTCAAAAGATATCGCCATTAAGAGATTACAACATTTAGAGAAGAGGCTATCGAAGAATGAGAAATTGAGAGAAGAGTACAATAGTGTAATGAGCGAGTATTTAACACTGAATCACATGGAAGAAGTAAAAGAGAAAGACGATAACGAGAGAGCTGTTTATCTGCCACACCACGCAGTTATTCGTCGAGACAAAGAGACAACAAAAGTTCGAACGGTCTTCGATGCATCTTGCAAAGGAGACAATGGAGTATCTCTTAACGACCAATTATTGGTTGGTCCTTCGTTACAAGAGGAGTTGAGAGATATTTTACTGAGGTGGAGAATCCACAAAATTGGTTTTATCGCAGATGTGATAAAAATGTACCGCCAAATACTTATGAGAAGAGAAGACACTGATTTACAAAGAATTGTGTGGAGATTCAACACGAACGAGGAGATAAAAGAGTACAGATTACTGACAGTCACGTTTGGTCTGGCATGTGCTCCTTATTTAGCTATCAAAACACTAAGACAAATAGCAAAAGATGAAGGACAAGATGACAGATACAAAAGAGCAAGAGAAATAATAAACAATGACGTGTATATGGACGATATTCTTTCTGGAAGTCACGACGAAAAAACAGCGATAGAAATTCAAAGGCGGCTCACAGAGATGTTAAAACGAGGAGGTTTTGAACTACAAAAGTGGGTTTCAAACAGTGAAACTTTTATGCAAGAGATTGAGCCAGAGAAGAGAGCCAAGTTTTCAGAAGTTGATATAAACAGAAAGGAAACAATAAAAGCACTGGGAGTCACTTGGAATATGAAAACAGATGAGCTTCAAGTAACGAGTAAAGTAGATATCTTATCTGAGAAGACAATCACGAAGAGAAATGTTCTGTCAGTAATAGCTTCGCTATTCGATCCCATGGGATGGTTGGCTCCGACAGTTGTGATGGCTAAGATTTTCATGCAAAAACTATGGAAACTAGAACTGACCTGGGACGAAGAGTTGCCTTCTGACTGCGCTGAAGAATGGATCAAGTTTCGTTCTCAAATTCAAGATCTGGCAGAGATAAGAATTCCAAGATGGATAGGAATCACAGATGAGAGAGAGTTATTAGAGCTTCATGGATTCTCAGACGCTTCGACAGTTGCTTACGCTGCAGTTGTGTATAGTAGAGTTTTACACTTGAATGGAGATATTACTACATCACTACTCATGGCAAAAACAAGAGTAGCACCTGTAAAAAATATTACACTTCCAAGGCTAGAGTTGTGTGCTGCGCTTTTACTAAGCAAACTCCTGAAACATGTTGCAACAGCAATTAAAGTGAAACCTGAAAACACCTACGCTTGGTCAGATTCACAAATCACTTTGGCGTGGATAAAAGGAGATCCCACGAGGTGGAAGACTTACGTGAGAAATCGGGTACTAGAGATCAATAAGTTAGAGACTACGTGGTCCTATGTCAATACCAAAGAGAACCCAGCAGATCTTGCGTCGCGAGGAGCACCACCTGAAAAACTAAAAATGAACGATATGTGGTGGAAAGGACCAAAGTTTCTTCACGAGAGAGAAATCGAGTTACCTAAAAAAGAAATACCTGAAACTGAGATGGAGATGCGTGAACCTGTAACTTGCGCTATCGTATCTAAAGAACCCGAAGACAACTTCGTACTTACCTTGCTCCAGAGATATTCTTCGTTGAAGAAGCTGCTCGCAGTGGTGACATACTGTAGAAGATGGCTGCATCTGAAACATAAAAAAGAGATTAGAAAACATTTATCCAAAATTGTGACACACGAGGAACGAGAAGAAGCACTTACCCTTTCTTTGAGTCTGGCACAAGAGATAGAATTTGAAGAAGACATGAAAAACCTGAAAGAAGGAAAACAGTTAAAGAAAAATAGTAGACTGATCGCACTCAACCCCTTTCTTGATGATAAAGGTGTGTTAAGAGTGGGCGGTCGCCTGAAACATGCGGATATAGAATTCATTAACAAACATCCAATCATTATTTCAAACAGTAATGCGTTACTACCACTCCTGTTGAAAGAAGCGCATTTAACCACGCTTCACGGAGGACCCCAGATGATGACTACTTACCTGCGAGGAAAATACTGGTTGATCAAAGCTGGAAACACAGTAAAGAGATTCGTGAGAAACTGTATGAGGTGTGCGAGACAAACCAACATAAATAGGACACAACTGATGGGTGACTTACCGCAGTTTAGAGTGAGACCTTCGCGACCATTTTCGACGAGTGGCGTTGACTTTGCCGGCCCCATACTAGCGCGCATGAGCAAAGGACGTGGAGCAAAATCCTTCAAGGCTTACATCACGATATTTATTTGTATGGCGACGAAAGCGATCCATATTGAGTTGGTCAGTGACATGACGACCGAAGCATTCATGGCTGCGTTCAGGCGCTTTGTATCGAGAAGAGGATTTTGCAAAGAGATGTGGAGCGATAATGGCACAACATTTGTGTCAGCACAAAAGGAACTTTTAGAGATGTGGAAACAAGGACAAGCGAGTATACCGGATGAGCTGGTATCATTACTGGACAGAGAAGGGACTAAGTGGAAGTTTATCCCTCCAGGCGCCCCTAATTTCGGTGGATTATGGGAAGCGGGCGTGAAGTCAATAAAGTTTCATATGAAACGCATAATAGGGGATTCTACACTTACCTTTGAAGAACTTAGCACCCTACTGACACAAATAGAGGCGTGTCTGAATTCGAGACCCTTGTCACCATTAAGCGATCATCCAAATGATTTCGAGCCCATAACACCTGCCCATTTTCTGGTTGGAGAACCACTAGTTACTGTACCTGAGTGCGACTACAAGGATGTGAACATGCATTCGTTGACTAGATGGCAAACATTACAGAAGATGTTACAGACATTTTGGAGGAAGTGGCAAACAGAGTTCATGACTAGACTGCAAGAGCGACCAAAGTGGACTCAGACTAAGAAAGAGTTTGATATCGGAGATTTGGTATTAATCAAAGATATGAGATACCCACCGAGTAAATGGCTTCTAGGAAGAATTTTAACGAAGCACCCTGGACAAGATAATATTACAAGAGCCTATGATGTCCGTACTATTGCAGGTGTTTTTACTCGGACTGTTTCCAAACTATGTCCACTACCTGATGTAAAAGGACATAGTCCTTGGGGGGGAGTATGTTGAGGCCGTTAGTATCGCAGCGTACCGATAGATGGCGCTGTGCTACTTTAGAAACGCGCTATCGTTTCGATTTTGTCGGATCGTATAGGACATTGTGATTTTTTCTTATTTGAGTTATTAGTTTGAGTTTAGAGTTCAAGTGTTTAGAGTTTTAGTTTTCTATGTGTTCTAGTGTTAAATAAAATTGTAAAATCAAAGTGAAGTTTCATTAACAACAGTAACATACCATATTGCTACATCATTGTTTCATATACTCCAAGAACAGTCAAGAGTGAATCGGTGGGACCACGAGTAAACAGTCAATTAAACGTGGACCCACCAGTGGGTCAACGCGGTGGGACCACGAGTCGGTAGCGATTGGAATATCTGTTACCGACCCACCTCTACGTGTCGCAGAAATATCGCACAATTTTCGCGCGACACCTTGTCGCGTCGCCGAATATTGCAACACGTGTAGCGCGATATTCACGCGACACATGTAGCGTCGCCGCTTGTCGCGCGAAATTCGCGCTAATTTCGCGCGACGTGTCGCGACGCAGTGTCGCAGAAGTATCGCCACTTGTAGCGCGAGATTCGCGCGATATTCCCGCGACGTGTAGCGGCTTTTTGCGACGCGACGTCGCAGCTTCACCTGCGAGTTTCGCGCGAATTTCGCGCCACAAAAAACGCGCCTGTTTGGAGGAGGCTTAAAAGTCATGTTTTTTACATAATTATAATTTGTATCAGCTTGTTATTCATTTCCTTAAATGCGTCCGTTGATTTACCAAAAGCCTAACCGTCGAATCCTGTCTGCTCTTGTAAAATTTTGTAAATTTTTGTCTTCCCTCTTCGGACCTCGTGATGGTAAATTTCCCTTTCATTTCATTCCACCACACCTCCATGTCATCGTTAACTCTAACTTGTATAGTTTGGAGGTTCTGAGTGAGGCGGGTGCGAGGTGAGCGGTGTCGCGTGTCGCAGGCAGATGGCGGACGAGGCGAGCAAGCGCGAGTTCGCGCCCAAGTCGCTGGGCGCTATGCTGCTGGACCTGTGCGCGCTGCTGCCGCTGCTGCGGCTGGCAGCCGGCGCGTGCCCGCCCACCGCGCTCTGGCCCAACATCATAGGCTTCGCGGAAACTTTGTGGTAATTATGTTCCATCAAATACCCCACCTTGCCTGATGCTGGATGCCTACATCTCAGAAAGGTTAGGTTAGGCCATTCTCCAAAGAGATGGGCAGGTCCGTGAACTCGTATTATGAAACTGATGGATGTAACTGCGACTGCAAGTTAGACCCGGATTCGTTGGTACTGGTTCTGTGCCGGAGGAATGGATCGAATGAAGTGCGTAACTGCTTTAAAAACTGGGACCTACCCAACATCCAATGCCCACGCACCCCTTGTGAAATCCAGATTCGAGGAAAATCGAGGAAATTGTTGTCTTCTGTTCATCCAACTCACAGTGCTTCGAGCATGACTTAATGACTGCCAACAAGGACTGATTGCTTATATGGCTTGCCAGCACGGAAAGGGGACAAAATGGATTATCAATAACACTAGTGTTACACTTATCATCCATCACATTCATGGCTTCTAGTTATTGTAATGCATGATATAATATTTCCAAATATTTTTTTAATGAGTCTTATATTTTGGTACATGAGGCATGACAAAACTGCAGTCCGGCTGTATATGACTGAAACTAATATTAAACGAGAAGTAGTTTCCATTCTGTATTTCGTTTATATAATAAAAACGGTATTTATTCTGATTCTTGTATGACAAGGCGGTGCGGTAACGAGTACGATGAGTTTTGTCGTTGTGGAATCGCTCAGTAAATTTTAACAGCACCACTGTGCTTGTTTCAGCGTTTACAGAATAGTGGAGTTCTTCGACTTGAGAGACACCCACAGTATTATCTTCATTTTAATTGGATATGGAATCATAGTCCTATTTATGTTAAATTTATTGACTTGCTTTTATCTTATAATGACTTATCATGGGATGTGCAGCAACTGTTATCAGCGTATTAGTGATTGGAGGCAGTTCACCATCGACAATGTTAGTTGATACTTGCGTATGTTTGCTTCATAATGTATACGTCAATGAAGATACACTTAAAATAATTTTACATATAGATAAACAGTCATACATAACTAGGCTGTAATAAGGTATTCTTATAAGTTATTTTTTAATTTTCGAGAAACTCAAGGGCAAGCGATAGTGAGCAACGAAGTAGTAAAGATGCGTTACGAAATAACTATAAAAGGAAAAAACCCTGTGTATGTCTGTCAAAGCCATTGTAGCCAAGACCATTGGACGGATTAGATGAATTTAGGTTGGGACAATATTTTTGAAATATCTCCTTCCTTTTTTTCTTATGACACCATTGTTGGGTTGCCATCGTATTTAAAAGCACTATAATTTTTTTTCTCAAAAATGGCTTAATGAAATTTTAAATATTAACTCATTATTACTTATTTGACTCTTAATGACTCGAATGACACTTTGTTCTGTAGAGTAAGTGAGCAGTGCGCCGTATATCCCCTCTTGAAAATATATTTTATTCTTATTTTTCAGTTCCCTACCATGAACGAAGGATTCAATTTGTATTTTTTTGGTTTTGGACTTGTCCTGTTGCTTATATTAAGAGTACCTTTAGATGAATATAAACCGGCTACTTTTACAGAATTTACGATCATGATAGTATTTATAATGATAGGCATGTGTTACGAAATATTTTTCCTGGGACCGAAGCTATTTTCCGAAGAGGTCCTGCATAAGAAAAGAATTTGTTTGTTTCACGCGACAGCCTCGCGCGTCGTAGACGAGACCCTCAGAAGGAATCCAGACGAATCCAAGTTGGAATTCGAGGAGATCTATAACTTGATTTGGAGCAAGATGCGGGGCGTGACGAGCACGCCACGCATCCTGAACTACCTGCCGCGTTACATCAAGCTGCAGCTGCAGGAGGACGTGATGTGGGCCGTGTTCGCGCACAGCCCCACGCAGCGGCGCACGTCCCTCGCCTTCAAGCGCTGGCTGTACCAGCACATGCGGCTGGAGTACAAGATGCCGGGCGAGCGGCTGTTTGCAGGCCGGCACTGCTACACACACCTTTACTACCTGAAGGCGGGCGTGGTGCAGCTGTTCTCGGCCGAGGACGGCATGACGCCCGTGCTCTCCGTCTCAGGAGGCACTCTCTTTGGCGATATCAGTTTCTACTTGCCTCCGTTAAAACGACACGCTTTAGTTCGTTGTCTCACGTATACTGAAGTGATAACGGTTCCTCGTTCTAAGATTTTGACATGTTTGCATAAGTTTCCTGAAGATCGGGCGCTGATAATGCAAGCCGCTCGCGAACGGATCGCGCACGCGAGGCAACTGCATGCCTACAAGGCGGCAATCCGTGGCGCCGACCGTGTAGAAGACGAGGGCCTGAAGTGGTTCAAAGATCGGTGGTGGCAAATTTTCCACACTATGGCAAGTTGGAAGAAGTCCACTAAGAAGGACTCCAGAAAGTGCGTGCTCCCCGCAGAAAAGGCCGCGCACCACTGCGCCAAATACATCGGGCAGCTGGTGCTGTGCCAGGTGGAGCGGCTGCGGCTGAAGACCATCTTCTCGCGGATGCAGTTCCCGTGGCTGCTAGTGGAGGTGTCGGCGTTCACGCGCGCGTGGCACGCGGCGGTGACGGCCACGGCGGCCGCGGTGCTGCTGCTATACCCGCCGGCGCTGGCCCGCGCGCACTCGCCCGACTGGTTCTTTTACATGCGTGGATTTGTAAATTTGATATATTTAGCCGATGTTGTTGTTAGTTTTTTAACTACGAGTGATGAAGTTCGGAATGATTTCAATATCAAGATTGTGTTGCTTAGCAAGTTTAAAAGTTTTGGATTTATTTTGGATGTAATAGCCGCTATGTGGTTTGAGAATGTCGTGGACGTGTGGGGCGCGACGCAGTACTATGAAATAGTTCAATACAATCGTCTACTGAAAGTGCACAAAATCATATATAACAAATTCGTCAAATGGCGAAAAAAGCAGAATCCGCTAGGCGAAGCCATCGTGGGCGTGATCGTAGGCATGATGTGCATCATGTACGTCAGCGCCTACGTCTGTTACTTGATGCCACGGTTTGTGCCTGCAGTGAAAAGCATTAATTTATTTTTTGGAGAAGGGGTGTGCACCAAGGTGCTCGATCCAAACTGCGATCAAGACGAACGAAGCATGTTTTGGATACCCTACTATTTCATCATGAGTTACATTCTCGTAATAACCAGCAAGTTGACCGTTTTCGAAATTATTATAAACTTCGTCAGACTATTCCTGATGTACATTCTGTGGACCTTCGTTTACTTCAAACTGCTGGCCTTGTGGTTTCTGAAGTACAGGGCGATAGCGAAGTTTGACCGCATGGTGATGAATTTGAGGGAATTCTACGTGAGGTACAAGTTGCACCCGGACATTCTGCAGCGCTCGGATCGCTACTTCGAGTGTCAGTGGCGGCACGGGCGCGGCGAGGCGCTGCTGCGGCCGCCGGCGGAGGCGAGGGCTGGGGGGAGCGCCGGGGGCGTGGGGGTGGGGGGCGAGCCGCCGCCGGCCGTGCAATGGGCCTACCACACGCGCGCCGCGCTGCGCGTGATGGCCGGCTCGCGCGTGCTGGCCGCCGCCTCGCGCGCACTGCGCACCGACCTGGCCGAGCACGCGCGCTTCGACGTAGCCCCGCAGGGCTTCTCGCTCACGCTCTTCGGGATACAGACCGAATGCCTCACTTGGATTGTTAATGTGAGTACGAGTCATTTTATAGGTACTAGCTGAGAGGGCTTAGATAAATATGTATTACACGTTAAAATCTGAGCTGCTATGCGTTCATAGTGAGAGCTACAATAAAATTAGGTGAAAAATCGTCTACCAGTTGTAGATTGTTGTAGTATCAGATTGCTTTTTTAGCGTCAAATTGTCTCTTCCAAAAAAACGCGGGTGGCCCAAAACAGTTAACAGCTTAAAACATCCTTGTTTACGTAGGATTGTAGCGTCTTTGGGAAAAAATAATACTACAAAGCCCTTACGAACAAGATTACTGGCTGAGAGTAAATTTGAAGCTAAATTTGGTACATACGTATATAGCACGTCGGACATAGTACTTAAATCACCAAATAAAGGCATATTTACTGTACCTGTACTTTTGCAGGGAATTCGGTCATTATTGGCAACATATACTGGTTTCGATCGTCGTCGTTCCAGAGAACGGAAGGAGTCGAGGTTGTAACACATGTGTGAAGATGCACCGGAATCTAATAACCAATAGTCCTTGCTTGAGCGGGAATCTGTAGGAGATGTATTAAAAGAATATAAAAGTGTTACGTCAGTTGTATTATTTGTAGCATGTTTTTTCTTATTTTTTTGTTTCAACTTTCTACATTGTGATAGTGTATGGCTGATTTTTTTGCAAACCAAACACTGTACTGCTTTTTAGTATTTTCGACAATAAAGCACTCTAAGTACAACTTTTAAAGCTTTTGTAGTCTTCTTTCAGAAGTCGTGTTGCCACAGAGTTGGAAGTGACGGATGACCCCGAGTTTTCTAGAGTCATGATGAGCGGCTTGAAGTCTTCTGATAGACCAGCTAGCATAATGACTCCAACAATTTCGTCTTCCAGGCCTGCATTTATTTCGAGCAGTTGTTGTTGCGTATCACGTATAAAACTGACATCTCTCCATATTTGGATGGTCCACTAGTTTGGTACCGAATAGGTGCCGCAGTAGATTTAGTCTTCTGTCTAGACTACTGTCGGTGTAATCATCACAAATTTTTTGCCATGTTTCTTTGGCAGTCTTGGCCGATTTTAGTAGGCTGTAAATTCGTGGGTCTATGCTAAGACAAATTTTAGCTCTCGCTTATTCAGCCAATATTTTTGCATCTCTTACTGTTTTTGCGAATTCTTCTGAATTTTCCACGCATTTCCAGAGGCCACAATCTACGAGAAACATTTTCATGCCGAAACTCCATGACCCATAGTTGGAACGTCCTTGTAACTTCAGGACCGGCAGTACACTGCTGGGTACGATTACTGGATAGGCATCGGTAGTAGACGCGTTGTAATTATTGCCAGCGCCAAGCTGACCATCAGCGGGTGTTACACTCATAGTTGTTTTGCGCAAACACAGTTATTCCTCTTTAAAATAAAGCTAGTCCATAACCTGTAGTGGCTAGGTAGCCACTACACAAAGTGCGCCCTAAAGTAATGAATTGTATATTTTAATGTGTTACGTAGGTAAGAAAAAACAAGATGAAGTGACAAGTTATTATAAAAAAAGTTGAACGACAGATTGCTCTACAGATGGCCTATTAGAAAACAAAAGGAGTTTCAACACGGAGTACGTTTTTTGACTAAAATAATAAATATTATAGTGTATGTTGCGTGTACATAAGTACTTTTCTTGTATAAACCTTTGAACCAACTTTAAAAAGGAGGTTCTCAATTCTGCTTTATTTTTTGTACATATTATGTTACGTGACATCTTTGGTAGTTGTGGGCCGATTTTGACGATTATTTTTTAAGTTATTAGGTAGCTTTTTAATCCAAAGTAGTTCCATATAAATTGAATAAAAATCTGTTAAGTCGTTTTTGAGAGTATTTACAAAACAACAAAATTATAATTTTTTCGATTAAAGTCGGTTGCATTTAAAATTTTTTTGCATAGTCTATTCATTGATTATGTGGTGTTTTGTGTTTGAGTTTCCTGGTTTTTTTTATTCTGATATAATTTCATTATAATACTTTAGTTTCTAACTATATTTGTTTCAATTATTTTGTTTTACTAACAATATTTTATTCGTCAACTTCTATGACCGTAAATTGGCAGTGTCCTATGGGTAGAACTTTTTTTTCCAAAAAAACTTAGATAATGAGATTTTTTATTTTATTTTTCTGAGGTCATTTAAGATGTCTTAAAACAGTTTATAAAAAAATTAAGGGTTAAAGGCACGAGACATAAAAATAATTTGCTCTCTTGTGAAACATACAACTTTTTACCTCGACCAGCGAGAAAATTAAGAACGTAGTTGATTAAATTCTCTTTGATGACAATATAGTTTTTATTTTTATTATAATGCTTTTAATAGGGGTTTTCACCATTTTAGGAAAAGTATCTCAAATTGATCATTAGGTGGGAAAAAGTAAAAAATATTTTTTAAAATTTTTTTTGAAACCTATAAGTACCCCAAAAATACATTTTAAATTACCATTGCCAATTAGCGCGCGAAAACGATAGCCGCCATGATGCTTAGGTCATGACGTCATTTCAGGAGTAAACAAAACAGCTCTGTACTAAAATTTAGACACATATCGCGAACAAAATGTCATTGTTTACCACTATTGTGACGTCACCTAACAACCAGCATGGTGGCTGTCGTTTCAGACATTTGAATAACAGATTAAAAAACTTGATTTTGTAAATCAAAAATAAAATATTTTTTCTCATTTTTTTGTATAGAAATCATATTAAATCGATTATGTATTACAAATACCACAGTAAATAAGCAGTTTTAGATTTTTTCTTGTATAGAGTAAAATACCCTATTAAGAGGTTGCGTTCGGAAGCTGCACTGCTTGACATTTTTATCAAAACTTAAGAACATCAAATATGATATTTTTAAGTCAGCGATATTCATGTTTACTACTACATATTTATTTTAAATATTACATCTTTAAAAATGCAATATCGCAATTTATAAACTTAAATATTAAATAACATACAACATTTTTTGCTTATGGGTTAAATCGCTAGGCATAAATTATTTTCTGAAAGGCACCCTTTTTGAGCTGGAGAGGTGACAAGTTTATTTTAAAACAGGGTGAATTGAAGTGCGAGTATAAAAACGACGAGGGTGAGCTGGTAAGCCAGTTCGAGAAGCCCAGCGACGTGCTGTGCGTGACGGCGCTGTTCCCCGGGCTGCCCGCCTTTATGACCTTCACCACGGCCACGGACTGCGAGGTGGGTGTTCCCGGCATTCGGCCTCGATTCTTGGCGTCATCAAGATAGGTCCACATTAGTGACATTTTATCTTAACATGGTTTTGTGACCATGTCAGCTGTACGTGTCAGCACTGCTTATGTGGACTTTATTTGTCACGCGAACAAATAATTACGATACAATCCATCCCTAGAGCATTCCCAGAATGGGCCCAGAATGGCCGAGCATCGGTAGTCATGGGAATATATATAAGCTAGTGTGGACTTAAAATGCTAGGTGGGCCGATAGATGTGTCCGGAAGTATAAGTAAGCAAGCGGTCATGGCTCAGTGCGGCTTACGTGGTCGCGTCGATCACGCTGGTCGACACGGTCAGAACCTGGATGGGTTTGACTGTTAGTTGCTCGACCGTTTTCGTGCTTCGCAAGGCACGTTAAGCCGTTGGTGCCGGCTGCTTTTAGTAGATGGCTGTCGTTAAGCCATGTCGGAGGCCTTATATGCGATTTGAAAACTTCTGACGCTGGAGTTGGCCACCTCCACCAATCCGGACTTGGCTCCCGTGTGTGGAGTATGGCCTAGACTTCCCGATATATGTGAGGAGACCCGTGCCCCTGCAGCGGGGACGAAATGGGTTGTTTACAATATTGCCTTTATGTGGACCCACTCTTGCTCCACGATACCAACTCGCACGTACTTACTAACGAGGCGTCGGGATCAAATCCTGGCCCATTGGCACAAAAAACCTTCACATTTTGCAATTCATTGAAATTTTAGTGCGAAACCTGCATAGCTAAAGCACGAGACCTCGAGTGATGCTAAGTGCTGTTTTACGCAAACAATGTCTACCCCTTGCAGCTTGGTAAATAGCATGCTCATATGATGGTGAACAACACGATGTGAGAATAATCGCTTCTCCACTGAACGGCAAAGGGCTATAGGGGGTAGGGCATGCATTATCGGACCATTTTCATTACCGGTACCAATACTAACTGATAATTTCATTGATGCAAACTGTAAAACACACGAAAAACGTAATAATTAAAATTTGTTCGTAGAATAAAGACACAAATGCTTTTTAGGCCACCAATTTTCATAGCGACACCAAGAAAAAAATTCGTGGAATATAGCCACAAATGCAATAGTGTCTTTTTTCTACGAGGATGTGAACTAAAACTGTTTAAAACTGTCCGCGGAAAAAGGGCTGAGTTGCGCTTGTGTCCCGCCCCGCAGGAAAGAAAGTAGCCACTGTGGCCGTTGTGGCTGTTTTCGGCGGGGATTTTAGGAGAAAGCAATAGTGGCATTTTTTTAACGCTTATTTTCTAGTCGATAGAGATTGGTTTTATAGGATTTTCTGATTGAATATGATGTAAAATGTGTAGCAGATTTCAATTATGCAATAAAAATAAAAAGCCACATCAGCCATTGTGGCTTTATTCGTAGGATACGACGGGGTCCTGCTTCGTGCTCTGGTGTTTTTGACGTTGCTCGATGCTTTTCGGGGTTCGGATGCAACTCCACGTATCTTGATACGTATCTAAAGAAAGTCATAATAAGTGATTGTAAAACGCATATTTTTTATTTGTTTCATATTTTATAGAATAGAATAGAATTCTTTATTTGCTCTATAATATAATGACAGATATTCTGATACTCATGCTGAGTACTTATTGTATATAAATATAATTATTCGTATGCAATTCCGTCCACCAGCATCCAAGCATTTTTCTATAGCGTCACATCTCAAGAGCGTCTATGAGTTTCCTTTCTGTTGCTAACCGCTTCAGTAAAAGCAGTTACTTTTGCGTCACTTTCTGTCAAGGCTGTATTATTCTGCAGTTCTGTATAACATCTGTACATAATTTAAAAATTATGCGAATAACCCTAGAAAACTAGACAGAATGCGTAACTATAGAAGTATTGAAAAATCACAAATGTTTCCCTTTCCCGATGACACCACTCTATTCGCATCCAATATTTCTCATATTGATGATCTTCTGTAAGATAAAAAGCATCAGTCTTAAATCTGTACTAAAGATCAACCATAATATGGCGAAGATGATGATTGTGGACTTTATCAATAACAACTAGTCCGGAGTCAAACTGATGTAGTCAATATCTATCCTATCTTGGTGCGCTGATCTTGTAGATTGAAGGCTACGTGAACAAGGTTAAGCGGCAATAGGTCTGCTACAGAAAAATTAACCAAAGTATGGAGGAGCTGCAACATAACTAGCGCCACTGCAATCCGGCTCTTTAGAACCCTTGTTTTCCTCATATTTCTGTTTGGCAATGAGACGTGGGAAATTAAGAGAATCATTTGTGCACGATATTTCAGTCAGCGTTCCAACTTCCGATTCCGATCAACTTTCTCCAAGGCTTCAGATAGTAAGCCCTTGACAATGGCATCTTATCTTGTCATAAGTGATGATGATGCCGAAAATGGAAACAAGCTTATCAAGATTCTTCTACGCAATAGAAAACTGCCTATTTTATTTCCACGGTACACATAAATCCTATTAGCATTGATGTTTGGCGGCAAGATTTGGAAAATATGATGGTAGCTAGCCTTGCAGACTCAAAAAAGTCTTACTACCACCAAACTAAGTCCTACAGAGTCGACTAACCACTGGACGACAGAAGCGGTATCCAAGAACAAATCATATCATCTGACCACAAACAGTTTGTATTAAATACATACTTAAATATACACAAAAAAGGAATAAACAAATCGACTCATCTTAGAAGTGTTTACCCTGGGTGGAGATTGAACACACGAACCGCGCATCAGTAGGATCGGTAATCACTGAACTAGAGCCAGTTACGGAAAATGTTTATCAGAACCAGGATCAGTGCCTGTCTAGGGTCAAACTGGGGTTTCCATCCACGAATCCGATTTTTTTTCTTAAAGAACAACAGCGGAAGAAATGTTTTTATTTTCAACCGACTTCAAAAAAAGGAGGAGGTTCTCAATTCGTCGGAATCTTTTTTTTTTTTTATGTATGTTCACCGATTACTCGAAGACACCTGAACCGATTTCAAAAATTCTTTTTTTTTTTGAAAGGGTATACTTCACAGGTGGTCCCATATTAATTTTATCGAAATCGATTCAGCGGTTTTTGAGAAAATCAACAAAAACATAGCAAAATTGGAGTTGCTACGATTGAAGTCGGTTGTTTTTAACGTATTCAGCGTGGTCATGAATTAGTCGAAGAAAGACAATTTTTCATGGAAAAAAATATATTTACAATTTAAGCATTTAAGTTTAGTGAAATCAATCCCCGTATAGTTATCAAAACGTTTAAGACGCTTAAACTTAAAAACACTGAAGATTTATGGGGCATGTCAGTTACTTTGTTAAAGTTTCTTATTGACACTATAGCTCCTTATCTTGCTCATCTTTTTAATATTTGCATAAAGAGTGGTGTATTTCCGGACCTCATGGAATTCAGTAAAGTTGTTCCCTTATTTAAGTCTGGAGAAAAAAATAATCCAAGTAATTATCGACCAGTTTCAGTGCTACCAGTACTAAGCAAAATTTTTGAGAAGATAATTCTTAGTCAAATGATGAGTCACTTCAATGTTAATAAACTGCTTCATAGTCTGCAGTTTGGCTTCACTAAAGGGCGTTCTACAACCGACGCTGGAGTCGAACTGATAAGAAACATATACGATGCGTTCGAAAAATGTCAAAATGCTATAGGAGTCTTCTGCGATTTGTCAAAGGCTTTCGACTGCGTAGAACATAAGACCTTACTTGCCAAGTTGGAATATTACGGTATTGAAGATAACGCTTTAAATCTATTAGAATCATATCTCATAAATAGAACCCAAAAGGTACAGATTAATGGTACAAAATCATCAGGCTCACGGGTTAAAATGGGTGTGCCTCAAGGATCTATTTTAGGACCTTCCCTTTTTCTAGTTTACATAAACGACCTTCCGTTCATGGTTGAATCACTATCGAAAATCGTGTTGTTTGCAGATGATACATCTTTACTTTTTAAAGTTGACCGAAAAACTGACATGACTAACGAAGTAAACGACACTCTTTGTAAAGTGCACAATTGGTTCACCGTGAACAACTTAGTTTTGAATGCGAAAAAAACTAAATGTATAAATTTTACGTTGCCAAACGTTAAACATGTAAACAATAATGTATCGCTAGCTGGTAGTCTTTTAGAATTTGTACCGAACGCAGTTTTCCTGGGCATAACTGTAGATTCGAAACTTCAATGGGGTCCTCACATAGATACTTTAGCAGGAAGATTAAGCTCTGCTGCATATGCTGTAAAAAAATTAGGCTTTTAACAGACATAAACACAGCTAGGCTAGTGTACTTTAGTTACTTCCACAGCGTTATGTCGTATGGTATTCTCTTGTGGGGACATGCGGCTGATATAAATACAATTTTCGTGCTGCAAAAACGAGCTGTCCGTGCGATTTACGGAATGCGTCCACGAGAGTCACTTAGAGATAAATATGTCCGGAAAAACTTGCATCTTTTTTCGCTGAACTCTGACAGGCATAATCGTAATCTCAGAAGTAGAAATAAACTTGAAATTGTATATACTAGGCTCAGTAAAGTCAGCAAGTCATTTCTGGGGCAATGTGTACGAATGTATAATAAAATACCGGAAGACATCCTAAACTTTACAGAAAATAAATTCAAAATGTATGTTAAAAAGACACTGTGCAATAAAGCCTACTATAAGACTTCCGAATACCTAGATGATAAGAATGCGTGGATAAAAAGTGTTTCTGCAACTAAATGACATAATAATGTACAATGACATTAAATGACTTTTAAAATATTTCTTTTACCAATAAAATATTGATTATTATGATTGATTAGACATGTATAAATTACACAACCTTATGTATACTTAATATTTAGTAATTGAAATTGTAAGTGGTTGTATACATATTGTGGAGGGTCTGGAAGGATTGAAGATTCATTAATTAATATATTTTCCCATTGACCGGAGCGGTGCATGCTCGCTTAAATGTTCGTGCGGATGGTGGCGTATCGGGAGCCGGGTCGTTCCCTTTCCTCAAATATGGTTGAAGGGAGCGATGGCTGACTCCCGCGTTATACTCGTGATCGGGTGCTGTCTGTGTGAACTGGCCTACTCTTGTCATTGGTGTTTGGTCACAATAATTACCTGTTTGCACATTGTACTTGTATGTTTTTGTTGATCCTTTCACATTCGTTTGTAATAGTATGCAACTAAGCTAACTATATCTTTGTTGTTTACCTGAATTATGTAATAGCATATAAGAATTTTATTTAAAAAAATGTGTTGGAGGGAGTTTCTTTAGGGCCCGACGTTTCTTCTCTCTCCGCAAACACTTCCCGAAACGTTGGGTATACGAGTTCCGAGTGGTAGGAACTTCGTATTAGGTAGAAAAATATGACGTTCGAAAAGTGTACAGAGATACCTACTTCGAATAAATATTATTTCATTTCATTTCATTTCATAACCTCTAATACCGGTTACCGGTATTGGCCACCTCCAATACCGGTACTGAACGATAATGCCAATACCGGTATTGAATTGTCGGAAAAAACGTCCGGGATTCCGGTATTTCGGGATTCCAGTAATCGGTAATGCATGCCCTAATAGGGGGCGACCTCCATAGGTGCCGTCTCGGTCAGTAGAAAAACGCTCAATGGCGTAATTGATATCATGTTAGGGTATAGATATCAGATTTGACCGGCTTTGCAGTCTAGTGGCTACTTATAAGAATTTGAACAAAATGTTACGAGATAAAGGTCTAATACACCTTTAATACATATTTATGTTATTATTTTCAGATAGTGTACATAACAAGAAAAGATTTTTTCCAAGTAGTTAAACGGTACCCCGAGGACTGGGCGAATTTTGACAACTGCATCAAAGAGATGATACCTGTTTTTGAAGATTTATTCCACAAGTACTTAAAGCAACATCATTCTGTAAGTTTTTCTGTAATATTGAAAGACTTTCTAGCTTTTGTTTTGCGTATTGTATTATAAATTAGTACATAACAGTAGTACTAGCAGCCGCAGCCGCCCGAGGTGATGATTGTGACGTGCCTCCCCGGGGGGGGGGGGGGGGTGTAATATTTTCGCAAAACGGGAATTGTTTTTTGTAGATTTCAATAAAAGCGTAGAGTAAAAGTTGTTAAATTTCAGTACTGCCGTGTCATACGAATCTGTACTATCTCAAAAGCGGCCAAGTGCGAGTCGGACTCGCTAATGAAGGGTTCCGTAGCAGCAAGTAACATAATATAAAAGTTTTTGTAGTTCGTTGTAACTTGAATGAAAGGTAAATTGCGGTTTACGATTTATGACGTATTCAAAAAAAACTACTTACTAGATATCGTTCAAACCAATTTTCGGTGGAAGTTTGCATGATAATTTACATCATATATTTTTTTTAGTTTTATCATTCTCTTATTTTAGAAGTTACGGGGGGGGGGGGCACACATTTTACAACTTTGAAAGTGTCTCTCGCGCAAACTATTCAGTTTAGAAGAAAATGATATTAGAAACCTCAATATCATTTTTGAAGACCTATCCATAGATACCCCACACGTATGGGTTTGATGAAAAAAAAATTTTTGAGTTTCAGTTCTAAGTATGGAGAGCCCCCAAAATTTATTGTTTTTTTTTTATTTTTGTGTGAAAATCTTAATGCGGTTCACAAAATACATCTACTTACCAAGTTTCATCAGTATAGTTCTTATAGTTTCGGAAAAAAAGTGGCTGTGACATACGGACAGACAGACAGACAGACAGACATGACGAATCCATAAGGGTTCCGTTTTTTGCCATTTGGCTACGGAACCCTAAAAAGGGCAAACTGAGATAATGAGGTTTAAAGTTTTAAACATGTTTTATTATGTAGAAAATAAACTACATGGTCTATTGATATGATTTAAATGACAAAAGTCTTCAAAAATGGAGTACAATAAGAGGTCTCCATTATTTTTTTGAAAATATTCGTATTTT
Source organism: Coleophora deauratella (assembly GCA_958295455.1). NCBI lineage: Eukaryota > Metazoa > Arthropoda > Insecta > Lepidoptera > Coleophoridae > Coleophora > Coleophora deauratella. The sequence continues at coordinate 17,344,037 of OY282400.1, read as the reverse complement.
TCATTTTATTCCAAAAAAATTGTTAGGTGTGACAACAGTTTATATAAATTATAATTTTTGAGTTCAAAGTTGCTTTTAGGCCGGCTGGTTAGTATCATAATTGCTTAAATAAAATATTAATATATGTAAATTCAGGTACCTAAATTTGTGCAAAAAATATCGATAAAAATAGCAAAATTAGGGTCGCAAAATGACGCAAAATGAATGATGAAAATAATATTATGTTTATAATTATAAATTACTAGCTCATTTCTTCTTCTTCTCAGTTTAGTCACAGTTTTTTCTATACTAACATAAAAATATATTATAGTTACTTATCCAAATATATTTTTGCAACAACGTATTATTATCGACATGATACGAACAGCAAATATGGAGTTGCAAAATGATCACTTCCCAAAATTTCAGTTTGCTAGATGAAAACAATTACATAGAATCAGAAAATGTATCTTACAATGAATTAACAAATGCAATTAAGAAAATTTTAAATTGCCTCTCTCAATTTTATAAAGCTTAGACCGCTGCAGCACGAAACTTAAAGAGTGCATTTCAATCCACCGTCGGATCTAGTAAGGAGAGCCAAGTGGATCGCGGGGAGTGGCAATATTTTCAAACGCAGAGACTTTGCATATTGCAGAAGGCAGGAGCTTGCCTTGACAGCAACTAAATAACCTATCTAGATTCAGCAAAGACTCAATCACGAGGTTTCATACCTGCCAAGTCTCAGAAACTTAGAGGCTCCTGTAGATACTGATCTCCAATTGGATAAACAGGTATAGTATTAAGCCGCTTTAAGAGCCGCTGAATCACTTAATCATACTCAGCACAGCCTGTATGCATAAGTTTCATGCCAGGCACAGAAACTCAAGAGCTCCTTTCGAAATCGATTTCGTCTAATGAATTCAGTAAACAGGCACAGTGTCCAGCCGCTTAAAAAGATGCTGAAGCACATACTCAGATTTGAGTAATGTCTTAATAAAAAGGTTTCACGTCTGAAACACACACAGGATCAACTCACTTTAAAATATGTTTTTCAAGACAGGCACATCTTAGAAGTTGAAAGGTTCCTGTTGACAGTGATCTTCACGTGGATGAACGGCCACAGCGTCAAGCCATTTTAAAAGCTGCTTAATCGCCTGCACAGGCTCAGTGAAGACTCAGTGAAGAGGTTTTAAACCCATCACATCTTAGGACCATGAAGACTCCTGTGGATCTCAGATTGGATGAATACTGAATAGGCACAGTTTCAAGACACTTTGAGAGCCGTTGAATCATATGCTCAGATTTGGCAAAGACTGAGTGATCAGGTTTTATACCACGCACATGTATGAAACTTAGAGGGCCCTGACAATATTGATCTCTACATGGGTGATTTATCAAAGCGGCAAGCCCTTTTGAAAGTCAGTGTATCACCTGTTTAGTTGAACTCAGATTACACGACAGACACATCTTTACTGATCTCCTTCTACATGAATGGACACAGCGTCGAAACACTTCAAAACATTAGTATAGTAACATTAGTATTAAATTTTATTATAATCGAGACACGACCTTATCGATGAATACCTAGTAGGTGATGGTGGACCTTACCTTATCGATGATTACCTAGATTTGATGTTGAAGTCTGAAATCTGGAGATGTTCCATGGAAATAGTTCCTACGATATTTAGAAAAATATCGAATTCATGAAATATTATTTATAACAATCGGTATGGAGAGGTAGCCGCTCATATAATATATCATATGTTATGTCAATGTGTATGTCCGACTGAAACTAACAGACGGAATCACCTTAAATTGTATTACTAAACTATCTCTGTTATAAATCCAAGGAAAAATTATTTAATTAACAAAAAAATTAAGAGATATCCTTGGATTGCTCATTGCATCAATTGATCCGCCAATATTCTATTTGAAGCGCAAATATTTTTTTACGAATTTATTATAAATAAAGTTATTTAGTTTTATGAGTAGAGCCCTGTTACATTTTTTTAGGTATTTTACAATGTATGGTATATTTTAGATATAATTTGTTCCCCCATAGCATTACTGAACCCTTAAAACTTTCTATCTACGTTATAACTCTATTTGTGCAATCTTCTTTTTGCTTAATATACATTTATACGTTCTGAGATTTGTAAATTTTGCATACTGTACGTTTTGCGACTCGTACATTTCGCGAAGTACATAGTATATTGTTGCGTATTGTGGGTTCTGATTAATGTGCATTATGCGGGTGGTTAAATGTTTATTTTAAGTCCAAAAAATCATATTTTCGTATTTTGATTATTGAAATACATGAAAAATTTTCAATTTCATTAGTATAATATGTAGTTCAATTTTTCAGGGCTTTTTAAGGACTATATTATATTCCAGGGCGTGACTTATTTTATTTTATTTACACAGATGTATGTATACAGCATTACAAAAGCACCAAGACACTATAATATAAGCAGGGTAACCTTAAACAGTTGTTGTCACGCCTATCTGTTGTAATTACTACAGATACTACAGAGAGCCGCGACGCGTAATCGTTTTTGCTGGAGCGTACATCTGTTACATCTGAACTTAAAGGAGAAAGGCGTGACGGCACCTTAAAATATTGAAGTTATATCAGTTTGACAAGTTAAACATCCCGAAAACGGCTTAACTTGTTTCAGCTGTTTGATTGTAGGTACAGTATAAAGGTAAAAAATACATTTTACGCTCGTTAGGCGTAACTGTACTAACTTAAGATAGTACATGTTGGTATGACACAGCAGATCAGTAGAAGCTACCGTTGACGGGTCCGTCACCTACTTTGTTTCAATTTTACTGCTGCCCCTGCTTACAATTTTTGTTCACTGGAAAGCCGCCACTCTGTCATGTCATCTTTCCCCTATACAACCGGAGAAAATAATGACTTTCCGTGCAATCAATGATCGCAAATCGACTGGGATGACGCTAATGTTTATTTTTATGCAAATGACATCCTTTTAGTAATAGTAATAGCAGGATACAAGTTATTTTATTCATTTTTTTTATTGTATTTAAAAATAGTTTTATAAGTATATCCCATACTATTAAACGAGTTAGGTGTCCCGGCGATTTCGAAAACGGCTTGAAACCTTTCGACGAAAATCTAGGATTAGGGGTTAACAATCACCAGAAATCGATCTATGAGGGAATTATCTTCGAAAACATTCCTTTTAGGGAGATATGAGCGAAAATACATAAAATATGAACGCATATGATGCTTATTTTTAACCGACTCTTAGAAGTACCTACTTTGGTAGACTAGCGGTTTTGGTGCGAGCCACTTACATTTTGCTGCTGTTAGGTCCGGATTCGAATCCCATCCACGAGACTTTATAGTTATTTTTTCTTTAAATTTTTTATTTTGTGTGAACTTATATAAATAAAAAGACATATGTGTTTAACTTAAGAGTGATAAAAAAAATTTGGAGACATTTGAACGAATTTTTATTTATAGTGCCATCTTTCGACGTATAAGTGAATTACATACCTGATGATTGTGCCGCCCTGCTCGATGTTTGGCAATAGGGAATTTTCTACGGTTTTATCTAAACTCAACTAGATGGCGCTGATAATATTTGCAATCAGAAAATCTCTAAAAAGTCGCCAAAACTGATTGATATTACTGACTAATATCAAACAAATATTGCTTGTAAAACAACACCCTGCAAAATGTTTCATAGAAAATATATTTTATATAGTACTACTAAACAAGTTATCTTAGTTTATAAAAACTCCGATTGAACGAGCGACGCTCGGTCTCCCAGCTAGTATGTATAAACCAACGAACCTATCTATCTACCTGGGGCACATTGAGCGCCCTCCTACCTCTTCTACCAGGCCCATGTCCAACTGTAGCAGGGCGCTTGATACCCCTGAGCTCTGCGCCCTACTGTGCCTGGCCACGGGTGAGACGACCCAAAGCCGGCCCTGCTAGCAAATATTGCCAGACTAGATTTTTTTTAAACGGATGTGGTAGGTTAGTATTGCCAGATACTTGATAGCCGGTGTTTTTTTATTATTTATTAGTAGATGAGTAATTTTATCTATATTTGCGTTCGCGGGCCTTCGAGGCGCGAAGCCCCTTGGACCGTGAGACCGTAGACGGTGGCCCACGTCGCCCACGCCTTACGCCACCTTTGGCAGCATACCGCAAACAAGACTAGTCGAATCAAATAACTGTCTCCATGTACTGAACAGTAGTTATGTAATTCTTCCAGTTATATGTCCTTGGTAAACAAATTAAAAAGAAGTTTACTCTCACAAGCTTTTTATTCAATAAATGAATATTTCTCAAAACCTGTTCATTCACCCAGGTAATTAAATGCTCACTAGTTACTATGAATGTATAGTATTACTTAATATAGTATAGTATTACTATTGATATACTGTACAATGTATTTTAAGATGACATATAAAATTTCATAATTTTATCAATAAATTCTGTATTATGAATTCTGTATTCTGATGAACGTGTGTAATTTTTCTCGGATATTATTATCATTACTATGATGGGATGATGATTACTATATCGAAAATGATAAAGTTCAAACTTTGACACTCTTTCAGTATCAAAAGAAATTACGTGATAGAATTTTCTATGGCCAAAAGTCAGCTTCAATAGAGCAGAGTGGTGAAGAGATGCTCACATCACTGAGCACCTCTCTAGAGTTTGGAAACTATGTCGACGACCCGGAGGCGCCGTGAGTACATCACATTTATACAATGAATCAAATTATATCACAATCTGTTTCTTCGTGATCTTGAATATAAATACAAGTGATTTCACGAAATCTATACCGTGTCAGTTTTATACAGTTGTATACTGTAGTCTTAGGGCGAAGACACAACAGAGCGGCGCGGAGCCGCGACGCTGAAATCGGCGGCGCGCGTTGCACCACACCGCCGAACGCAGCGTTACGCGGCGCGCGCGTCACACCACTCGTATCCGCGGTGCGCGCCGTTCGTAGCCTCGTAGCCGCGGTGCAGCAGCTCAATTGACCACACTTTCTGTAGGTCGGATGCTTGTTATTTTAACTAACCGAGTAGTGCGAACTAACAGACGAAGATTGTCGATTTAGTTGATGTGGATTATTTTATATCCTTAATAGAACAACGGCCCTTGAAAATCGAGACATGGAGGGAGATTTGTAGAATTTTGTTTCCTGATTTTGAACAAAAAGATAATAAAAAAAACAAAGCTTGATACGTATTATTGCATTTGATTACTCTGCAGAGTTTTACACTATATAAAGCTCGATTACCATTGACTCACTCACTCATTGACATGGTTATTTGTCCTGTTGCGGGGGTTGGAGGGTAAGACTTTGAATGCGAGATTGTTTAGAATTCTTCAGTGAGTAGAGGAAAAGTCCGAAAATAGACACTTTCTATCAATAAAATGATAAAAATACGATTTCAATTTCTCCATACAAAACCCTTCGCATAGATGTCAAAATAGAATCGATTACAGTCTTATTATTTTGCTAATAGGTATCCATTATTATTCTTCTATTGGACACACAAAGTTTAAAATTGTATGTCAAGAAAAGCAACACCATCTTCAGGTCAATGTGAAAACTAAAACAGAATGTAAATAACTAAGCAGAGACATACAGCACTCCTAAGAAAGAAAGCCGCAAAGTACACGGAAACTTCATATACTTTGCGGTCTTCTTTCTTATAAGGGCAGCATGGCACTGACTAAAGAAAATGACGCCATTTTTATCAAAGCAGCTAAATGGCGCTATTTTATCGACGGATCTAATTTTTTTTACAGGGTGGGCGGTCTCTATGATTTTAATCATAACGTAAACAATGCAAAGAGTTTTTACTCATTCATATTTCAAATAGTTGGTTGAGAAAAGAGTATACTGTAACCATTAGAATAAAATATAATAGAATACCATTCTAGCCGAATAATGAACTGCATTGGTTTTATTGGTAAGGAAAGGGAATTAGGTACTGACTGAGCCAAAGCGCATTTCTTAGCGGGGTAGCGGTTTCAATGATTGTTGTCATAACGTAAACAATGTAAAGAGTTTATACTCATACATCATTTCAAATAGTTTGTTGAGAAAAGAGTATGTAACAATTACTATAGGCCTTGCGTGTTCTTTCGATCATGCAGGTTAACTGACTACAGACACGGTCATAAACTGGATGGTTTTCTTCATGGGATAACGCGGGCGAAGCCGCGTGCGGAAGACTAGTTTATCCTATAAAATTCGAACCTGTTAGTTATTGGTAGGTAAACATACCTTCCTACCTATCACACTAATATTATAAATGCGTAAGTATGAATGTTTGTTTGTTTATGTTTGTTTATTTGTTTGTTTATTTGTTTGTTTGTTTGTATGTTTGGATTGGGATGAAATTTGGTAGGTAGATAGATAAAGCACTCGGTTAACACATAAGATACTTTTTATCCCGGAAAACTTAAAGGTTCCCGGGGGAATGGCTAAAAATCACACTAAGGCTATAAATGCGTAAGTATGGATGTTTGTTTGTTTATTTCTTTGTTTGTTTGTTCCGCTTTCACGATGAAACTACTGAACGGATTGGGATGAAGTTTAGTAGGTGGATAGATAAAGCACTTGGTTAACACATAACATACTTTTTATCCCGGAAAACTTGAAGGTTCCCAGGGGAATGGCTAAAAAGTGAAATATTGACTTTATCACGTTTGTGCCACTTTCACGCCATAACTACTGAACGGATTGAGATGAAATTTTGTCAGTTGATAGATAAAGCACTCTGTTAAAACACAGGATACTTTTTATCTCGGAAAACTTGAAGGTTCCCGGAGGAATAGCTAAAAAGTGAAATATTTACTTTATCACGTGTGTGCCACTTTCACGCCGAAACTACTGAACGGATTTGGATGAAATTTGGTAAGTATACTTTTTATCCCAGAAAACTTGAGGGATCCTGGACGAATAGGTAGAAAGTGTAATTTTTACTTCATCGTGTTTGTTCCGCTTTCACGATGAAACTACTGAACGGATTGGGATTAAATTAGGAAGAAATATTGTATACTAGCTGTTGCCCGTGGCTCTGCCCGCGTGGATATCGTATTTGTGACGGTTCTTGAGGATGGCATGCAAATGGTGTATCCAGATCCTCTTAAACTATGTTCTACTATGTTGTTTTTCAGCCTTTACCTAACTAAAGTAAATATTTCACATTTTAGCCATTCCTCCGGGAACCTTCAAGTTTTCCGGGATAAAAAGTATCCAGTGTTTTAACCGAGTGCTTTATCTATCTACCTACTAAATTTCATCCTAATCCGTTCAGTAGTACAAAAACGCGCTTCTGTCGTCTGAACTATTGCTTGGTCTGATTAAGAATCAGGAGGTATAACAGCGTGTTATAAAAGTCCGTTTGATATTTTAAAGGGTTACTCAGAATCGTGTATATAGAATACAGAAAAATATTTGTAGATTAGATCGGATTTTTAAATATTCTTCCTGTATTTTATGCTTGATTCTGAGTAACCCCTTAAAACCACAAACACTTTTTAACACCCTGTATTACTAAAAACAAATAAAAAAGTCAGGAGAAGAATTCTCAGTTTTGTTTACGCAGTTTAATATGCAGGTAGATACATATTGATCTGTTTTTATTATTGTTTCTTATTTTTGTTTTTTTTTCGTGTTGTGCACGAATGGTCACCTGGTCACCCGCGACACCACTCGCCGTAGAGCCGCCGCGCCGCACCGCGGCTAGGAGCGGTGTGCACCGCGGATACGAGCGGTGCGGCGCGCGTGCTGCTCAACGCTGTGTTTGGCGGTGCGGCGCACCGCGCGCCGCCGAATTCAGCGTCGCGGCGACGCACCGCTCTGTTGTGTTTTCGCCCTAAGCATTATCTTAAGATATGTACTTAGACTCAAATATAATCTTTCTGTGACCTACAATAATCCATTATAATATTATAAATGCAAAAGTAAATCTGTCTGTCTGTTTGTCTTTTAAGCTTTCATGCCTAAACCGCAGAACTGATTTTGATGAATTTTGGTACAGAGATAGAGGGAACCTTGGGAAAGGACATAGGCTACATTTTGTTGCGAAAATGAAACTCAAAGGGGGTGAAATAGGGGATTAAACTTTGTATAGGGAATCAATCATTTCTCAAGTTAGGGATATAAAAATCATCAAATATGTATACTGTTAATGTAAAATTGGTCTCTGCTTAGTGGCCTTGCATGTTCGCGTCGATTATGCAGGTTAAGTGACTACAGACACGGTCATGAACCGGATGGGTTTGACTTTTAGTGGCAATTATCTCGACCGTTTCGGTACTTCGCAAAGTAGGTAAATCGTTTGTCGTAACTTCGTGGGCTTGCGTGGTCTCGCGTAGATCATGCAGGTTAACTGATAACAGACACGGTCAAGACCCGGATGAGTTGGACTGTTGGTGGTATATATCTCGACCGTTTCCGTACTTCGCAAGGTCCGTTAAGCCGTTGTTCGTGGCTCAGTGCGGCTTGCGTGGTCGCGTCGATCACGCAGGTTAACTGACTACAGACACGGTCATAACCTGGATGGGTTTGACTGTTAGTGTCAACTATCTCGAACGGTTTTGTGCTACGCAAGGTACGTTAAGTTATTGGTGCTGGCTGCTATCACTAGATGACAGTCGTTAAGGCAAGTCGCAAGGCCTTATAAGCAGCTTGAAAATTTCTGAGACTGCATGGGTTGGCCACTAGCCTCACAACCTCCATCAATCTGGACTCGGCACCTGTGTGTAGAGTATAGCCTAAACTTCCCGAGATATGGGAAGAGATCTGTGCCACTGCATTGTGAACGTTTACAGACACAGTATATACTTTTGCTGACGTTGTTAATCACTTAGAAAGGTTTTTTGAAAAGGCCTTATAAGCCTTCCTGTGTATGCTTTAAGCAGGGCGTAACAAAAATATGATGCGTGCGCCAAGCACCATAAAAGATGTCAACGCGGGCGAAGCCTTGGGCGGAAAGCTAGTATTATAAATACTATCGTATGTTGTGACTTACTAAGCTTCGGTTAAATGTGTGCAATCATAAGATATGTAACTCGAATGTACCTACTGGATACCAGATGGATTCTGAATTTTGTAATCAAATTCTCTAAGTAGGTAATAAAAATAAAGATTCATTTGTTGCAGATTTGTTCGCGCTTGGGGCACAATCAGAGCCGTTGTTATCGTGTTGTCCGTATTTGCGAATGGAATGCGCTGTAATTATTACCCCCTTATTTTATACAGGGTGTAAGGAATAGGTTTCCAAAAACTTTCAGGGCTTGCTCAGTAGACGAAACTGAACAACTTTACACAAGAATCTTTTTTCAGGAAACGAAAAAAAATCCGCTTCCCCGTACGAACTGTCCAATCAAGTTTATAATTTTGTATAAAGAAGCCGATTTTTTTTCGTTTCCTAAAAAATAAAATCTTGTGGAAAGTTGTTCAGTTTCGTCTACTGAGCAAGCCCTCAAAGTTTTCGGAAACCTGTCCCTTACACCCTGTATATCAAACGAGTTATCTTGTAAGCGTAGACGATTTCAAAAACGGCTTGAAATCTTTCGACGAAAATCTGGGATTAGAGGTAAAAAATCATCAGAAATCGATTTATGAGGGAATTATCTTCAAAAACATTCACTTCAGGGAGATTTGAGCGAAAATACATAAATATGATCGCATATGATGCTTATTTTTAACCCTCTCTTGCTAGCAGTTTTGGTGCGAGCCACTTACGTTTTGCTGCTTTTAGGTCCGGATTCGAATCCCACCCAGGAGACTTTATAGTTTTTGTCTTTTCATTTTTTATTTTGTGTGAACTTATGTAAATAAAAAGACTTAAGTGAAGTGATAAAAAAAATTTGGAGACAATTTTCGACGTATAAGTGAAATACATACCTGATGATTGTGCCGCTCTGCCCCATGTTTTGGCAATAGGGAGTTTTCAGATGACGTATGTCACACCGTTCATAAGTGTCTCAATAGATGGCGCTTCTAAACTTTGGAAATATATTTTTAATAACAGCGTAGAATTTACGGTAGCAAAATAGATTTAGTATGGTTAAAAACATATCGCATCAAAAACATAAATGTGAAAATGGGAGCCAAGTTCAATATTATGATATGGTGTGGTTGTCAACTTTACTGAAAAAGGAATTGAGATCTAAATGGATGCCAAGTTCTGTAGATAATCCTGAAATTTATTTATACAATAAGAACGTATAACATTCTTAAGTAAATTTAAAACACAATTTCTTGTTTTTTACTGCTACAACAATGTTTGCTATTTAAAAATATGACTTTCTAAATTTAAATAGTAGAATTATTTACACAAAGCAAATAACTTATGATCTGTTTAACCTCAACTTTGACTTGGCTAGTTTTCACATACTAGTCATCTTAAATTTGGTTTATCAACGTATCATCTTTATGTTATACGCAAGTTCTTATTTTTATACTATAAGGTTCTATTCTTCTGAATATTTCATGTGCTGGTAAAAACTAGCCAAGTCAATGATGAGGTTAAACAGATCATAAGTTATTTGCTTTGTGTAAATAATTCTACTATTTAAATTTAGAAAGTCATATTTTTAAATAGCAAACATTGTTGTAGCAGTAAAAAACAAGAAATTGTGTTTTAAATTTACTTAAGAATGTTATACGTTCTTATTGTATAAATAAATTTCAGGATTATCTACAGAACTTGGCATCCATTTAGATCTCAATTCCTTTTTCAGTAAAGTTGACAACCACACCATATCATAATATTGAACTTGGCTCCCATTTTCACATTTATGTTTTTTATGCGATATCATTACTTTTTGTGAGTACGTTTATTAATATTATTTAAAAGTGATTTACTAATAATAAAAAAAACCTGCGCTTATGCTGTCACACCCCGGACACTTCATACCAATTTCGCGCCATTGTTTACTACATAGACATTCATGTTTGTACACATGTAAATGTGTAAAACTTTTAGTGCTTGATCTGATAAGTGTACTAGTAGAACAATTTCCATGTTCTACCGGCAGCTGTAGGAGCCTATGTATTGTGAGTCAGTTTATATTTAAAGCGGCAATGCCAGTGGATGCAGCTACTGCAAGTAATTTGTTCATTCGCTTCGTAACCCAACTTTTAATGGTATTGATATAACTTTTTCCTGTGCCGCCTGTCCTACTAGCAAATTCTCCAAAACTGCAGTTTTGTCTAACAAAGTCTTACAAATTGTATCGAAAATACGTTTCTGGTCTAACATTTAGACCTTTTATCATTTGTTCGAGCTCATTTTCTGATATGAAATCTTTGGCATTTCTGAAATCTTCCATTGCATTTACAGTTTCAACAGGTCAGAAGTCCAACGGGTTCTCTAGACCGTCATCTTCGTGATCATGTTCCTGTCGATTTCTTTCAATTTCTCCGAATTTTGAATGCTCTCTCTGTATTGTCTAATGTCACTGACATAAGTACATTATCCCTTACTTACTAAATCAACACAAGATATCTCTTCTACTTTGGGCATGGCAGCACCCACCTAATCTTATCATTATCAGTTACAACTTACAACAGTATGTAACTAACTCATTCGTCTAAAAGACTCAGAGCCGGGAAGCAGTCGCAGACCCTTCCCAATAAATTAAATTGTACTTGTCCCAGAAATTTTGCATAAAATAAGAGGAAGGTAGCGGAAGGCTCCCTCCTCGGACATTATTGAATTTCCCCTTATTCAATCGTTAAATCGCTTTCTCTGTTCATTTTTGAACTTGCATCTTTGTGCATTTAATTAGGCCAATGATCGTTTAGTGTAGAACCCTTTGTAAAATTGTGAACCATAGCAACCTGATTCTTTTACTGTGGGTGACTCTTCATACTTCAGTCCAATTTATTTACTCTCGCAACAATATGAACTCTTTAAAACCGATTTTCGCGTCGTCCTCAATCCCTCTGGGAGAGTACGTCGCATTGCGCACCTCACACCTCTCAAACTTTCATAAGTTTTATAAGAGATATGAGGAGAAGGACGGCTCCGGCCTTCGCCGCCTTGATCCTGGCAGCCTAGCGTTTTACCCAGGCCCCCGCAATCGGTTGTATTAGGCATAAGCCCAGGGATAAATCCCTAATACTATTTTGATTGCGGAAACATCACCATCGTCGAAGAATATTCAGTCTTCTATAGCATCATCACTCTTATTTGAAACATGGCCGCAGGATTCTTGAAAGAGGACATTTGCATGCCCCATGGTTAAATCAACATTCGCAGGTATGAGATAATTCAGACTCTATGAAAGGAAGCCAGCTGACTTCAGGACTACGTCCCCATTCGGCGAATGGAACTCTCAATACCATTGAAAGAAGGCCTCAACAGAACCTCATGATAGAACCAACATTCGAAAGAATATGGCCACATCCATTGAATCGATACTTGTCCGACTGAATAAAATAAGCAGCATAATGGTCACGCAACACTCAGGACCCAAGCCCTGCTATGCCAATTCTACGTGAAAGGATTGTGAGTCCCCACTGCGAATATGACGTAAATAGCGAGTGCGCAATGCCAAATATGCCGCAGTATAAGTATTCGTTGTATCACACAGATACGTTGATGTAGATAGAGTTGTTTCCAAATCAAAACCTCTCTGAGATTTATCCATTCGAACCAGCACTGTTCCAATGCCAATTCATCGACAGACTAAAACACATAATGCTTAGTCCCGGATATCCATCGCACTCGTACATCACGTTCAATGATCCAGTTTCAGCAACAGTACTTTGTCAGAGTCTCCAGCAATGAAACATATTCGGTGTAATCCACATAACCTAAGTTACATGGTTGAAATACACATAGCTCTTGGGAACCATGAAGTTATTCCTTTTACCTGCATATTTATTTATCGATGCTATAAAGTGCAATACTGTAGGCCAGGACTTTGCCCATTTGCTACACAATACCACATCGTCGAGCTGCTCCGCCGACCTTCTGATGGATTGCTCATCTAGCCCCGCAATGCATACTAGAGCCCAAGCTCGTACACAATCGGTTACAGGCTTTCGGAAGGTTAGCAGATGTCACTCGAGCCATCTAGAACCCTGCTTGCGCAGTGTTCATGCCGCATCCGTTATCCAAACACAGTCACAGTACTTAAACAGTTTCCTCTCTGGCATGCCTCCTTAGTCAGCTCTCTCCAGACGAGGTCTTTCATCTTTCAACGAGCTCCCGACTAAGACGTAGTGTTCCGAGGCAAGTGCTTGCTGCAATGGCACCAAAAATTGGTGGTGTTAACCGCGATCTCCACGAACAGTAGCGTCTGCTCTGCTGCAAATGGCGTCGAAAGTTGGTGGTGTTAGCCACGCTATCAACTGCAGTAAACAAGTACGACTACGCCATTGGTAGATAACAGTCACCGTAACAACTAGCTTATAGCGCCCTAGTGAGTTGCAAGCAACGACACCAAATGCGACTACATCACCGAATGTTAACGGCACGTCCACGTCAAGCGGCTGCAGCGCCTTAGTATGTTGTAACGGAATCGAAAGTTGGTGGTGTCAGCCACGCTATCAACTCCAACAAACCAGTACGACTACGCGCTGATACATGGTGTGACAATCCAAGACATCTGCTGCAGCGCCCTGACACAACAAAGCGCTTACGCCGACGTACATGGAAGGTGTTCCACGATATTGGCTGCAGCGTCATGACACAACAAAGCGCACACAACGATGTACATGGATGGGGGTCCACGATATTTGGCAGCAGCGCCATTTCCTCTAATACCGCGATTACTAGTTTACCGCTCGACATTAGGCACGAGGGCCGACTCAAGCAGTCAAACATAGCAGCCATCATGGCAGAGCAATACAGTCTTTCATGGACACGTCGTCTACATCTCCATAACTATGAACGCCGTCTCACCCCGGTTGGACCAAAGTCTACTGTGAAGTTGTTGACAGCTGAACCTAGATAGGATTCAGACACGCGTCCACTAGTCACCGATCCCTCTACGGAATGACTAAGTTTTAGGGTTTGATAAAGTTTAACGAATAAAAAACAAGTTAGTTCGTTTACCATTTGCATGGCCTAACAAACAGACTTGCGATGAACGTCCAAGTACCTGTTTCAAGTGAGGAGGTAGGCTTACCCCAACAACCTACACTAGACAGTGTACTTATCATTGCTCTACCTCACAGTGCGACGAGGCCTCAATCGCGCCGTTATAGTAAACCAACGATGTGTTCGTTCAAATACAACAGATGGGCAAGCCCAACATGTTGCCACGTCTCAGAATACACAATTCAGTGAGACGGTAAGGAGCGAATAGATGGTTGTGAATAATCTAGACACGGTGATTCTGATCATTGAAGATCTCAAATCGTATGACTCCGCAGAGACGTAATGCGTTCGAATGCAACAGATGGGCAAGCCCAACATGTTGCCTCGTCTCAGAATACACAATTCAGTGAGACGGTGAGGTGCGAATAGATGGTTGTGAATCATCTAGACGCGGTGATTCTGATCATTGAAGATCTCGAATCGTATGACTCCGCAGAGACGTAGTGCGTTCGAATGCAACAGATGAGCAAGCCCAACATGTCGCCTCGTCTCAGAATACAAGATTCAGTGAGACGGTAAGGAGCGAATAGATGGTTGTGAATCATCTAGACGCTTGTTGCCGTCGCTCGGCTCATCGCTATTGCGACTTCTTCTTTCTTGGTCCATGGTCCAAGTCTTCCACATTTCGCCTTCAGAAGGTGCTCCACTTCACTCTTGATCGGTATTCGACGTGCCCGTCGTCCACCTTTCGCCTTCTTCTTCCTGTCAACAGAATGTAACTGTTACACTATCGCTTTGTAATCAACGTCGGCAGTTTACGTTGTTACTCATGGATTCTTGATCCATGCTATCGCATTGTTTTGCCATCAGAAGTATCTTCACATCATCGACCTGCTCTGCCTTCTTCTTTCTGCGAACAGAAGAAGCATAACATCATTACTTTGTAATCAACGTCGGCAGTTTTCGTTGTTACTCATGGATTCTTGATCCATGCTATCGCTTTGTGTTTGATTAAAACACATTCTATACCTCGATCCATGGGGCCTCATGGTCGAGTATCGTGTAGCTTCCTTGATAAGGATCGCTTACACCTCCACTCGTCAATAACTGTATCTCGCTATACAGATTTAGATCATCGGTACGCGGTAAACCGAATGTCCGCTGTGTCCAAGTTGAATATCATGACATTCACGCACTCCCGCCTCAAGTCGCAATGCCGAGGAAGGCTCAATGAAGCAGACAATTCCTATGAACGTTGCCATCACTCTTATTACCACCCACCGATGTCGTACTTTGTCGATTAGCCTTTTACCCAATTCAATGCTTTCTTACATCTACGGCTTCGTAGACTGCATTGTATAATTTTATCACCTAAGTGATTTGGGTCATTTGATCTAGATGCTTCTTCCACCTGTATATTCACAGATTGCATATCAAAAGAAGGCAATAAGTTCTCACTCAGAGAATAGATAGTTTGGTTAACCGTGCTTCTTCCATCTGTATATTCACAGATTGCACATCAAACGGTTTATGCCCTTGGCATTATGTTCTCACTTCAGAGAATAGATAGTTTGGTTAACCGTGCTTCTTCCATCTGTATATTCACAGATTGCACATCAAACGGTTTATGCCCTTGGTATGGTGTTCTCACTTCAGAGAATAGATAGTTTGGTTAACCGTGCTTCTTCCATCTGTATATTCACAGATTGCACATCAAACGGTTTATGCCCTTGGCATGGTGTTCTCACTTCAGAGAATAGATAGTTTGGTTAACCGTGCTTCTTCCATCTGTATATTCACAGATTGCACATCAAACGGTTTATCAGCGAACATCTACGTCATTTCCCTACGGCATTCGTGAAGATCTCGCCTTTCAGCTTGATTCAGTAGTGCAACTTACACCTTGCGCCAGCAATGGTGAAGTACATCAAAGACCCAAGGTCTTTTCCCTCCCCTCTCATAACATAAGCGATGACTCTATGTTATTTGCTCGTTGAGCACTGCATGCTTCGCAGCACCGTGTCAACATATTCGAGTTTATAGTCAAACGTCCCCCTACGTAGACTGTCTGCATATCAATATTAACCGGCTTCGATTATTGAATGCTCAGCTATATGTGTCCCCTCAAACATCATATGCTTATGAACCATGGGCTCAATCATGGTCATATCGATCATCTATCGTTGCGCACCGCATGCCTTGCAGCATCGTGCCAACGTGATTCTGATTATAGTCAACCACCCACACGTTGACTGTCAGCAGCTTAGTGTTAACCGGCTTCGATTACTAAGTGCTCTGCGATATGTGTCCTCTCAAACATCATATGCATATGATCCGAGGTCTGCATCTTGGTCATACTGATCATCTACCGTTGCGAACCGCATGCCTCGCAGCACCGTGTCAACATGATCTTGTTTATAGTCAACCACCCACATGTTGACTGTCAGCATCTCAGTGTTAACCGGCTTCGATTACCGAGTGCTCTGCAATATGTGTCCGCTCAAACATCATATGCCCATGATCCAAGTCCTGCACCTTGGTCATGTCGATCATCCACCATTATGATCTCAAAAACCTGGCTAGGGCTTTTTAGCTTCCAAGCTACATCGCCCACAGCCTCGTCTGATCCTAATTAAATTATATCATTTTGCCACCTTACGTATCACCGTTCTCCGCCTGATACCGGCGCTCCAGCAATGTCACAACATCGCTATCGACTTTCTAGTCGTCCCCCGGGGTTGTCCTAACATAGTCTATACGATGGCCCTACAATCCCCTTACAGCTGTATTTCACCCATCGCTTCTACACTGGTCCCATGTATACGCGCGACGTCTTTTGCAAGCCCGCTAGGGTGGTCGCGCGACTTTCTCCGATTTTTTTTAAACTACCCATAACTGTGCAGGGCACAATCCTAAGCATCCCTATCTAATTTAAAATCGAATATTCCCCAATTTGACCTAATTATTAAAGAAAACATTTTAATACACGAACTGATTTACGGACCGCGACCATCCGGCGCCTGGCTGCCTGCAGCCCGCCGCGCATCGACCTGCGACTCTCTGACGACGCGCGCCCCGCAGCCTGCTGCGAACAGACCGACGACATAGGCTGCGCCTTTAATACACGAACTGAACCATGGACATAGTCGTTTTTCTATAAATTTTCCTAACTTTATCTATCTTAGAATTTTCAAACTTTGCCATTTATTTTCGAAAATTTTTACAAGTTTTTATGACTTTTCCTAACTTTTATTTTTCGAAATTTTCTAACATTTTTCGAAAAATTTTACAAGTTTTTCCAACTTATTCCTAACTTTTATTTTCCGAAATTTTTCAACATTTTTCAAAAATTTTAACAAGTTTTTATAACTTTTCCGAACATTTAATTTTCGATCATTTGCAACATTTTTACTTAATTTTTCCAAAAGTGTTTATGGATTTTTCCTACTTGAACCAAACATGATTTTCCATCCATTTCACCATTCTTTCCACCAATCCAATATCTGCGAGCCCTTCATCTTTTCTACAAGCTTTAGACCATCGTGACAGTCTTTAATATAACTCACAACTTTATTTGGAATTTTAAAGCGAAAAATTTTATTGGCATTTTGATATCTGCCGGAGGGTGTTACAAGTACACCTACTGGCTACTATGTGTAACTGTGCTCTGTTTGAAAGATATAATTTTTCTTAAGTTATGTACCTACTGCAGAAGATGTGTTTCACCCCGTAAGGAATCGACTAACCGGTAGGCCGGTATAGAGGGCGGCTTCAGTGAGAAAACTCTTGGTTCAAATCCAACATGGGCAACTTTATATTTATTATATTTTCAGCTTATTGTTAGTAATAATGAAATGCTAACATATATTTTTATTCTGTTTATATAATTAATTAAGTTGATATGTAATAGTTTTTATTTAAATATTTAGTAGCTAGTGCTTTTATTACACAGGTTTTTTATACAATTCCAGGAATCTTTTATTTTTGTTTCGTCTTGCTATTTTCCTGTTTTCCATTTACTAAATTGTATAATATTATCTTTATTTCACCATTGCCATAACAACCTTGATAGCTCAATTAATATAGGAGTCGCACATGTATCGTGCAGGTGCGAGTTCGAGCCCCGCGATAAGTTACTTTTTGAGCCTTTTTTTATTTTTTTAACACATGGTTTTTTTAATTTTTCCATTATCAGTACATGAAATACTAGCCGCACACCAAATTTAAAGCTCGTAGCCTTGCTAGAAGTACCTTAGCTTTTTGATGACGGTGAGTGTGTCTTTAAATCATAAAAATATTGTATTGAAAAAAAAAAATTTCTTAGAAATTCTGTGTTTTCTGATTTTATCCTTTGCATACACACAATTACCTAGCTTGATGCAAAATTTGAACTTTCTAGGTCATCTGGAAGTGGGTAAGCTTTTTGATCTATATGTCAGTGAGTCAGTCATAAAAGTGTCGATTTTCGGACGTTAAAATCTATACCAACCGTTTGAGCTGTGTTTATAAAATTTTGAGTGCTCGTTTATCTAGGAAGTCTTAATACATAAACCAAATTTGGTGTGTTTATGTTAAATAGATTTTGAGTTATGAAGGTGACAAAAGTGGTTCCAAATGTTTCGTGTAATATTACACACGGAGCTACTCGCCAGTTCTTTTTTGACGTGAACTTGGCTGGACACGCTCCGCGTGTCTAGATAAAAAACCACCTGAACATAGATTCTTATTAATTGAATTAACAGAAACAATAAATTTCCAACTTGGTCAAGTATGGATAACCTGGGTGCGTTCTGGTTTCTCTGTTACGTATATGTAATTTTTTCTTCCGAACTAACAATAAATTGATTTTAATACATTCTTATGATAAAAATGAAATTTATAACTCGGTATCATGTTAGAATTATTTTAAGAAATACAAAAACAATACTGATAAGCTTTGTGCATCAAAAATTATGAAAAGTATTTTTTGGATCAAACTGCAAAAAAATATTCAATGAAAAGTAATCTTCGAAAGCTAATCATCATTATTAGGATATTAGTCGGTTATATCAGTCAGTTTTGACGATTTTTAAGAGATTTTCTTTTTTCCAATGTTGATCAGCGCCATCTAGTTGAGTTTAGAGAAACCTGTGGAAACAAATTACTGACTTATATCATAATAAATGATGAATAAGTTTCTACTATTACGTATCGTTAAATATTTTTCTGTTATACATAATATTATAAAAAAAGGATAATTTGCATGTATTTTTTTAATAGAATCAAATTATAAAAAAATATTATAGATATTTTCAGAACAAATATTGCTTGTCCTTTCGTCCCTAAGAAGGCCACTATCGACTAAAACAACACCCTGCAAAATGTTTCATAGAAAATATATCTTATATCGTACTACTAAACAAGTTATCCTAATTTACAAAAACTCCGATTGAACGAGTGACGCTCGGTTTCCCAGCTAGTACCATTAAAACCGGGCAGCACTGCAATGCAGGGCTTCATTTATTTAAATAGAAAGATAATATAGATCGACACAACGAACAATATTTTGCTATTACAAAAGTACAATAATAAAAAAAAAATATAATCTAAAACGATTCAAATATGTCTTTTCTTAATTTATTTGTTTGTTCTACGTTCACGCCGAAATTGCAAAACGGATTTGGATATACTTTTGTAGGAAGTTGAATCAAGCACTATATGTATAATTTTTTTTTTATGTGATAAGGAAGGCACACGAGCAAGTGGGTCACCTGATGGTAAGTGATCACCACTGCCCATAGACACCTGCAACCCCGGAGGGGATTGCAGATGCGTTGCCAACCTAGAGGGCTAAGATGAAATACCTCTTGTGCCTGTACATTTGCACAACAGTGCAAGCATAATAGGCCAATTATCCCGGAAAACGCATGTTTTCCGAAGGGTAGCTACAATTATTCCTTGATAATTATTTAAGAACCGTGATGCAACGGCGTAACGGAAAGAGTTGTTTGCACAGAGATACCTAGTTGACTGGGTGGAAAGTCAATAAATGATAGTTCATGAGACTGGATCCAACATTCACAGACCAGGAACAGGCCGAGCAAGCACGACAGCGGCAGCGCGGGAAACCCTGTATATTGAGTAATCGATTTCTAACGGCTGTTGAAGTAAAAAATCACAAAGCGCAATCTGAACATATTGTACAGTAAAACTGGAGGAAAAATTTGAATTCAAATAAGACCCGTCACAGTTCAGAGAGTAAACATGTATAAAATGTCCTAATTCAAAAACTGCCGCATAAAGTTTTCGACATAAAGGAAGCTAATGAAATCTTATGCTTATGCTTATTACTATGGTGGCATAGTAAAAAAACACGTTTAAATTTTTTGCTCAAAAATGGCTCTAACTATTTTAATGAAACTTTGTGCAATACCATATTTCTATACAACCTAGCATATAAGATAGTTGGTTACTCTGTGAAAAATCCGGGTTCTCATACCTTCCATAGAAAAATACGTTTTTGGTAATTTTGCTCGAAAATGGCACTAACAATTTTGATGAAACTTTGTACAATACCATATTTTTATACAACCTAGTACATAAGATAGTTGGTTACTCTGGGAAAAATCGAATTCTGATACCTTCCATACAAAAATAAGTTTTTGTTAATTTTTCACTAAAATTGCTATAACTATTTTAATGAAACTTTTTACCTTTTAATAACTTTATACGGCTTACTATGTCATGGATTATTCCGGGCCAAACAAGGATAAGGTGCCTCCCATACAAAACAACATTTTTAATTTGTGAAGTCTATTATTATTATATTACTTGCTACTAATTATGAATGTTTATTGCTAATTTATGTTATGTGATGAAAATCTTGTGTATGCCAGATGATATATAAGGAACTCACGAGAAAGTGTGCACAGCATGGTTTTACAATTTATTGTTGCATGTGAGACAAAACCTTCACTACATTTTTTACGTCGCCGATGTTTAAATAAATAACGGTTTTTTTATGTTTTTTTTTTCAATTAGTGATGTATTTCTGATGGCATCTTTAATTTTTTTGTAGAATAAATAGTAGATTCGGATATAGATATAACCACTATTCAACAATATTTAAGTGCAAAAAATATCAAATTAAGTGTTTTTTTTAATAACACGATACGACATTCGAACCTTCAAGAAAAGAGCGTACACCCATATCAAAGGCCGGCAACGCACTCGTGACTCTGGTGTTGCAGACACAGAAGGTTTGAATATCGTATTGGTCCGGAAATACCGCAGGCGACAATTCATTCCACAGTTTGGTTGTGCGAGGCAGAAAGTTTCTAGTGAAGCGCACAGTTGTGGACTGCCAACCATCCAAGTCATGGGGATGATATTGCTGTTGCGTAGAACCATGGCGGAAAGAGGTGGCAGGGATCAATCCGGAACAATTCCTCGGAGCACTCCCCATTGTACAAGCGATAGAGAATGCAGAGCAAGGCTACATCTCTACGCAGCGCCAAGGAGTCAACTCGATCTGAAATATCCTGGCAGCCGACGATTCTAGTTGCTCTCCGTTGAATGCAGTCCAGAGGGAGAAGCTGGTACTGGGGTGCCCCTGCCCAGCGATGAGAAAAGTATTCTATAAGAGGCCGAATCTGTGCCTTATAAAGTTGCAGGCGATGGGCCGCAGTGAAATGCCGTCTCGATCTATTGAGCACACCAAGCTTCTTCGAGGCTAATTTAGCCTTACCCTCTAGATGACTACGGAACTGGACTTCACTCGATATGTCCTTGATTTATCCTATACTATTTAACGAGTTAGGTGTCCCGACGATTTCGAAAACGGCTTGAAACCATTCGACGAAAATCTAGAATTAGGGGTAAAAATCACCAGAAATCGATCTATGATGGAATTATCTTCAAAAACATCTCGTATTAGGGTGATTTGAGCGAAATTTACTTAAAATATGAACGCATAAGTTGCTTATTTTTAACAGTGTATTCAAACGCGAAGTAGCCAGAAGGTTTCGGTGCGGGCTTTCTTTTATGTGGTTCCGGATTCGAATCCCACGAGACTTTGTTTTTGTCTTTTCATTTTTTTTTGTATGAACTTAAGTAAATATCTAAGAATTATGTAAATGAAAAGACATAATAGCGATAAAAAAATACCATGTATGCGAGATACGAAGTAATGTCGAAAATTGTGTACGTTTTATACCTATCGCATACAAGGTACTACATTTCTAGGTTCAGGTTGTATCACCATGTATCACTGGCTGGTACAACCTATTTACTTTTGTCAAACAAGTAATTTTGAACCAAAATCCACGGCTAAATAAAATTTATCAAAGAAGTTGACATTGTATTAACTGTAATTTACCAAAGGTGGCGCTGTATGTGAATTATATAAAATAGGTATTTATATTTGGAGAAAAAAATAGGTTTTAAATTTTATATTTTACAGGTAAAATCAAAAATGTTTATTGTGTGTATTTTGTATAGTTTTGACTCGGGTTAGGTTCTTTGAAATGCAGTGACTGAGCTTTAACCTGATTCATAGTCTCGGATCTATTGAAATTTGCAGTTATTCATAGGTATAATAAAATATATAATTAACGCAAGTTACAGTAAAATTATACGTGTCATATAAAAGATATCGACGTGAGTTTCACTTACTTACTTAAAAGATTTCAACACGCGCTGCATTAACAAGTTTAATATAAAAGACATCAACGAGTACTACAATGTTTATGTTTCGAATTTACTGTGCATTACGTTGTTTTTTATCTTTGTCGAAAACGATTCTAACAATTCTATCGATCTATGGTTAGGGGTTTTGGATCTACAGTGGATCTGTGAGGGACTAAACTTATCCTAAAAAAATAAAAAATAAAAATTTGTCGAGTAGGTGAATTACTTTTAGCCCTTACAATTAGTAATATTGACTTTTAAAAAACGGTCCAGCAAGTTTTAACAGGTGGCTACATAATAGCGCTATTCGACAACAGATAGCGTGCAGTTCTTGAAGGAATGAGCACTGGAGTGACATCATCGATATAAGAGAACAATTAGATGTGGCTAATACTCGACGACAGCGTAGTCGCTGATAGTGGTTTGCTCCTCTATGTTGAGTAGCGCCACCTTTTCGCGCACTATTCGCAATTTGTCAAGCGACGAGTACACATCTCCATTTTAAAATTTAAAAAATGTCATACTGTGCTATGAATTGGTGCAAAAACAATAAAAAACTAAAGAACAAAACTTACAGCAACGTTTCCTATCACAGGGTAGCCTTTATTTCTTGTTATTTTATGATAATTTTGTAATTTATAATTTTCGCTTTGTTATTGTAAATAGAGATGTTTTTTTTTTCTAAAAAGTGCTTGTCGATGATAAATTATTCAATCTAAAAAAGTTATTATCTTTACAATGATTTTAAATTGCACCTGCAAATTGAGTTATCTAGACACGCGGAGCGTGTCCAGCTAAGTTCACGTCAAAAAAGAACTGGCGAGTAGCTCCGTGTGTAATATTACACGAACCATTTGGAGCCACTTTTGTCACCTTCATAACTCAAAATATGTTTAACATAAACACACCAAATTTGGTTTATGTATTAAGACTTCCTAGATAAACGAGCACTCAAAATTTTATAAATACAGCTCAAATGGTTAGTATAGATTTTAACGTCCGAAAATCGACATTTTTATGACTGACTCACTGACATATAGATCAAAAAGCTTACTCACTTCCAGATGACCTAGAAAGATAAAATTTTGCATCAAGCTAGGTAATTGTGTGTATGCAAAGGAAAAAATCTGAAAACACTGAATTTCTAAGATTTTTTTTTTCAATACAATATTTTTATGATTTAAAGACACACTCACCGTCATCAAAAAGCTAAGGTACTTCTAGCAAGGCTACGAGCTTTAAATTTGGTGTGCAGCTAATATTTCATGTACTGATAACGGAAAAATTAAAAAAACCATGTGTTAAAGTAACTTATCGCGGGGCTCGAACTCGCACCTGCGCGTTACATGTGCGACGCTTATATTAAGTGAGCTATCGAGGCTGTTATGGCAATGGTGAATATTATACAATTTAGTAAATGGAAAACAGGAAAATAGCAAGACGAAACAAAAATAAAAGATTCTTGGAATGAAACAAAAATAAAAGATTCTTGGAATTGTATAAAAAACCTGTGTAATAAAAGCACTAGCTACTAAATATTTAAATAAAACCTATTACATATAAACTTAATTCATTTAATATAAACAGAATATAAATATATGTTAGCATTTCATTATTACTAACAATAAGCTGAAAATATAATAAAGATAAAGTTGCCCATGTTGGATTTGAACCAAGAGTTTTCTCACTGAAGCCGCCCTCTATACCGGCCTACCGGTGGGTCGATTCCTTACGGGGTGAAACACATCTTCTGCAGTAGGTACATAACTTAAGAAAAATGATATCTTTCAAACAGAGCACAGTTACACATAGTAGCCAGTAGGTGTACTGTTGTAAGTTGTAACTGATAATGATAAGATTCGGTGGGTGCTGCCATGCCCAAAGTAGAAGAGATATCTTGTGTTGATTTAGTAAGTGAGGGATAATGTACTTATGTCAGTGACATTAGACAATACAGAGAGAGCATTCAAAATGATTGCAGAAAAAGTGGGAGAAATTAAAAGAAATCGACAGGAACATGGTCACGAAGATGACGGTCTAGAGAACCCGTTGGACTTCAGACCTGTTGAAACTGTAAATGCAATGGAAGATTTCAGAAATGCCAAAGATTTCATATCAGAAAATGAGCTCGAACAAATGATAAAAGGTCTAGATGTTAGACCAGAAACGTATTTTCGATACAATTTGTAAGACATTGTTAGACAAAACTACAGTTTTGGAGAATTTGCTAGTAGGACAGGCGGCACAGGAAAAAGTTATATCAATACCATTAAAAGTTGGGTTACGAAGCGAATGAACAAATTACTTGCAGTAGCTGCATCCACTGGCATTGCCGCTTTAAATATAAACTGACTCACAATACATAGGCTCCTACAGCTGCCGGTAGAACATGGAAATTGTCCTACTAAGTACACTTATCAGATCAAGCACTAAAAGTTTTACACATTTACATGTGTACAAACATGAATGTCTATGTAGTAAACAATGGCGCGAAATTGGTATGAAGTGTCTGGGGTGTGACAGCGTAAGCGCAGGTTTTTATTATTATTAGTAAATCACTTTTAAATAATATTAATAAATGTACTCACAAAAAGTAATGATATCGCATCAAAAACATAAATGTGAAAATGGGAGCCAAGTTCAATATTATGATATGGTGTGGTTGTCAACTTTACTGAGAAAAGAATTGAGATCTAAATGGATGCCAAGTTCTGTAGATAATCCTGAAAATTATTTATAAGAACGTATAACATTCTTAAGTAAAAAACACAATTTCTTGTTTTTTACTGCTACAACAATGTTTGCTATTTAAAAATATGACTTTCTAAATTTAAATAGTAGAATTATTTACACAAAGCAAATAACTTATGATCTGTTTAACTTCATCATTGACTTGGCTAGTTTTTACCAGCACATAAAATATTCAGAAGAATAGAACCTTATAATATAAAAATAAGAACTTGCGTATAACATAAAGATGATACGTTGATAAACCAAATTTAAGATGACTAGTATGTGAAAACTAGCCAAGTCAAAGTTGAGGTTAAACAGATCATATGTTATTTGCTTTGTGTAAATAATTCTACTATTTAAATTTAGAAAGTCATATTTTTAAATAGCAAACATTGTTGTAGCAGTAAAAAACAAGAAATTGTGTTTTTACTTAAGAATGTTATACGTTCTTATAAATAATTTTCAGGATTATCTACAGAACTTGGCATCCATTTAGATCTCAATTCTTTTCTCAGTAAAGTTGACAACCACACCATATCATAATATTGAACTTGGCTCTCATTTTCACATTTATGTTTTTGATGCTTTAACTTTATCTCGTGGAATTCTTACCCGCGACATGAAACCTGTTGCCCTTAAGCAAAGGATTTCCGAGTTTTAAAATTTGTATTCTAACAAATCGATCGATTTAGTCCACCTCTACATCACAAATTAATATCATTAATGTCACAAATAAATGTCATTAGGTTTTACTACTCAACAATAGATGTCGCTCTTTTTTTTTTCAATATGAACTCTATTCTAAAGAACGAAAAAAAATCATTGACGCTATCTATTATTTGCTGTAAGATCTAAAAAGAAAATGAAAGTTAGCCCTCTACCGTTGAATAGTTAAACTAAATGACATACCGACTGACATTTAGTGACGATTTGTTTATCGATTATGATTATGATATATCGATAGTCACACTTAAAATATTCGAAATGCGAAAGTAACTCTCTCTGTCTGTCTGTTACGTTTTTACGCTTAAACCGCTGAACCAATTTGATGAATTTTGGTATAGAGATAGATGGGACCTTAAACAGTCTACTTTTCGTCACGAAAACCTTGATGGGGTGGTAGTATATTTTTTACAGATTATTTTATACCTACATTTCAAATCACCTAAATGGTGGTTAGTAATAGGTGAAACTGAATTTCTTCAAGGACATAATATTCAATAATAGATAATTAGATATCATCTAGATAAATAAAATAGTATTTCAAAACAATCTGTAAACATCTTCAATATCATCACAAATTTTGATAAAAACAACAAACAATCCTTTATTTATAAAACCACAATTATATGAATTGGCTGATATTTTATGTATTTGCCATTTTTGTAATGTAAATTTTTATCAGACATTTGTTTTCAATAAATTACTCACAATATAAATGGATTATTGAAAATTAAAAAAATATAGGGACAACCACGGAAGAAAGAGGTAGGGGGAAGGGCCTTAAAGACGCGTTTGTACCAGAACCGATGTCGCCGAAATCACACATCAACACCTAGTATATTTACGCACTACTAATGCAAGAAGGCCTTTGATTGGACCATAAATATAGCACGTAAAAATATAAAAAAATTAGCAACATTGAAATCTATTACTTCGTCCATGAAGCTCATACAAAATGAGCAAATAGAGGCGTATTTGATAGTGACATCTAGTGCTGAGTAGCAGAAACTCTAGATGACGGAAAACTCCAAAAGCGCTTCATAAACGTCCTAGCGAAATTAAACTTTCACTGCATATTAATAAAGCACAACTTTATTTACCTATAACTAGTACACGTCATTACTACGTCATTTCCGTTCGCTTCTCGATTAGGGATGTAAGTCATTTTCTATCACTGAAATATCGATATCCGGAAATGTTTCCCTTGAAACACCCGATGTTGCTGGAAAGGGGTCGTCCATTAATCACGTGATGTTTTTAGCAATTTTTTAGACCCCTCCTCCCCCTGATGATATGTGGTGAGGTTTTAGACTACATCGCCACAACCTCCTACCCAAAATCACATGTATTTTTTGGTACAAAATATTATCTTTAAATACAGGTACAATGTAATTTAATTCTTGAAAATTTAAGCACCGTGATAAAAATGACCAGACAGACATTTGTTTCTGACTGTCTGACGCCGCGCCGTTTCGAACTTTGGGATGAGTTAAAAACAACGTAACAAAAACAGTCTGACGTTTGGAACTTACTCTAGAAATCGCATGTTCAGCGAAAAAATAAATACACGTGATATCTCACTACACCCCCCCCCTCCCCTTGTGATATTTCGTTATTTTTTCCGAACCCCCTCTTACCCCTTTTGAGCCTCACGTGATTAATGGACGACCCCAAACGTTCAAGAGACTAGAAAATCTACAGTGCTAATCACTTGAATAGCCTCACCCTATATTTAGGATAATAATTTGTTTACGAAGATATATACTAAATATTGTCTGTAATTACTCTGTCTGTGCAATGTATAGCGACGTGCTTTAATTAAGAAGAACACAATTTTAAACACATCCATGGTGCCAAAACGCGTTTTACCCCATTCACATGAATAGCCTCGCTTACTTTGTTGCTGTCTTACGATGTAGCCACTGTTAATTATTTCAATATTGTTTTAGTTATTTAATTACCACTCTAGTTGTACAAAACGAATAACAATAAATGATTAGCTAAGGAGCATTGATTTAATTATGAGACGCGGTCAAAGATGAAGTAATGAAGACATACTTAAGATTGCTCTTATATTTGCACATCAATAAGTAAACCGATAAATACCCAGAGATTTGGGTTGTAAAAGTATTATACAAGGTTATTCTTTTTGACCTGACATCCTTTTGGCCACGTATATTGGTGAGGTCAAAAGCAACAACTTTTGTTCTGGCAATTTTCGAGTAACAACCATAATCTTTTCCATGCAAAAAAACTCAAGACATACTAATTCCAAAATCTTTTCGAGATTTTACCTTAATTAACATTAAGTCCGCAACACACACAGAGGTGGCCGCGGGGCGGTACAGAGAATAGTATTTTTTGTAATGTTCGGTTACTATGAAACCATTCACATAAAAACCGGCCAGGCGTTCCGAGTTTTCGTGAGAAGGGTTTTATAGTAATCCGGAAATTACAAAAAATACCGCTACCGCTACCGCCTCGCGGCCGCCTCTGTGTGTAATGCGCTATAACTGTCATAGATAGAAAACAAGACTCGAAAACATAGAAAAACTGTTAAAGAATGAAATAACTGGCATAAAGAAGTCACACGTGTTTTTGAGTAGATATTACGACAAAATAATGCACAAGACTGACCGTAAGACAATAGCTTAAAAACAAAATTATCAAAATTGGAGCAGCTCGCCCTTATCCTATAATATATATTTTCAATTAGGTGAGGCTCTTCATGTGAACGACCAGAAACATGATTAAATTATATTTTCCTCTGTAGAATTTTATTTTCATTCCTGTACAATGTACATAAACGAATACAACTATTATGAGACAATGTCAATTTTTATGTTAGTTGTAATATGCTATTAACATATTAATAACTAAAGAAAACAGGTGAGACTATTTAAGTGATTGTCACTGTATTTTTTCGTCATTATACATTTCCAGAAACAGAAGGTTTCAAGGGGGTTCCCTCGAAACATCGGGTGTTTCAAGATAATCTATTTTTTAGGGATCCGTACCTCAAAAGGAAAAACCCTTAAAGATCACTTCGTTGTCCGTCCATCTGTCTGTCCGTCAACACCCTTTTCCTCAGGAATGCGTAGATGTAACAAGTTGATCTTATTATTTATTAACTTAAATTTTTATTATTTTATTTAAAAAAAAATACATTTTATTTGACATAACGTTTTATTGTTATTTTTTGACATTGTATAAAATCAAATATTTTTAATGATAAAAATTTGCATGCTTGTCGTATACTATTAAACGAGTTAAATGTCCCGACGATTTCGAAAATGGCTTGAAACCTTTTGACGAAAATCTAGGATTAGGGGTTAAACATCACCAGAAATCGATCTGAGGGAATTATCTTCGCAAAAATTGGGGGAGGCCTTTCTCCAGCAGTGGACGTCTTTCGGCTGATAGATAGATAGATATTTTCAACAAACATTGCTTGTCCTTTTGTCCCTTTTGCTACTACCGACTAAAACAACACCCTGCAAAATGTGTTAGAAAATATATCATATATGTACTACTTCTAAACAAGTTATCTTAGTTTATAAAAACTCCGATTGAACGAGCGACGCTCGGTCTCCCAGCTAGTATAATATTAAGCTAAAAACACAGTGTACGCTATATTC
Organism: Coleophora deauratella; assembly: GCA_958295455.1. Taxonomy (NCBI): domain Eukaryota; kingdom Metazoa; phylum Arthropoda; class Insecta; order Lepidoptera; family Coleophoridae; genus Coleophora; species Coleophora deauratella. The sequence goes on along the minus strand of OY282400.1, from coordinate 17,314,218 downwards.
AATAAGAACTATATTTTTACTGTTTTCTAGCAAATAAAGTTATTCAAATTTGAATTTGATATCAAATACTCTGGCCTGCTATCCCTTGAAGCTGTAAAAAAATCTTACTTCTGTGCCAACGCAATCAAGAGATACGGCCGTTTATGCCGCATATTTGGGCACTCGCATGGGAATTAAAACCTAAAGTGTACTTCCCGTCGACCTAGAATCATGAAATTTGGCAAGTAGCAATGTTTTATAGCACAAATAAAGGAAAAAGTCCGAAAACCATACATTTTTAGTTACATCACATTTTTTAAATTCCCATGCAAGTGTCCAAATATGCGGCATAAACGGCCATATAGTTAATTCCAGTCAAAAAAAAGCAAAAGGTAAACGAACGTAGTATGCAGATGATATTGACATGTGTTAGTTCCATAGTAAGTTTGTTTACGTTTTGCTTTTTTTATTGGAATGAACCATAGGTATATCTTGATTGCGTTGGCATAGAAGTTTGATTTTTTTTCACAGCTTTAAATGATTGTAGGCCTGAGAATTTGATTTAGAGTTCAAGACATGTGTGATTATGAATTTATATGGAACCCTTGTTGCACAAGTCCGAATCGCATTTGGCCGGTTTTTTATATCTAGGGTTGTCACTTTTCGAAACTAAAAATGTGTCAATACTATTTCAAATTCAAAGGCGTTTAGGAATTCTTGTCGGATTCAAGAGTGATTTAGTTTTAAAATTATACCTTTTATTCGAAAATTACCTGTGAAGGTTAGCATGTGGTATAAGAAATGGTCCATCCTGGATAGTCATAATACTGAAACTGAATGGCAATAAATAAGAGAGAAGACAAAACTAGATTTTTAAGACCATATTTGATTAAGTGCATTAAGGTGTGACAAAATCACCTGTAACTGTTTTAAGTAGAGCTTCTATTTTTTAAATCTAAACAACTTGCCTCAAGTAACCAATGCCACCTACCTGTATAGCTTTTTTTAAATTACTTACAATATCAATCGCCCCGCTGTAAGTCGTGGAACCCACGATTGAACTAAGTACCTTTGTTTCCACCGCGCGTGTCTCCGCTCAGAGTGATGTCCGGGCAGAGATAGGGGGACTGAATAGGGAGTTTTCAGATGACGTATGTTACACCGTTCATAAGTGTCTCAATAGATGGCGCTTCTAAACTTTGGAAATATATTTTTAATAACAGCGTAGAATTTACGGTAGCAAAATAGATTTAGTATGGTTAAAAACATATAAAAAACCACCTGAACATAGATTCTTATTAATTGAATTAACAGAAACAATAAATTTTCAACTTGGTCAAGTCTGGATAACCTGGGTGCGTTCTGGTTCCTCTGTTATATGTAATTTCTTCTTCCGAACTAAAAATAATTTGATTTTAATACATTCTTATGATTAAAATGCAATTTATAACTCGGTATCATGTTAGAATTATTTTAAGAAATACAAAAACAATACTGATAAGTTTTGTGCATCAAAAATTATGAAAAGTATTTTTTGGATCAAACTGCAAAAAAATATTCAATGAAAAGTAATCTTCGAAAGCTAATCATTATTATTATGATATTAGTCGGTTATATCAGTCAGTTTTGATGATTTTTAAGGGATTTTCTTTTTTCCAATGTTGATCAGCGCCATCTAGTTGAGTTTAGAGAAACCCGTGGAAAATTCCCTATTGAGCAGAAAAGAAAATCTCCAGTATACTAAAATTTTGTGGAATATTCTCAATCATTCTGGAATTATTAAATTTTCGAACACATGCAGATACCGTAAGTACATAAGCTCCTGTTAATAAAATGACCCCTGTTACAAACTAAAACATAGATATCTCCACGTCAAAATTCAAAGTAATTATTTTGCCAAATAAGCATTTTTGCTACCTTATGGCGGATATCACACTGCACCGGAGTCCGCTCGGTGTTCGGTGCTGCGGTTTTTTCCTTTGATAATGTCAAGTAAAAATTCGTAACACCGCACACCGGAGGAGAGTCCGATGCAGTGTGATATCTGCCTAATCCATCCGTGTTCGATTTCCGAATTGAGTATAAGTTTTTTAAAATCTATTAATACAGTTTTTCTTGTCACTAAAATCGATGACATGATTCCTAAGGACAGGTCTACGTATGTCTTATAGTTTCGGACTTTCCCATACTGACCGATCTAAATGGCCTACCCTGTATAATATAATGTGATCAGTAAACATTTTGTGATCCCCATTACATAACAGGGTTACAGGAAAAGTCGTACTGAATATTAAAGGACGTTATTATTCAGGTCATTTATGATGGATTTGATTCTATGATATGGTGTCCGAAACTTTACCGTTATGGAGATATTGAACTATAAAGATTTTTTAAAAAATCCTTAATTTCTTTGGCTTTATTTTTTATTTTTTTGGGATTAGTGCTTCTAGGGTCCATTTTTTTGATGTAACTAGTTAGAAGGCATGTCAGTTAATAAAAATGATTCACCAAAACTGAACCTACTACTAACAGCTTAAAAAGACTGCTTGACAACGGTTAGAATTAAATAATTTTCAATAAGTGTTCTTAACTTTGAAGATCTCTGTTTTAAAAAAATGTATGGAACTTATTCTGCAAATAGTTTTAAAAACTTTTACGTCTCTTTAGCTATTCAAAAAGGTGTAACACTTACTATTAAATAAGCAAAATAATGACCAAATAACAGTTAAGTTACCAGAGGGTACATTTTTTGACAACTCTTTAGTCCTTTTCAGCTCCAAACGAAGAGCAGTTTTCTTCTCAAAACTTTGTTTAAGGCCTTAATTCTGGTTAATCCATTATTTAATTTCAGATTCTCTTGCCTTAGGGTGCATTTCCACTGACGCGGAGCTGGGCTGAGCGGGGCGGAGAAGATCAGAGAATAGTAGCAAGTGTTTCCACTGAAGTGGGGCGGAGTAGAGTAGAGCAGAGTGGAGCGAAGTAGGGCGGAGCAGAGTAGAGCAGAGTAGAGCGAATTAGGGCGGAATGGACCTAGAAAATGGTCACATGCAGCTCCAGACCACTCAGCTTCGCTTCGCTCCGTCCCGCTCAGCTCCGCCCTACTTCACTCCACTTTGCCCTACTTCACTTCACTCTGCTTTACTTCGCTCCACTCTGCTCTACTCCGCCCCGCTTCAGTGGAAACACTTGCTACTATTCTCTGATCTTCTCCGCCCTGCTCTGCCCAGCTTCGCGTCAGTGGAAGTGCACCCTAAGGCCGTTAGTCTTATTAATCGATGAGAACCTGTAAATTAAAGAATCGATTAACAAGAATTAAGGCCTTAAACAAAGTTTTGAGAAGAAAACTGCTCTTCGTTTGGAGCTGAAAAGGACTAAAGAGTTGTCAAAAATATGTATCTTCTGCTAACTTAACTGTTATTTGGTCAATATTTTGCCTATTTAATAGTTACTGGAGGAGGAATTGAGCAGGTTACGATGGGATATTGTGGGATTATGTGAAGTCCGAAGAGAGGGTGAGGACACCATGATCCTTAAGTCCGGAAACCTGCTCTATTTCCGGGAGGGCGACCAACTGTCCCAGGGTGGTGTCGGGTTTATTGTCCACAAGTCCCTAGTCAACAACGTGGTCCAGGTCGAGAGTGTTTCGACGAGGGTAGCGTACCTTATACTCAGAATCACCAAACGGTATTCGCTGAAGGTCATACAGGTATATGCGCCGACCGCGGAACACCCCGACGAAGAGGTGGAGGCTATGTATGAGGATATCTCCAGAGCCATACATAGCTCCAGGACCCATTTCACCGTTGTGATGGGGGACTTCAACGCGAAACTAGGCAAACGAAGGGACAACGAGCTGAGAGTGGGGAAATTTGGATACGGAGAGAGGAATGCGCGGGGTCAGCTGCTGGCTGGCTTTATGGAGAAGGAGGGCCTCTTCATGATGAACTCCTTCTTCAAAAAGCCAAAACAGCGCAAGTGGACATGGCTGCATCCCAGTGGCGTAGTAAAAAATGAGATTGACTTCATCTTGTCGACAAAAAGGCAAATATTCAATGATGTCTCTGTGATCAACTCGCTGAAGACAGGAAGCGATCACCGAATGGTAAGAGGCACATTGAATCTAAAAACAAAGCTAGAAAGATGTCGACTGATGAAGTCCACGCTCCGACCAGCGCCTATCCAACTCCAAAACCCCGAAAGCTTTCAACTCGAGTTGCACAACCGCTTCGAATGCCTAGGAGAATGCGAAAATGTGGACAATTATAACGACAGGTTCATGGAAATTGTTCAAACGGCTGGGAATAAGGCCTTCAAAACCGGCCGTTTAAAAAGAACATCTCGTATCTCGGACCTCACCAGCAAGCTCATGGAGGAAAGACGAAGCCTGATTCTGAAATCCTCTGAAGATGCTTGTCAGTATCGGCGACTAAACAGACAGATCTCCAAGTCCTTGACCCGTGATATACGCCAATTTAATACCAACCGTATTAAAGAGGCTATCGAGCGCAATAAAGGGTCAAAAGTATTCGCAAGAGATCTGTCTGCTGGTCAAAGCCAACTGACAAAGCTGAAGACCGAGGATGGCAGAGTCGTGTCGTCCAAGCCCGAGCTGTTGGAAGAGGTTGAGAAATTCTACGGACAATTATACATGACTACACGCTTACCTGTCAGCAATCTGGCTGAAGACCCGAGAGCCAGATTGTCCCGACACTATACCGAAGATATCCCAGACGTCAGCCTGTGCGAGATTAGAATGGCTCTCAAACAGCTTAAGAACAACAAGGCACCGGGTGATGATGGAATTACGGCTGAGCTTCTGAAAGCAGGTGGAGAACCAGTACTTATAGCTCTTCAGAAGCTATTTAATTCCGTCATGCTCGAGGGACGAACGCCTACAGCATGGCACAGGAGTGTGGTGGTGCTCTTCTTCAAGAAGGGTGATAAGTCTCTGCTGAAGAATTACAGACCCATCTCACTCCTGAGCCATGTCTACAAGCTGTTTTCGAGAGTCATTACGAATCGTCTCGCACGCAGGTTTGACGACTTCCAGCCTCCCGAACAAGCCGGTTTCCGAAAAGGCTTCAGTACCATAGACCACATACATACGCTGCGGCAGATTATACAGAAGACCGAAGAGTATAATCGGCCACTATGCTTGGCGTTTGTGGACTATGAGAAAGCCTTTGATTCGATCGAGACCTGGGCTGTGTTGCAGTCTCTCCAACGGTGCCAAATTGATTATCGATACATCGAAGTGTTGAAGTGCTTGTATGAAAACGCCACCATGTCGGTCCACCTCCAGGATCAGAATTCGAAACCTATCCGGCTGCAGCGTGGGGTGAGACAGGGAGACGTTATATCTCCGAAACTGTTCACCGCTGCACTGGAAGACGTTTTCAAGCTTCTGGACTGGAGAGGACTCGGCATTAACATCAATGGCGAGTACATCACTCACCTTCGATTTGCTGACGATATCGTGATCATGGCTGAGACCTTGGAAGACCTAGGCGCAATGCTCGAAGGACTTAGTAGAGTCTCCCAACAAGTGGGTCTTAAAATGAACATGGATAAGACGAAAATCATGTCAAACGTCCGTGTTACACCCACTCCTCTGAAGGTTGGAGACTCTACACTCGAAGTTGTTGACGAATATGTATACCTGGGACAAACAGTCCAGTTAGGTAGGTCCAACTTCGAGAAAGAGATCAATCGTCGAATCCAACTCGGCTGGGCAGCGTTCGGGAAGCTTCGCAATATCTTTACGTCCAAAATACCGCAGTCCCTCAAGACTAAAGTCTTTGACCAGTGTGTGTTGCCAGTGATGACATATGGATCCGAGACATGGTCGCTTACTATGGGCCTTATAAGAAGGCTCAAAGTCACCCAAAGGGCGATGGAGCGTGCTATGCTTGGTGTTTCCCTACGTGATCGAATCAGAAATGAGGAGATACGTAGGAGAACTAAAGTTACCGACATAGCTCTCAGAATCGCTAGACTTAAGTGGCAGTGGGCAGGGCACATAGCTCGTAGAACAGATGGCCGTTGGGGCAGTAAAGTTCTCGAATGGCGACCGCGCACCGGAAGGCGCAGTGTGGGCAGGCCCCCGACTCGGTGGACCGACGACCTGGTAAAGGTTGCAGGAAGCCGCTGGATGCGAGCCGCACAGGACCGGTCGGTGTGGAAATCCTTGGGGGAGGCCTTTGTCCAGCAGTGGACGTCTTTCGGCTGATAGATAGATAGATAGATAGATTAATAGTTAGTGTTATACCTTTTTGAATAGCTGAAGAAACGTAAAAGTTTTTAAAACTATTTGCAGAATAAGTTGTATACATTTTTTAAAAAAACAGAAAGCGTCAAATTTAAAAACACTTATCGAAAATTATTTAATTCTAACCGTTGTCAAGCAGTCTTTTTTAACTGTTAGTAGTAGGTTCAGTTTTGCTTTATCATTTTTATTAATTGACATGTCTTCTAACTAGTTACATAAAAAAAATGGACCCTAGAAGCAGTAATCCCAAAAAAATTTATAAAAAAGCCAAAAAATTAAGGATTTTAAAAAAAATCTGTTTAGTTCAATATCTCCATAACGGTTTAGTTTCGGACACCATATCATAGAATCAAATCCATCAGAAATGACCTGAATAATAACGTCCTTTAATATTCAGTATGACTTTTCCTGTAACCCTGTATAATGAACCAAATATTGTATATCGATACACAAAACTTTTTAAGTCTATAATCGAGCCCTATTCCCACACTAATAGGGAGTTTTCAGATGACGTATGTCACACCGTTCATAAGTGTCTCAATAGATGGCACTTCTAAACTTTGGAAATATATTTTTAATAACAGCGTAGAATTTACGGTAGCAAAATAGATTTAGTATGGTTAAAAACATATAAAGAACCACCTGAACATAGATTCTTATTAATTGAATTAACAGAAACATTAAATTTCCAACTTGGTCAAGTATGGATAACCTGGGTGCGTTCTGGTTTCTTTGTTATATGTAATTTCTTCTTCCGAACTAAAAATAAATTGATTTTAATACATTCTTATGATTAAAATGCAATTTCTAACTCGGTATCATGTTAGAATTCTTTAAAGAAATACAAAAACAATAGTGATAAGCTTTGTGCATCAAAAATTATGACAAGTATTTTTTGGATCAAACTGCAAAAAAATATTCAATGAAAAGTAAGAAATAATTTGTATTATCTCATAAGCTGTTGGTTTTTTCTATAAATAAATAAATCTTCGAAAGCTAATCATCATTATTAGGATATTAGTCGGTTATATCAGTCAGTTTTGACGATTTTTAAGAGATTTTCTTTTTTCCAATGTTGATCAGCGCCATCTAGTTGAGTTTAGAGAAACACGTGGAAAATTCCCTATTTCTTGATGTTTTTGGGTGAAATTTTAGCGATGCTACTCATCGCTAGATGTCGCTAATAGATAACATTAAATACATCAAAATTATGCTTATCACACAAAGTTGATATTTGTTTAAATACACGCCTTCCCCTTCACCCCGCATCAGCCCCCGCAAGACGAAAACGCTGGTTCAGGAACAAAAAAAGCGGCTAACCTTATCTATTGTTCTCTTATATCGATGAGTGACATGCACTGATATATTTTTCTGTCATTTTTGGCGGGGTTTACATGGATATGTCGTCTCCATTTTATTTTTTGGTTTAAAAATCGATCTTTGAGGGACTTATCTTCAGAAAAAAATTTTTTGGTACATTTGAAAGATTTTTTATTTATGGCGCCATATTTTGCCGTATAAATCAGGTTATAGAATCATTTTGTATAAATGAATTACAATAGATACATGTGCGAAAAGAAGTTAGCTTATAACCGCTCCGACTGAACGAGCGACTCTCGGTCTCCCAGCTAGTAATTTCTAAACTGATATGTAGTTAGTCTTTGAATTGTTAACAGATAAATTATTATAAGCAAGCCAGTCAGCTATATTTTGTATTGTACTGTTAATTTCATGACTTAATAAATCAGTCCGGTACCTTTAGGTGACAAATGCCGTTACTTAGGCTTTGTCTTGGACTCCAGTCTGACCTGGAAACAGCACGAAAAGGCACTTTGCGACAGACTGAGTGGTGCAGCGTATGTCTTACGGAAACTGCGTCCACTTGCGTCCCCCAAGATCTTAAGGCAGGCTTATTTCGCTCACTTCTATTCGATAATGTCATAAAACATTATCCTGTAGGGTGACTCGACGGACTCGGATCGCGCATTTGTCCTGCATAAGAGAGCAATTCGGACATTACTAGGTACAAAATCAAGGGATACTTGTAGGGAGCAGTTTAGAAAGCTACGAATAATGCCACTCTGTTCACTGTATCTGTACGAGCTGCTAATGTTCGTCCGCCGTAATATCTCTACATTCGACCGACGTACTACTGGAGGTAGACATTTGCGCAACACAGCGGTTACAGGTGGTGCCGCGACGAACTGCTCTCGCCACCAAAAACCCTCGTGTTGTCGGTCCGTCATTGTATGAGCGACTACCCGCAGTCATCAAAGATGAGGAAAATGACGAAACGTTTAGTCGCCGACTGAGAAACCTTTTGTTGGAAAATGAATTTTATTCAGTAAATGAATATAATATTAATAAAATATTTTAATTAATTTCCTAATCCTGATCTTTACCATTGTGTTATATTGACATTTATTTATTTTGTATATATTCATTGTGTGATTATTATTACTTTGTATTTATTAGTATTTTTTTAAATTATTTAGCTTTACCTACATTTTTTCCGTAAGGAGCATCAATGTTCTAAATGATCTACGACTATACTATTGTATTTTAAAAGTTATTAAGATTTTTGTTACCGATTTTGATTTTATTTTAATTTTGTTTCATAATTTTGTTTCAGCTTTTTTTATATTACGACCCAAAGTGGAAAGTTTTTTTTCTTACTTTATACCCTTTACTAATATGATTGGATTGAGTGACATTTTTATCAAGTTTTTTGTAAGTTATTTTGTTTTATGAGCAGCTGCCTTGCCATGTATCTTTACGAGTAATTGCAGCGTTAACTGTTACGAATGATCTTTCAGTTGCCATACTACGATGAACGGGGAGTTATTATACGAAAATACAGAAAATGTTTTCTTCGTTACTTAACCCGAGGATTTCTGCTCGATCTACTAGGATGTTTGCCAATCATGGATATCGCTAGTTTATCCGGATTAACGGAAAAAGTGGGAAGACAACGCATAATGGTGTGGACGGCGATCCTAAAGTGCACGCAGTTGTGCCAGTTCGCCGGCTTCCTGGACTATCTGCTGGACGCGCCGCACTACTGGCGCACATATGTTAAAGTAACGCACTGTTTAGCTCCACTAACTTACCCTGCGTACCGTTTCCGTCCGGTTCGGCACAGTACGAAGCCTTGTTTTTAACAACTTATTACGTCCCCACCGCAGGGGCATGGGTCTCTTCCCATACATTGGGAAGGTTAGGCCATGCTCCACACACGGGGGCCAAGTCCAGATTGGTGGAGGTTGTGGGCCTAATGGCCCACCCCAGTGTCAGAAGTTTTCAAGCCGCTTATAAGTCCTCCGACATGGCTTAACAACGAGCCGGCATCAACGGATTAACGTGCCTTGCGAAACACGAAAACAGTCGAGATAAATGCCACTACTTAACAGTCAAACCCATCCAGGTTATGGCCTGTCTGTGTCTGTAGTCTGTCTATCTGTAGTATCTGTAGTCAGTAAACCTACCTGCTGATTGACGCGACCACGCAAGCCACACTGAGACACGACCGCTTTCGAGTCCGAAGCCTTAACCAAGAAGAATTGATCCAGTTAGTGTATCGCTTCTAGCAAATAGCACTGTCGGGCAGGTGACTGGGCGAGACCCGCACGTTGGGTTCGGTTCTGTTGTCAGTTTGTAGCAATGTTAGGGAATAGAGAAAATATCTCTTCGCGGATGGCGGGAAAAAGATGGACATGAAGCTGGGTGGAGATGGGAGGGGAAAGACAGGAAGGTTACGGACAAAAGACGAATGGGAATAATAAGTTGATCAGCTGAATCCTAATTTAACAACCTAATGCTGATAATTACCATGTGTGTCTGTGTGTGTGTAATAAAATAATAGTTTTTATTGCTTTTCAGTTTCAGATTGCAAAATGGCAAGTTATATTTTTTTCTCTCGGATTAGTCCTCGCAAATTTTTTTGTGCTCCATTGCCTGATGATAAAATTTACATGGCTTGGAGATATAACAACAATTAATATCCGAAGAGATACTTGCTGGGCTATATCATTCGTTGACGCAACAAATAAAGCCGGCCAAAAACTGACATACGCTCAGGTGAGAGTAATTATTGTAAACTTCCAAATTATTGATGACTAGCTGTTTCCCGCGGCTCCGGCCGCGTGGATATTGTATTTGTGATGGTTCTTGAGGATGGCATGGAAATATTATATCCAGATCCTTCTTAAACTATGTTCTACTATGTTGTTTTCTAGCCTTAACTTAAAAGTATCCTATGTATTAACCGAGTGCTTTTTCTATCTACTTACCAAATTTCATCCCAATCCGTTCAGTAGTTACAGCGTGAAAGCGGAACAAACAAACAAACAAACAAACATCCATACTTTCGCATTTATAATATTAATAGTGACGATGATGATGAAGTAAAAATTTCACTTTTAGCCATTCCTCCGGGAACCTTCAAATTTTCCGGGATAAAAAGTATCTTTATGTGTTAACCGAGTGCTTTATCTATCTACCTACCAAATTTCATCCCAATTCATTCAGAAGTTTCAGCTTGAAAGCGGAACAAACAAACAAACAAATAAACAAACATCCATACTTTCGCATTTATAATATTAAGTGAGATTAGTGAGATGAGATGAGACGACGTCACACTTACATGTCCTAACGTTGCTTGACAAAATCCATCCCATTTTTGTCTGGGCAATGGATGCTTAAGATGGTCCCTTTATAAGGCCACACATGATGATATTAGAGTACACACTTGCATCTAATAATGCACTCCCGGACACATCTATCGGCCCACCTTATATTTTATGCTTTGATGGTCTCTAGCCAAAAATAAATGTTAGGTGGAGCAAAAAGTTTTAATGCAATTTTAAAGCTGGCACATTTGTCTTTATACGTTATTGTTATTTTTTAAACTTCGAATACAGAATACTTAAAAAAATAAGAGTTACATTGCATTGTGCATGAATGAAAGATAAGACATGCACTGGACTTTTGAAGAAAATAAATGTTTTGTCTCAGATTTTTTTATTCAGTAAAGGCATCTACGACATCCCTCATGCGATTAGGCATAAAGTCAATCAGTTTCTCTATGAAATTCTGTGGTATCATCTTCCATTCCTCTTCTATGGCAGATTTGAGTTCCTGTATCGTTTGTGCAGTCGGCTGGCGAGCTCAAACACACCTCTTAACTCGTCCCATAAGTGTTCGACTGGGTTCATATCTGGCCTTTGGGTGATTTTGACCATGTCTCGGATCCATATGTTATGTCTTGAGACATTGCGGTATTTGGGCATGAAGATATTGCGAAGCTTCCCGAACGCTGCCCAGCCGAGTTGGATTCGACGATTGATCTCTTTCTCGAAGTTGAACCTACCTAACTGGACTGTTTGTCCCAGGTATACGTACTCGTCAACAACTTCAAGTGTAGAGTCACCAATCTTCAGAGGAGTGGGTGTAACACGGACATTTAACATGATTCTCGTCTTATGCATTTCGTTTTAAGACCCACTTGTTAGGAGGCTTTACTGAGTCCTTCGAGCATCGCGTCTAGGTCCTCCAAGGTCTCAGCCATGATCACGATATCGTCAGCAAATCGAAGGTGAGTGATGTACTCGCCATTGATGTTAATGCCGAGTCCTCTCCAGTCCAGAAGCTTGAAAACATCTTCCAGTGCAGCGGTGAACAGTTTCGGAGATATAACGTCTTCCTGTCTCACCCCACGCTGCAGCCGGAAAGGTTTTGAATTCTGATCCTGGAGGTGGACCAACATGGTGGCGTTTTTATACAAACATTTCAATATTTCGATGTATCGATAATCGATACATCGAATGGTGCCACATTGGAGAGACTGCAACACAGCCCAGGTCTCGATCGAATCAAAGGCTTTCTCATAGTCCACAAACGCCAAGCATAGTGGCCGATTATACTCTTTGGTCTTCTGTATAATCTACCGCAGCCTATGTATGTGGTCTATGGTACTGAAGCCTTTTCGGAAACCGGCTTGTTCGTGAGTATGGAAGTCGTCAAACCTGCGTGCGAGACGATTCGTAATGACTCTCGAAAACAGCTTATAGACATGACTCAGGAGTGAGATGGGTCTGTAATTCTTCAGCAGAGTCTTATCACCCTTCTTAAAGAAGAGCACCACCACACTCCTGTGCCATGCTGTAGGCGTTCGTCCCTTGAGCATGACGGAATTGAATAGATTCTGAAGAGCTATAAGTACCGGTTCTCCACCTGCTTTCAGAAGCTGTAATTCCATCATCACCCGGTGCCTTGTTGTTCTTAAGTTGTTTGAGAGCCATTCTAATCTAGCACAGGCTGACATCTGGGATATCTTCGGTATAGTGTCGGGTCAATCTGGCTCTCGGGTTTTCAGCCAGATTACTGACAGGTAAGCGTGTGGTCGTGTATAATTGTCCGTAGAACTTCTCAATCTCTTCCAACAGCTCGGGCTTGGACGACACGACTCTGCCATCCTTGGTCTTCAGCTTTGTCAGTTGGCTTTGACCAGCAGACAGATCCCTTGCAAATACTTTTGACCATTTATTACGCTCGATAGCCTTTTTAATACGATTTGTATTAAATTGGCGTATATCGCGGGTCAAGGACGTGGAGATCTGTCTGTTTAATCGCTGATACTGACAAGCATCTTCAGAGGATTTTAGAATCAGGCTTCGTCTTTCCTCCATGAGCTTGCTGGTGGGGTTTGAGATACGAGATGTTCTTTTTGAACGGCTGGTTTTGAAAGCCTTATTCCCAGCCGTTTGGACAACTTTCACGAACTTGTCGTTGTAATTATCCACATTTTCGCATTCTCCTAGGCATTCGAAGCGGTTGTGCAATTCGTGTGCAATTCTGTATTAGAAATTTAATAAATAATAATAGCATACAAAGACAAATGTGTCAGCTTTAAAACTGCATTAAAATTTTTTGCTCTACCTAACATTTAGTTTTGGCTAGAATCAAAGCATAAAATGCAAAGTGGGCCGATAGATGTGTTCGGGAGTGTAGATCAATAGGTTTTGATATATGATATACTGGATCTGCTAAATTGATATTTTGCAGGTGTCACCAAGTTTTATTACCTAGTGACGTGTTGGCTAAGGTGTTGTTAATGACGCGTGATATGATCAATGCTTGAGTGTTGAACTCATAGTCATCATAAATAGACTGACATTACTAGGTAACTAGACTTCTGCTTGGTTTGGGACCTGTTTTAATGCCTGATGCAGATGCATGATATTTCATTCTCTCCAACCCTAGTAACTGTGCTGCATTTTCTGAAATTAAAGATACTTGATACTCTTGATCGATAAGAGCTCTTAACCTTTCGTGAGCGCGCAGACTATAACTGTCATATGTGGAGAATGCAGAGTGACAGGACTGCTTTACACGTCTTCATTTGAATTGCTCTACGGGCGAAACGGCTTGATCCTTCCTATCCCCGAACAAATATGTTAAGCGGACCAGACACTATCAGTAAAAATGACAGTATTTTCAAGTAATGACAATATACTGACATTATACTGTCAGTGTAGTGATTGGAATGATATTCTGACGCATACTAAACAATGGAATGTCAGTATACTGATGTAAAAACTAAAGTTCGTTTGCTGTTGAGTCAACATTTCTTCTATTGGCCCACAAGGTTCTGTACCTCTGCTGATCTTGGGTATCTCAAATACGGTTGATTTTGTATGACCTTCTCCATCAGGTTTAAATGTCGGAGTTTTATCAGAAGGAAGGTACGTTGAAATCTTCAAACGAATTGCTTCATAGTATTGTTTTATTTGTTGATAAGCATTATTTGCGAAGTATTACTGAGATTTATCTTCAAATTTTTTTATCGCAGTATTATTCATTTCTAATCCTCCGCAGAAGTCATCTAGTGCTTGTATTCTCTTTTGAAGGTATTCTTGAGTTTTTCTGCTCGGAGAATCCTTACCAAAATTAGCTGTAGTTATGCCATAACATTATGCCCTTACTTACGACGCGGGTGCACTCATCCGATCCGATCAGATCCGACAATGACGTCACAATCCGATCCAGTCGCTGTACACTTTGTGTGAGCGCGGGTAAACTCATCCGACTTCGACAGTTTTCCGGATTTATAACTTACAGAACGGATCTTATTTTATCGGCTCTTACCAGTCGCTGTACATTTTCTATGAACGCAGCTGCACTCATCCGTCACAGTCGGACACTGACATTCTTACAGGACGAAACAAAGTGTTGTGCATAATTTATTGACATGTCGTTTAGTTATCGATTTACATATACAGGGTGACTGGTAAATCAACGGACGCATTTAAGGAGGTGAATAAGAAGCTGATACACATTCCAAATATGTAAAAAAAACATGACCTTAATTTTCATCATTTAAAAAATAATTTTAATGTTCACCTCTACATTTTACTAAATACTAAGTCACGTGTACGCGGCCTCGGGCAACGACCCCGAGTAGCGGCGGCGCGGACTCGCCACTGCGCAATACTGCGCATGCGCGTGAGCGACTGCTCCCGCGTCTCTGCCCTGCGCCGCGCCGCGCCGGCCCTAGTCAGTCGCCCGCCGACCGTCGTAGGGGTGGCGTGCGTTCACGCGTCCCGTTCGTCCCGAACATTCTGGTTTTACTTACGTAGCTGTCGCGTGGATTTCGGTGCCTTGATAGTGAGTGATAATGGCTTATCAGTACTCTAATGAGGATACTGGGATATGGTGTGGTGCTATGTAATGTAAGCTAGTGTTGTTAGACGTGAATTAACGTCATATTGCAATGTATCACGAATTACATAAGCTGCCGTCATAGGACTTCTTAGGAGACTTGGCCTTCCTCCAGTTCCTAACCCTGATCAAGGACGAGGAAGGAATCGTTCGTCATTCAGTGAACCCGCACAAAGCAATTTACTTCGATTATTACCCATGTGAAAGTACGCGGAATGCAGGAAGGCATTTCCAGGTATCCCAGTGGTTGGGGTAAAGTATCCTACATGAAGACGAACTCCATCCTTTCATTATCAGTGTGTTATCAGCCTGTCCAAGAGATTGGCCTTAGCGACCACGAGCAGCTCGGTGCACGCTGTGGGAAAGTGGTAAGTACCTAGGCATAGAGTTAGAAAACACAAGAATAGTTACGTTTCATAAAAAAATATGTAACTTGTGTTTTTTGAGTGTATGATTTTTTTGTTTTATATGGTTGAAAAGTATGTAAATTATCTTATTATCTCCTTAAATATGTCTGTCGTTCAACCAGTCACCCTGTATATTAATGGGTATCATTTAAACGGTTAGGAAAATAATCGTATTTTGGTGAGCAAAAAATGAATTTGGTCAGCAAAAATAACTAGTTGGTCAGAAACTTATGGCCAGCAAACATTTCAGATTCGATCAGCAGTTAATGTCATACTGGATTACTCATAATTTTACTGGGCAGCCAATTAATTGTTTTGGTTGCATTAGATGAGCTACATTTCATCAGATTTTGTTAGCAGAAACATTTTATTTATCAGATAAACTTTACTTGTCATGCACAAAATGGGTGCAATTATTAATTTCATTTTCGATAAAAGTTTACTTTGTTTGAGTGCGTGCAATAAGGTGACATAAGAAGTAGTTATAGCTCAGCGCGGCTTGCGTGGTCGCGTCGATCACATTGATTAACTGACTGCAGACACGGTTATCACCTAGATGGATCTGACTTTTAGCTCTGGATGGCAATCTTTAAGCCATTTCAGAGGTCTTATAGTTGGCTTGAAGATTTCAAATACTGATGGGGTGGCCATTTGCTCCAAAAACCACCAACTTTAACGAAAACTACCTATTTTTCAAAACAAATGAAACTCAATTATTTAAGTAGCTAATCATTGTTTAAATATCTATCTAAAGACCTATCTTATAAACTGCATACAGATCTGTTTTTACTGCTTGGCTAATTATTAAATCTTGCTAACCAAGTAATTATTTTGCAGCGCGAATGTTTATTGAGCGTACCAATAATATTACACGCTGACTGCATATTGGTTAAATTGTTGACCACATTCAGATTTTTTTGCAAACCAAGTGTTGCAGCCAGATTTATATTTATTGCAAACCAAATATTTGTTTGCTGTCTAAATAATTAAACAGCAGATTTTTGTTGCTAACCAAATTAAATAACGGCGAACCATTTCATTACTTTTCTATATAGAATGAAATGGAATATAATGGAATGGAATGGAATGGAATGGAATAAATCTTTATTTGACATAAAAACAAATTACAAAATTACAAGGCAAATTGCACAATAAAAAAATAATACCAAAAAGCGGCCAAGTGCGAGTCGGACTCGCCCATAAAGGGTTCCGTAACAGCAAGTAACATAATATAAAAGTTCTTGTAGTTCGTTGTAATTATTATTACTTTAAGATTTACATTTATTACATTAAGATTTTCACACAAAAATAGACAAAAAACAATAAATTTTGGGGGTTCCCCATACTTAGAACTAAAACTCAAAATTTTTTTTTTCATCAAACCCATCAAAATACGTGTGGGGTATCTATGGATAGGTCTTCAAAAATGATATTGAGGTTTCTAATATAATTTTTTTCTAAACTGAATAGTTTGCGCGAGAGACACTTCCAAAGTGGTAAAATGTGTCCCCTGTAACTTCGAAAATAAGAGAATGATAAAACTAAAAAAAATATATGATGTAAATTACCATGAAAACTTCCACCGAAAATTGGTTTGAACGGAAGTAGTTTTTTTTTAATACGTCATAAATCGTAAACCGCAATTTACCTACAACGAACTACAAGAATCCTATACTATTAAACGAGTTAAGTGTCCCGACGATTTTGAAAACGGCTTGAAACCTTGTGACGAAAATCTAGGATTAGGGGCTAAAAATCACCAGAAATCGATCTATGGTGGAATTATCTTCAAAAAACTCGTGTAAGGGAGATATGAGCGAAATTACATAATGTACGGACACATATGATGGTTATTTTTAACGCTACTTTCAAGTGCGAACCTAATGGTTCGGTGCTATCTTCCTTTCATGTAGGTTCGGATTCGAATCTCGCGAGACTTCATTGTTTTTTGTCTTTTTATTTGTGTTATTATTATTATTTCTATACTATTAAACGAGTTAGGTGTCCCGAGGATTTCGAAAACGGCTTGAAACTTTTTGACGAAAATTTAGGATTAGAGGTTAAAAATCACCAAAAATCGATTTGGAACATTTCAAATCGGGTGCTGCAGCGTGAATGACGTAGGTAATTTTTTCACCTATTTTATCGAAGATAGAATTCTTAAAAAAATTCGACGCGCGCTGACTTATCAAGTTTTATATAAAAGACATCAACGACTGCTACAATGTTTATGTTTCGAATTTACTGTGCATTACATTTTCTTCCTATTTTATCGAAGATAGAATTCTTTAAAAAATTCGACGCGCGCTGACTTATCAAGTTTTATATAAAAGACATCAACGACTGCTACAATGTTTATGTTTCGAATTTACTGTGCATTACATTTTCTTTTTATCTTTGTCGAAAACGATTCTATCAAAAATAATTCTATCGATCTATGGTTAGTTGATGAGGGTCTAAACCTAAACTTCTCCTTACAAATAAGGAATTTATTTTGATAGGTAGTTGGTTTTTTGTTTTGTAAATATATTTCACTAATGGCGCCATCTTTTGTCGAGTAGGTGAATTACCAGTGAATTACATTACTTGGAGGCCTTGGAGCCCTTTGTTGCTAACATTGACCGCGCTACTCGACAACAGATGGCGTGCAGTTCTTGAAGGAATGAGCACAGGAATGACAACATGCACTTATATGTACGAGTATTTTTCTGTTATTTTTGGCGTGGTTCATCTGGATATGTCGTTCCAGAAAAAAGTGGCTGTGACATACGGACGGACGGACGGACAGACAGACAGACAGACAGACATGACGAATCCATAAGGGTTCCGTTTTTTTGACATTTGGCTACGGAACCCTAAAAAGGTGCAAGCTCAGCATATACTGTGGGTTTAAAGCCACAGCACCGGTATTCTGCTTGAACCTTTAGGGAAAGGGAAGGACCCATGGACGATGCAGACACATTTGAGCAAATATTAAAAAACAAAAACAAAGTATAACAAATTACATAATTATTAGTACACACTGATACAAAAAAGCAAAAGATTTAAACAATACAATATACAAAACAATCAAATACACAGCAATATTTTACTTGTTTTTTGTTGGTAACATTTCAACTGATCTTACAATTTTTGAGGATAGTATCAAATACTACAGAAGGTGAGCTGTGCGCCCAGCCTTTTACTCTTCAACGCAATACTTTGCAATGTCACGTTTGAAAGCAAACAGCGTAGCACAATCTCTAATTGGAGGCGGTAAGTTGTTCCATACCTTACTTGCTGCATATTTGAAACTTCCTCTAAATGCTGTAATTCTATGTCGTGGCATTCATATACAGTAAGAAGACGCTCTAGTGCGGTACTTATTGTAATCCTTTGACCAAGAAACTTTTCCATATAAATACTGCGGTTTCCGACTGTTGACAACGCCAAAGAGAAGAATAGCTAGATGTTTATAACGTCTGGATGCCATGTTAAAGTACATTAGAATTATCAAGATATGGAGAGATATGAGTGTGCTTTATCGACCCGTTCAATGATTTTGCCAGCGACAACGACATTAAGCTGTTGAAGGATAGTTTTTTGAACATTTTTATCGGAACCAAGTACCTTTGACTTTGCGGGATTCATCACCAAGCAATTACGGTCTGACCATTTTACTACTCTCTCCAGGTCGTTGTTAATGTACTCAAGGGATATAATATAAACTATATTAATATGATAATGTTTTATGGGTACCTACAGAAATCAATATACATTTATAGAATATTCAAATGCATAGGTGTGTATGTATGGATATATTATGGTATTTTGTATTAAAAGAATAAAGTACGATTTAAGAAAATGTGTAAAGCATCTTAGATAAAAAAATACTTTGATTTTCAATAATATTTACATATTTAGGTTCTGTACTATAACCAACCAGTGCTTTAATGTAATGCGTTTTTAATAAAAAATACAACGTTCATTTTTAATTGTTGTACCTACAGAAATTAACATAAACTTTTAATATGCAATTTCATATAATGATATGGCATTTTTAATATGATAGATTCTATGATATAACCACCATTTTAGATGTATTAAAATACTTGGTTACCTACCTATGCTTTTACGCTGTATTAATAACACCAATAATTGGCATTGGCTAAAAGCCGGGCACAGTTTCTATAGTACTGCGCACAACACTATTCAGAAACAACAACACGACAACGCTTACTATATGGCTCGAGCGGTGGAATGACGGTTCCCGTCCGACAGTTTACCGGACTGGTGCACCCGCGTACATCCGACAGTTTTTAAGAGGACCAACAGGTGGGCGTGGCTGGGCTGTCGGTTCTGACCGGATCAGATAAGTGTACCCGTAGTCTTACTTTAAAGTCATGGCATTATTATGGCCAATTGAGGTGATTCGTCTGCTCGTTTGCCAGCTATGCCATAAAAAAAAATATTTCAATTCTTTTGATTTCGTTTAAAGTAATTCCTTGACGTTCTATTAACTCTTCCATTATGATAGATTAAATGACATAAGAGAAAATAAAGAACAGTCTTACTTGTTTTGTTGCTAAGCTGCTGTAATATCGCTTCCCCTTAACAGCGCGTCAGTTGATACCTGAACGGAGGGTAACGTGACATCAGTTACCAAGCGCTCGCGATGCGCCTTGTACTTTCAAATTCCAATTCAAATTCAAAAACTTTATTCTAGACATAGTATCAATTCTTACAAACTACGTTAGTAACAGAGTAAGTAGTTGCAGAGAAATAATAATATTATAAAAGACACACTTGTCAAGCGCACACTTCAATGTGTGCCCTGGTCCAGCATGCCATGATCGGGCTATCAGAGTCCATCCGATCAGCTATTAGCTTCAGGTAGCTGTTGGTGCTACAGCGAACCCTGCGCATCAGGGATGCGGTGGGCTTGAGTATGATTGCATTAAAACTATCCACTTTAGCATCTGCGAACATCCCTGATGCGCTACAGAAACGCCGCAACCCCAACAGCATCCTGAAAGCATTGTTATAAAGGACACGCATTGTAAGCAGCTTTCGTGTACTTGACCCAAAGGCTGCACGTGTAAAAGCATTGACAGAACGCCCTGAAAAGAGTAACTTCTACTTCATCCGTACAGCGTGCAAACCTTCGGGAGATCATGTTAGACCTTACAGACAATGCCCTGCGCTCCCTTTCTATGTCTGTATCATCAGACAAGGTTTCAGTGACCCAGGTACTTGAACTGCGACACCCGTTTGAGAGTGATCCCATTTAGTTTTACAGGTGGGACGGTTTCAGGGCCCTTCTTCCCAGCCTTGAAAACAAGAAGCTCACTCTTGTTCGCATTGTACCTGAGTCCCTGCGCCACTGCATAATCCTCACAAATTGTCATCAGTTTTCTAAGGGCACTGATCGATGGGCTTAGCAGCACCATATCGTCAGGATAACTGATATTATTGACAATGGTGCCATCAATTGAGCATCCGAAAGGAGCGCTGCTGAGCTCATCGATCAGACGGTTCATGAACAAGTTAAAGAGCATGGGTGAGGTCAGGCCGTCCTGCCTCACCCCACACTCCAACCTATACGGTTCCGATAGAGATCCTGCCCATCTAACATAATTACACTGATTTCCATACCAGTATTGCAGTACAGAAAGAAATTCCCCCGGTAGTTCTGTGTCTCTCCCAAGCTTTTCCCATAACTTGTCATAGGACACAAGGTCAAAAGCCTTGGAGAGATTCAGGAAACACGCGTAAACGGGGGTAGCTCTCTCTGTATAGTACTGGACAGTATGCTTGAGATAGAGTATTGTCGACGCGGTGGAAAGCCCAGATCGAAAACCGAACTGGGCGTCATGCAGTTTGATGCATCGTTTCAAATGTTTCTCAAGCAGACTGTCCAGCACTTTTGCTATCACCGTGGCCAAGGATATCGGCCTATAGTTGTCCTTGTCCGATGCGTTGCCTGTTTTATTCTTTATAATTGGTACTACCAATGTCTTCATGAGGTCATCGGGCAAGAACGAGTACCCTACACAGAATGTGAAGAACATGGCTAGTACTCGTGGCAGATGGACACCTGCGTTTTGCAGGTGTTCTATACTTAATCCGTCGTGACCCGGGGATTTTCCTCGTTTCATGTCCCTCACTACCCTATGCACCTCTTTGGCCGTGAATCGAACTATAGGCCCATCAACCAAACCATGGTGTAACAAAGGCTCAGCTTTATCTAAAGGTGATTCTACCTTGAATTGGTCCTTGAAAAGATTTGCAATCTACACAGGATCACTAATGCCCTCTACGCTCACGGGTAAGCTCGGTCCTGGATTTAATTTGCTGGTCTCTTTCCAAAACTTACTAAAGTTCTTTGCTGTATGTTGTGTCGCAATTTTATCCATTTTTAGGGTTCCGTAGCCAAATGGCAAAAAACGGAACCCTTATGGATTCGTCATGTCTGTCTGTCTGTCTGTCCGTATGTCACAGCCACTTTTTTTTCCGAAACTATAAGAACTAAGTATACTGTTGAAACTTGGTAAGTAGATGTATTTTGTGAACCGCATTAAGATTTTTACACAAAAATAGAAAAAAAACAATAAATTTTGGGGGCTCCCCATACTTAGAACTGAAACTCAAAAATTTTTTTTTCATCAAACCCATACGTGTGGGGTATCTATGGATAGGTCTTCAAAAATGATATTGAGGTTTCTAATATCATTTTCTTCTAAACTGAATAGTTGCGCGAGAGACACTTCCAAAGTTGTAAAATGTATGTCCCCCCCCCCCGTAACTTCTAAAATAAGAGAATGATAAAACTAAAAAATATATATGATGTACATTACCATGCAAACTTCCACCGAAAATTGGTTTGAACGATATTTAGTAAGTAGTTTTTTTTTAATACGTCATAAATCGTAAACCGCAATTTACCTTTCATTCAAGTTACAACGAACTACAAAATCTTTTATATTATGTTACTTGCTGCTACGGAACCCTTCATGGGCGAGTCCGACTCGCACTTGGCCGCTTTTTTATTATTTGGTTTTGATTGTCTTGACACCATTTTAGTTTCGATTTAAATAATTTTCTCGACTTGCACATCTGCTCATAAACAGGCCCCGAGGAAAGTTTCCCCCAGAGTAACCAGTTTTGGAAACAGAGCCGAGCTCTTCCGTGATACTCCCTGACAAATTTGTTCCATCCTGTAATATAACTTTTTCTTTTACAATTATTTTTGTTACAATAGCTCAATTTTGGCTTCTATTTGTCCGGGATCTCTTTCCCCCCATATGACAGACTTCAATATACTGGGTTCACTAAGAAGAGACTTTCGCGTCACACATGCCAAATTACAATACACTTCTAAAGGTAAGTGGTCGGACCAATGTACACCATAATTAATCCTAATATCAGTAACGGTCTGTGAAGCTGCTTCTGATACTACTGCGTGGTCTAGCCACGATGTAGTGCCATGCACATCACTGACATAAGTGTAGGAGTTTGACGATAGTCCAAAATGTTCAATATCGGCGCACACCAAGTTCTGTTCTTTACAAAAGTTTATAAGTTCCGAGCCAAAAAGCTCACATGGGGTGGCGTTAAAGTCCCCAAGAACAAAAACTAACTCCACTTCACAGCTTGCAATTATGGCGCTGATTTCACCTAGGCACTCCGTGAACTCCACTAGGTTGTCTGTGGAACATGTAGGCATATACACCGAAAATATTAAGAATTTGCACTCCGAAAGAGTAACACTGATAGTCGTCATACGAACACTATTGCACTTTATCTCTGATACAGTCCGAAACACACTCTTCCGCCACAGGATGGCGACACCGCCATATGGCCGACCACGCAAAATTCCTGCTGAGGTATCCACCGCCGATTTACCTGTGTAGGCGTAGTCTTGGTCTATCGTGCCTAAGTAACCGAGGTCGTGTGGTAATAACCAATTAAGTCTCCTGCAAGGCTACGATATCTGCGTTGCTACACAGGGATCTTACACAATCGACAGAACGGGTGAGTGATCTACAGTTAAAGCTAGTAAATTTTATAATTGTATTATTATTTACTGGTTTGTCCATCATTGGATTTTTTATTAAAATCAATAAATCAATGGAACGATATGCCTTCTGGCCAAAAACTGCCTTCCAAAAACAGAGGTAGCTTATGTCTTGGTACGTAAACCTTGTAAGCATTATGTTGCCTCTGGATCTTCGCATTAATTTTGTGTAAAGTAACAATTACCTGTGTTTTATTTCGTATGTAATCAATTATATCACTCTCTAATGTTTCTTTGTCTACATTGTTTATAAAAAGTGGTACCTTTACATCAGCAGCCTTAAACTTCTCATTTGAGTTAGTTGCGGCTTTTCCCTGTACTGTTACAAAACTATTACGCAATCTTTTTCTTTGAATATTAATCCACTCTTCAGATGTTTTTTCTTTCTTCCACTCACCCTTTTCACTAACGATATTCGCAAACGTTACCACTTGACAGTCCAATTGCGCGGACTGCGAGGACTGTAAACGCGAGCGCATAATACGTGAGTCACTGAGGCCCACACCTGGTTTCGACGGTGACGTATGCACATCGGGTTCGTTAGTCTTCGGAACCGCGGTACTGACGCTGGCCTCCACGCGCTTCAAATCCTGCGTGCCGGGCTGCGTCGGCTGTGGTAGCTGCAGCGCCGCTGGTGGGGATCGGGGCGAGTTCGCCTGCGCGTGCGAGTGCGCGACAGCAAAGGTGGGGGCATCCTGTGCGTGCGATGAGGATGACTCTATGCAAGGGTACTCACTCGTAGCGTCCGCTGATCCGTTAAGTAGGTTTAAACTCTCATCAATGTAGGTTATTCCTATTGGCCCACTATCCATGCAATAGCTATCCAAGTACCCTCCTCTTCGTTTGTTTACGTTGCTATCAAAATTATTTATCAGTGACGCTTGTTTTAAGTTCAATAAATCATTTTTAACATCTGATAACTGCTCAATTGTAACGTAGCTTTCTTTTATTTTCTTTAGATCATTCTGTATTACTAAAATATCTTTTAGCAATCTAGTGGCATCTATATGATCAAAGGTGACCGGTGGTAGTCTTTTGCCACGAAAATAGGGATTTTTCTGGGTCTGTATTTTTAAATAAGGCAATAACATCATGCAAATCGCGTTGAGACTTACCGTCTCTTTTTCTGGTAATCTTTCTCGCCGTTGTTGAAATTGACTCAAAAAGAAGATTCTTTGCCGCTTCTATTTCTTCTGCAGAAAAACAGGAAATACATATTTGCACAAGACTCTCCTCATTCATAACTTCAATTTTGTTTTGTATAAAAGCTAGAGGTTCGCTAATTACTATATTGCAGCTATTGCACTTAACAACGCTCGAAATCGCCGACGTCATTGCGTACCACCAACGTACGTTCACACATTTGCGCGCGCGAGCGTAGACTGGACCTTTGCGATTGGAAAGCTTAGGAGTGAGAGGTACTCCCCTTGACTAGTTTCACGACTATTTAACCGATAGAAGCCAAATGGTTAGGGTATCAGTAACATATAGTCCTAGTTCCACGATCTACTATGGCATACCACAGGGTAGCACCCTCGGTCCTACCTTGTTTTAACCTATGTGAACAATCTATGTAAACTACAACTGCATAAGGGGAACATCCTGGTATTTGCAGATGATACTGCACTAATTATATTTCATGATTCCTCGTGGCAGGAGGTACAAGAATCGGCAGAAAAGGGATTTAGGAAGGTAGTTAAGTGGCTAGACTATAACCTACTGACACTTAACGTACCCAAAACCAAATTTATTTGCTTCGGTATTACTGCTGTTAACAAACCCCCCAAAGCTTCTCAATTAAAGCCCATTCCAGTACTTGTAACAATAATACTCCTACTAGCTCAACCTGCAACTGTCCTCTCCTTATTCAGACTGATACACACAGATATCTTGGCATGATTATAGATAGTAAGCTTAACTGGCAACCACATATTACTGCATTAAGTAAAAGAGTCAGCAGGCTTCTACCTATCTTTAAAAGTCTTCGTGATTCTGCGGGATATTTCCCTAATAATTAAAATCTATGTGGCCCTTTGTCAGTCTCTTATTACTTACTGCATTCCCATATGGGGTGGTGCAGTCTCAAGTCATATGTTGGAAATAGAAAGGGCCCAAAGATCATTTATTAAGGTTATGTTTCGCAAACCTCGACGGTATCCCACAATTTTGCTGTATAAGGAAACTAACTTACTATCAGTTCATCAATTATTTATTTACAATACCATTCTACGCCAACACAAATCCGTGGACCCCTCGCAACTGTCGCAATGTAAAAGGCGACTTCGTACTCCTGTCACTATTGTCAGAACTAAGTTTGCTCAACGACAATTGACCTACTTAGGCCCATTCTTGTACAGACAGTTTAACGATACCAATAATATACTAATAAATATGAATAGGTCCAAACTAAAATCCACGCTAAAAAGCAATCTCCAGAATCATGATTATGACAGCACTGAGAATCTTCTGCTCTCTTTAGCTTGATTGATCCCCTCACTTACACATACACACACAGACACGCACACACGCACGCACGCACTCACGCACGCACGCACGCACGCACACACACGCACGCATGCACACACACACACACACGCATGCACACACACACACATACATGTACGCACTCACCTACTCGCGCGCGCTCGCGCTCAATGCACATCACTCATAATAATAATTTTCTATATTTTGCGTTCAGATTGTTCTTATTTTCTCTTCTTTTTAACCGACTTCAAAAAAAATGGAGGAGGTTCTCAATTCGTCGGAATCTTATTTTTTTTATGTGTGTTCACCGATTACTCGAAGACGCCTGAACCGATTTGGAAAATTCTTTTTTTGTTTAAAAGGGTATACTTCACAGATGGTCCCATATAAATTTTATCGAAATCGATTCAGCGGTTTCGATAAAATTTTTTCATCATACTCTACATTCGGGTTCATCATACTGTAACCTAGTACACTATGTACAAATAATACCCAATAATATTCAATGTATTTATGATATGTTGAAAAAATAAACTACATTTATTATTATTAATAATAATAATTAGAGCGTAGGGATGTGACGACCCCATCGCTACTGAGGAAGAGGCGGTTGTGACAGCACAGCCTCTTCGTCAGTGTAATTAGTCAGTACCCCTTGGGCTCGGTGTTGACCGTGCTGAGCTCCTAGTTGACCCCGGGTACTAAAATATAGGGGTCCATAACGGTCTTTTGTACAATGATGATGGAAAGTTACGATAATGAGAGTCGCATAGGGTCGCTGCCCGGGGGCCGCCGGGGCGCGTCTGGTCGCGCTAATGCTAGGCGCGGCAGCATGCGAGTTGGCGCATTACGACCGGCCCGAACACCTGGCCGGTCACTTCCATCATCGCCACCAGTGCGCTTGGCGTCGGCAGGGTCTTCGCAGGCCCAGCAAGCGGCGCCCGCCGCTGGTGGAGTACGCCGCATGAGATGGACTAGGTCACAAAACGAGAACCTCATGCGAGCGTACTACGGTGCGACGGGGGGAGAAACTCGTCGGACGGGGTACCGAGTGAGGATGCACCAAGAGTTTTTGCGCTTGGAGCCCGCTTTGTCTGTCTCGAAGCAAAACCTGTCGGACCGAGTTCGGTACATATTGCGCTCCAACATCTTTAGCGCGGCCGAACTCGAAGGACTTCGACGCGAAATCATTCCGGTCTCAAGATCCTCATTAAATGAGTCGCGACGCTTATCGGCGCATATACCGCAAGTGCATGAACCGCCCATTGGCCCTGCACAAGTACCTAATGAGGATATTGAGACAGAAACGATTTCCCAGGAATTAGAGCAAATCAGGAGCTCACTTGAAGAGGCGATTCAGGAATTCCGCACTCTACCTCATGAGGAGAGGCCGCGGCTTCCACGATTGCTCCTTAGCGTCCGAAATCGGGATGTTACTGAGGCCGTAAATCGCATGCTGCCAGATTATTTGGCGAGTAGCAGCGACCTTGGTGATACGAACTCAATCCTTTTTGGCGCTGCAATGGCGGTCTGCCGATTTGTTGGTGCCAAAATGCCAGAACCGGCTCGCATCTCCGCTCTGCGGGGGAAACCGGCTTGGCAGAAAAGGATTGAGCGTCGTATCGCTAAGGCAAGGGTCCTCATTGGCAAACTGATTGCTTTTAAGTCGGGCAACACCAGGCCCCGAGTGATGCGCTTTGTCAAGCTCGCATTTGCAGGATCAGACTTTGATCCTGCGGGACACCATGCGATGCGATTAGTTGCAGAGCGCATTGATGACCTAAAGCAAAGGATAGCTGCGTGAGCAAATCGTATTCGGCGATACTCGGAGCGAGTAGACCGGTTTCGTCAGAATCGCCTCTTCATGAGTGATCAAAAGAAGTTCTACAGATGGACCGACCGACTACAGGACCGACCTGCTGTGTTGAACAGTGGCGAAAGCCCGGATCACGAGAGAATGGTGGCCTTTTGGCGTAACCTGTGGTCTAGGCCCGTTCAACACAACGAGGAGCGGTGGATGGCTGAGTTGGAGGAGGCATGTGATGGCATCGAGCCTATGAGCCCCGTGACCATTAGTACCGATGATGTGTCGCAAGCGGTCCGTAAAGCTCCGAACTGGAAAACTCCAGGAAGCGACGGACTGCACCACTATTGGCTCAAGGGGTTCTATGCTAGTCGCGAGACCTTAGCCAGCCAATTCCAGCAAGCACTCGAGCAGTGTCAGGTTCCGAACTTCTTGACTACTGGGATCACTCATTTAGCTCCTAAGTCGAGCAATACCGCTGACCCTAGCCAGTACCGCCCCATTACGTGTCTTTCTACAATATATTAGACACTAACATCCATTCTGAAGGCCAAGATAGACGCCTTCATAGAGGCGAATAACATCATGGCGGTAACTCAGAATAGTTGTAGGGGCGGAAGTCGCGGTACGAAGGAGCTGCTCCTGATTGACGCGGTCGTAGGCAAATTGGTGAATCGCAATCGACGCAATTTCTCCGCTGCCTGGATTGACTATAAGAAGGCTTTTGACTCGGTTCCCCATTCATGGTTCAAGAGAGTTCTCGAGCTGTACAGGATTGATAGTACAGTTAGAGACTTCCTCGGTACATGTATGGGGCAATGGAGTCCGATCCTTAGTCTCCATGGTCAGCGACTGTCGAATGCGGAAGACCGGATTTGGATAAAGAGGGGAATATTCCAGGGCGACTGTCTAAGTCCACTTTGGTTTTGCCTGTCTCTGAATCCACTCAGCTTTCTGCTCGAGAAATCAGGGACGGGGTTTCAGTTTCAGAGAGGGGGCTTACGCATGACCCACCTTCTGTACATGGATGATCTTAAGCTGTTTGCTCCAAATGCAACACGGTTGGAGGAGCTGTTGAGAATTACTTGCAATTTCAGCAGCTCCATCAACATGGAGCTAGGAGTGGATATGTGTGCGATCCTTCATGTAGAGAGAGGTAGGGTGGTGCATTCGAATGGAGTCAAAAGTGACTCCATGAACATTCGTACCCTCTCTGAGACTGAGACATACCGGTATCTGGGTATGTTGCAGAGCATTGGTGTGAACGAGATGGAGGTGAAACAGGCGATTTGTGGCGTGTTTTGGGAGCGCCTGACAAAAGTTTTTGATAGCTATTTGTCGGGCGTTAACAAGGTACGTGCATTCAATGCTTGGGTCATCCCCGTTCTTCTGTACACCTTCGGCATACTCAGATGGACACAGACTGAATTGGATGCCCTGGATCGGAAGGTCCGCACTACTATGACACTCCACAGGATGCATCATCCGAGGTCGTCAGTGATGAGGCTGTATATTCCGCGGAAGAATGGCGGTCGTGGCCTTCTATGTGCAAAACAAATGCACAACCGTGAAATATGCAGCCTCCGATGCTATTTCCTAGCAAAAGTCGACAGTGATTTGCATAAAGTTGTTATAGCATGTGATAAAGGACTAACCCCTTTGTCCATGGCTCAAGAGAACTGGGAAGCGCCGGCTGTACTTAGCACTGTTGCGCGGGAAGCCATTTGGAAGGAGAAAGAGCTGCACGGAAGGTTCTTTAAGGCTCTTTACAGATCCTTCATAGATCAGAAGGCTTCCGTGCACTGGCTGCGCTTCGGAGACCTTTTTGCAGAGACCGAGGGTTTTGTCTGTGCAATACAAGATCAGGTTATAAAGACGAACAACTATAGGAGGTTCATAATGAAAGACGGTACCTTGGACATTTGTCGGCTGTGCCGTGAGCCAGGTGAAACCCTGCGCCATATAACCTCCGTTTGTTCTATTTTGTAACACTGAGTATCTGCACAGACATAACCAAGCAGCCAGGATCCTACATCAAGAGATCGCTCTAAAGTATGGCTTCATAGCTCGCCGGTTGCCATATTACAAGTACACGCCGGAGTCGGTTCTCGAAAACGACCGCGCCAAGCTCTACTGGGACCGAGACATCATCACGGACAGGTCTATTGATCATAATAGGCCTGATATCGTGTTGATGAATCGGGCGCAGTCAAGGGTGTTTTTGGTGGATATCACTATTCCACACGACGAAAACCTCGTTCAAGCAGATGCCGACAAGAGGTTGCGGTACCTGAACCTGGCGCACGAGGTTACGGGTGTGTGGCAAGTGCAATCCACTGAAATCATTCCTGTAGTCCTATCCGTAAATGGTTTGATTCCAGCTGACCTGGATCGTAACCATAGGCAGCTGGGACTTCGAGGCAGACCGATAATAGCGGCTATGCAAAAGGCAGTCCTTCTAGACAATGCCCGGATTGTCCGACGCTTTCTCTCCTCGTCGCACTGACCTCCAGCCGACTGTGCTTCTGCTGGAGTAGCTCCTGCCACTTCGCCTAGCGCGAAGTGGTCAGAGTAGCCCAAATTCATGTTTCAAAATAATAATTATATCTATACTACCATTTCTCTCAAAGGTATTAGAACGCCTCGTACATTCCCAACTCTGTCGGTTTCTCAATAAGAACTCTATCCTTAGTCCGTTTCAATCTGGATTCCGCCCTGGCCATAGCACAGTGACTGCCCTCATCAAAGTTACTGATGATATCCGTCTTGGAATGGAAAATCAACTACTTACCGTCCTTACCCTCTTAGATTTCAGTAATGCATTAAATACAGTTGACTTTGAAATCCTTTTGGCTATCCTAAAAACCCTCAATTTGTCCTCAAATGTTATAGCATGGTTCCGCAGCTATCTCCACGACCGTCAACAACGTGTTCGGTTGAACAACATTATTTCCGAACCATGTCCTATAACTGCGGGCGTACCCCAGGGTGGAGTGCTGTCACCGCTTCTTTTCTCCATGTTTATTAACCTCGTTACACCTTTAATTACCTCCTCTTATCATCTTTACGCAGATGACCTGCAGATATATTGTCAGGCGTCTTTGCAAAACCTACACACGGCTATCGTCCAACTAAATGAAGATCTTTATAAAATCAGTAACTGGTGTAAATCGTATGGTCTAACCTTAAGTCCAGTGAAATCACAGGTCATCATTATCGGAGGCCCGAGGCAGATTGCTAGTGTTTCCTTAGATAATCTGCCCCCTGTAGTATTGGAGAATAAGCCAATCCCCTATAGTAACGTCGTAAAAAACCTTGGCGTCCTGCTTGACAGCACTCTGTCGTGGCTCCCACACGTCACCGAGGTCAGCCGCAAATTGTTTGCGACTGCCCATTCGCTACGACGTTGGAAAAATCTACTTCCCCTTAAAACTAAAATTGAGCTAGCTCAGTCCCTCCTTCTACCCATTTTAGATTACGCCGATGCGAGCTATCCAGATCTTAACGAAGACCTTAAGTCAAAGCTGGAAAGACTTCAAAATGTATGTATTCGCTTTATATTTGGACTTCGTAAATACGATCATGTATCGGAATATCGCGCGCAGCTAAAATGGTTACCGATACGCGAACGCCGAAACTTTCATCTTCTTTATAATTTTCAATATTCTCTACAACCCCAATTCACCTGTTTACCTGAAAGAAAAGTTCTCATATCTTGGGTCTGATTACGACAGAGCACTAAGGTCTAAGGGGGACAATCTTTTGAAACCTCTTTTCTATCGCTCTCATTACTATGGTCAGTCCTTTACTGTACCTTCCGCCCTGCTATGGAACACTCTGCCTCCCCAAATTCGTCATACTGAGACACACGCAGCGTTTAAGCTGCGTCTTAAAGAATTTCTCCTTGCCCAGTAATTATGTGCGTTGTTATTAATATATATATATATCTCTTAGTATTTATATATCTATTACTGTATATATACTATATTTATATATATTATTGTGACATGTTAGATAGTTATAAATATCAAATATTCTGTGTAATTTGTATATCATTATATTATCTTTAATCTATTTACATACTTTGTTACATTGCTCAAATAATTCTTGCACTATCGCTACCAGTACTTCATGTAATCTTTTATCCTCTGCCAAGGGTTGTCTGGAAGAGATCGCTTCTAGCGATAAGACCGCCTTTGTACACGTAATCCAATATTTTATATGTTATGTAAATTCCTTGTGTGCAATAAAGCATTAATACAATACAATACAATACAATTATAATAATTGGTACACTGCAATCCCACACAAATTACAGAAAGTCTTACAAAAGTCACATTGCTTGTCCACGTGATCCAGTTTTGTGCTCTCCCGCGCGATGGGTCAGCAAAACTCGAAGGACCAAAAAATGTAACACAGAGTTACAGTACATTTAAGATGATACTGATAAGATGATAAAGATTGATATTCATTAATTTAATAAAAGGTGATAATTTATATTAAAATGATAACACGGTTGCTTTGAATGAGCGCGTTTAATACACTGAAGTTGGATTGCTACATAAAGCCTTGTCAGCAGTCTCGGCTTTTCAAGAAATGCATATAATGCAGTGCGGTTCACCATACGCTAATTAGATACTACTTACTACTTAACTGCACAAAGTGTAAACCAGCTTTACGCACAGTATGGACACTTTCTGCCGCTTTGTGATAATGACCCCCCCGGGTTGATGTTCCATACAGTTGTCATTCAGTTATCTGGCTCGCTCGTACGTGTTGGAAATGGAGTGAAAATATACGTTTTTGAAGAACTTGGCAAAAATTAGCTCCGATTATGTGAGTTATTGTTACTTTTGTTACAGTTTATTGCGTATAGCTTGGAGTTGGTGCAAAGTGCATGGGTGCAGTTTAAGATAAATGTTATAGACGTAGAAGTACGCCACCTCGCTACGTGGTCGGCGTACTTTGCATTTCAAATGATGAACTGGTAAATACGTATATGTTCTTTGTTTTATCATTATGATAATTATTATTTGTTTCATCATAACCTGGATGGGTTTGACTGTAAGTGGCATTTATCTTGACCGTTTCTCCGCTTCACAAGGCACGTTAAGCCGTTATTGCAGGCTGCTATCACTGGATGGCAGTCGTCAAGTTCAAAATTTCTGAAACTGGGGTTAGCCACTATCCGCAAGCCCTCCACCAATTCGGACTTGGTCCCCAATGTATGGAGTATGGACTAACCGTCCTAAGGTATGGGAGGAGACCCGTACCTATGCAGTGGGAAAGATATGGTCTCGACGAGGGCTTTTGTGTGGCAGCTGGCGCTGAGCGGTCACTGTGCGCGTGTGTGGCAGGTTCAACACCATCTTGTGCCAGGCGCTGCTGGTGCTCAGCTGCGAGAGCGACGCCATGTTCCAGCACGGCGTCAACGAGCTCGTGCGCTTCCTCAAGCAGGAGCGAGTCGACAAGCAAGTCATTGAGAACTGTCAGAAATACTTCAACAATGAGTGGTCAAGGTCTGAAAGATGACGTTGTAATGGCGTAGAAAGACTACGCCCGAAAATTTAAATTTAATTGGATGATTGGCAGATAAATCGGTAGATTTCTATGAAAAGTCCGTGTATTTTGCGAATTCAGTATAGGTTCCGTAGGAAAAGTTATTCAGTTTCTTGAGAAGAACATCATGTTCATGTTAAAGTATCCGGGTGTGGTCTTTTTACGTCCTGTGTTATCTGTAACTTGATTTAATTATAAAAGTTTATTTATGTAGCTATGATTCTTTTCAGATCAAAAGAAGTGGATCTAATTGTAATGTACAAAAAAATAGGTCCAGGAATCACTTTGTGCCAAGACATCAACAGCTACCTTTACAGAGAGTTAGTTTATAAATATAATATTATCTTTGCAAGAACTAATAAAACGGCCTTTACCTGTGGGAACTTTTGGAGTCTGTACACTTATAACTTTGGCTAAATAATACGTCGTAAATAATAAATACGTCCTTATAAATTGTTTTAACTTCTCCATGGACACGGAGCGTCTTTCAATAGTAAGTATTTATTTCTTTCAAACTTCCACTTAGCGTTACGGGCAGGTGCGGGTAATGCCCAAAGTCCAACGTCAGGTTCTGGCCCATGCATCGTGGCATGTAATCCTATTCTGGCCAGTCTGTCCGCCTCTTTATTTTCTTAACCCTTAACATCCCGACAAGGTATAGTTTGTTGTCCCGACCCACCTTATTTAGGATCTTAACACAGTCTGGATTCAACATTGTGGGAATTAAGGGCTTTGAGTGCAGTTTGGATATCACTGAGTATGTAGATAGTTTTGTCTTTGACGCGTCTGTCTATAACGTCATGTGTGCAATTGTGCATGCAATAATAGCGTATGTCTCTGCTTGGAAGAATGTTGTATATTGCATGTCAAATCAAATCAAAATATTATTTATTCGAAGTAGGTATCACTGTACACTTTTCGTAGGTCATTTTTTTTCTACCTAATACGAAGCTCTTACCACTTGGAACTCGTATACCCAACATTTCGGGAAGTGTTTGCGGAGAGAGAAGAAAGTCGAGTGCAAAGAAACTCCCTCCAACACATTTTTTCAATAAAAGGCTTACATTCTGTTACATAGTTTGTGAAAAAGTCTGATCATGTACTACATTTATATATAGTTAGTTGTATACCATTATAAGAGAGTGTAAAGGATTAACAAAATACTCAGGTACATACTATTATTAATGATAATGACTAGACAAACAACAATGACAAGAGTAGGCCAGTTCACACGGACAGCACCCGATCACGAGTATAACGCGAGAGTCAGCCATCGCTCCCCTCAACCATATTTGAGGGAAGGGAGCGAAAATTTAACAGCAACATACAAGAACACCACAGACCTATCAGCGCACTCAAAAAGTATGACCAGTTCGAACCGGAAAAAAATAAATAAAGTAAACAATCAAATAGTTACACCAATACCTAACTACTCCATATCAGAAAAAGAAGCTCAAGCGGTATCCCGGGTCTCAGAGCGTGACAACGTCTAATAAGTATTGATCGGCGTAGGTAGTGTCATTCCCGGGATTTGGTGACCGTTATCTTAACATGGATATGCCTCAGAATCCCGCAAAGAATTAAATTTATTTATTTATTTAATTAAAGTATTATTTTATTAGGAACTATTTTAGGAATTCATATTTTAAATTCCTCAGCTTTATGCACATATTGTATGGGCCCTAAAGCCATACGTTTCCCTCGCGGGTGAGGTGAGGACTAAGTGGTGAATCGTAGTAGTGGCTATTAGCAGTTAGGCGAATATAGGCCGAAAATAATTAATGTCTTAATAAAATAATTTGACACTGTAAATATTTTTGAGTAACAGAAATAAAATGATCAATTCTAATAAAATAAAAAACGGTCAAGTGCGTGTCGGGCCACGCGCAGTATAGGGTTCCGTAGTACTTCAACAAACACTGTTTCTAGGTACAAAGTACATCTGTTTTGAGTAAAACTTCCCGTCTTACAAAATTGACTAATACTCGTTAACTTGTAAAGTCTACTTAGCTGTGATAGTTTTCCTTTTAACTTCGTTATATGTATATAACTACTGCCCTGAAATTTTTCACATTTCTAGAAATAACCATTTAGCTGGCTGAGGGGGCTGGGGACAAATGACTTTAACAAAAATTTCCACTTTAAAGCTTAATATATAGAAAACAGATCCCTAAATCGAAAAATGTATTTTACAAACCCCCAATATTTTTAAAAGAGCTATCCAACGACATCCCACACCATTGGATAGTCGAGAAAAAAAATTCATCCCCACTTCACGTGTAGGGGTACCTACCCTGAAACATTTTTTTTTCAAGATTTTATTTTATCACTTTCTCGGCGTGATTTATATACATATCCGTGCCTAATTACAGCTCTCTTATATTAATATTATGTGAGCTATTGTAGCGCGGGCAGACAGATAGATAGACAGACGGACATGACGAAACTACACATAACGGTACCTTGTTGACTACGGAACCCTCAAAAGTGGCGTAGTAACATCTGAAATTACAAGTGTTACACGTTCTTGCTTATTATTTTTCAACCGACTTCAAAAAAAGGAGGAGGTTCTCAATTCGTCGGAATCTCTTTTTTTTTATTTATTTTTTATGTATGTTCACCGATTACTCGAAGACGCCTGAACCAATTTCGAAAATTCTTTTTTTGTTTGAAAGGGTATACTTCACAGGTGGTCCCATATAATTTTATCGAAATCGATTCAGCGGTTTTTGAGAAAATCAACAAAAACATAGTAAAATTGGAGTTGTTGCGATTGAAGTCGGTTGTTTTTAACGTATTCAGCGTGGTCAATTATTGATAAATCTCGACCTCCAATTATTTTTTAGCAAACCTTGCAAATATCTCGGGAACAGTAAAAGATATTGAAAATCTGACAGAAATTTTGAAAAGCTTAACCAAAGGCATGTAATATATGAGGCGTATATTGACTGTGAAAAAATGGCGTCTCATTTTTTTTCATTTCGCTTACAAATTCTTGATTTACTTAACAGATTTAGACGGGAAAGTAAAATTTAAATTAAAAAATTGCATTATGGTACATGATGATGTTTACAAAGCGGCTAACCCGTCCGTAAAAAGACTAATTCTGCAATTTGGCTACGTTACGTGCATATAAAAAAAACTTTCAATTTACGCAGCTCGCTCCAAGACAAGGGTTATTTTTTGTTAAATCTCGACCTCCGATTATGTTTTTAGTAAACATTGCAAATATTCCGGCGATACAGCGACATAAAACTAGTAGTTCTTATGGTGATTTAGTCATAATTAAAGTATATAGCATAGTGTGAAGGTGAAGTATCTATTTAAGGGTAAAAATCATGAGAGCAATACAATCCAGCCAGTGCACTCTTATACTCTAAACAATAGCAGATAAACGTTATCATTACTACTCCACAATGAGTACAATAATACATTGAGCGTCACCAGCACATAACGGACAACATGCTGGTGAACCTTAGAGAGCCCTCATCCCGGATGTACGATACACGGACTGCCTTACTCTCTACGCGGGAGGCCAGGAACGGCCTGGCACCACTCTCCTATGAGACTTTTCCTCCCGCTAGGGGCCGAAGAGCAGGCTAAACACATATTCAGTCCTCGCAACGCAAGGACCGACATGGGAGCCGAAGCTC
>OY282400.1:16437687-16677090 GCA_958295455.1 Coleophora deauratella | reverse complement strand
TATACCAAAAAAAGACTGAAGGATTTTTCCCATTTAAATTCTGAACTCTCAACCCGTTTCTTCGCAGACCAACCAACCATCAGCCAGTCATCCAGCAACGTCGTGGACGGCATTAACTTGGAAGACATCAAAGAGTTCGCAAAAGCTTTTAAGCTACGGAGATTGGGACTGGGACTCACTCAGACCCAAGTGGGGCAGGCTCTGTCGGTGACTGAGGGTCCGGCGTATAGCCAGAGCGCGATTTGCAGGTAGGAGAATATGTAGAATAGATATTCTGTATTTATATTATTAATAGATTGTAGGCATATTGCCTGCCATGTAAATTGGAACGAGGAAAATTCACTTGAAGTACCTGAATTGGTTTTGTAAAGTTATTGTTACTTTTTGGACTTACACTGTTTTTGGTATTAATTAAAATATCTATGTTGGTCGCATTTCGTGCTGTAACGTTTACATCACCGACTTTATCA
Source organism: Coleophora deauratella (assembly GCA_958295455.1). Taxonomy (NCBI): domain Eukaryota; kingdom Metazoa; phylum Arthropoda; class Insecta; order Lepidoptera; family Coleophoridae; genus Coleophora; species Coleophora deauratella. The sequence goes on along the minus strand of OY282400.1, from coordinate 16,676,620 downwards.
GCACTTTGTCGGTTCTTCAGACACTTTCTGCTCTATTAAAATGAAAGAAACTGAGTTTTGGTTGCCATTTTTTCATACATATAATCCATGCGATTTACCGATGCTCTGAATCCTGACCAAAGATCTTGGCATTTTTGACTTCTAGAAAAAGTGCGAAAATACCAGCAATATTTATATGTAGTTATAACTATGTTTATATACTGTTTAGCGAGCGGTGCAATAGTATTATATTAACTAAATAGAATTGATTCCTTTTGTGGATTCTTCTCGGTCCTTTAAGTTGACAGGCAGAATGGTCTGTCTAAACAGTCAAGGGACTTGTTAGTTTCTGAACGAAAGTGAAAAATACATAAAACTACTCACCTTTTCTAAAGTTTTCAAGCAGTGTTACCTATGCACACCTATTTAAATTACACGTGTCCCTCTACTTTTTAGACAGACTTTTTATGTTTTGGATTATGATAATTTGAAAATATTCTGAATTAGATATATTAGGTAAATACTACTGTTTGTTTAGGACCAGATTCTAATCTTAATGAGGTTTTCCGTGTAAATTCATTGACCATTATTTCCTTCAACGAAGTTCTTCAATATGTTATCAATAGAATGTGGAATCCCAAAACATGATTCAAAATTTGATCCAGCCAACACTTGCCATCTGGTGAGATAAATCTTAAACATTCCTACAGTGAAAATGAAACCTTTATGTGAATTGATTTCTAATTAAGAGTACAAAAACATTCGGTAAAGCATTGTGAAAGTCATAAACTTGTAACGGAAGTGTACAAAGTCGCTCGCTTGTCACAATAACGGCCCTGTCTCAAGGGGCCGGAGCAGTAAAGCTGCACAATAAAAAAATTGACGAACACAACTTTTTTAATTTATACTCTTGCCGTCACGCGGGCTAAGCCGGGGTTATCATTTGGCCTTTTTAATATCGTTAATTGAAGTGATTTGTAAAACAGCATGGGCTCTTTCGTTACAATTCGGGTAATTAATTACGTTTTAGCTTCCGTTTCTGTGCTGTCGTGGGCACCAATATTTTTTACTTGGCGCGAAGTTTTGTCTTGATTTTAGGGGCGATTTGGAGTTGGCTTGAAACTTATCATTCGTCAAAGGAAAGTATGGATATATGTAGATAGTTTAGGTAAACCTAAATCAATCAATCTACATATCTACCAAATAGTATACTTACTTTATAACACCATTCCCTACTGCAGGGGCAAGTCTCTCCTGCTTAGTACTACCGGAAGGTTAAGCCATAAACCGGGTTCGAAAACACATTGCTATTATTGCCAAAATAATTTCTTAATAGCTACTTTAATATAGTTTTTATTTAATGTTTGTCTAAAGGTCTTTCAAGCCAGGTTTATTATAAGAAAAGAATTCAGCAACACAAAAATCTTTTATACCAATACCGGTGCACGTAGAGGCATTTCTACTTGACATGAAAACTTGTATTTGTGAGTACTCGTAAATTAGACACAGTTTATTATTTGCAAATCAAATGAAATCAAATAAATTTATTGAAAGAAAACACATCTTCAATAACTATATAATACCTATACTTACAACTTTATTTTCTAATACTCAAAAATCTTTCTCGGAAACTTAAATGGGAGTATCTTCTCATCATACCATACTATTGTCCCAAAAACCCATACACCAATCGTAAAAAAATTTAGTTTGCGGTCGAAAAGTTTTGTTTAATATTCAATGTGGGTTTCTGTATCTTGGTATTAACCATGTATATTCAGACTGTCATGTAAACTCTTGAAGGCTGGATCAGAACGTGTTGTTTACGTGAATAATTGAAAGGCATTATGTACATGTAAGCGATTTTGAATAGGAAATCAATAGTTCGATAAACTCGCTGCTAGCTACTAGCGTCGCCAATACCATAATGTTTAACTGAATCAAGCCAAAAACCGTTGCCATAGACAAGTAAGTAGCGATGCAGAGGGAACCGATCCGGACGAAAATTCAATTCGCCCCCAAAACAATCTCCTCCGTATAATAAAATCATTAATCGTTACTTCTGTTCCAGTTAATTAATTATCTTGCCGTTAATTACTTTTTTCGTTGTAATTAAAAGAGTAGAATTCCCTGTCTTTGTCCTGTCGTGATTTCATTTTCCATTAATTTTTCTTTGGACTCCCTTCCAATTTGGTGCCGTGACGTACCAGCGCCGTTGGTACCACGTGGTATCGAGTTAACTTACCCCTTTCATTATGGTGGACTTAATTAATTTGCATTTTAATTAAAACATATTATTGTCGAAAGAATGATAAAGGAAATTGTTTGACGAACTCCCCATTTCGACTAAACGACGGCGAAATATTGACAAAGCAGCCATTCAAGTTTTCTAATTATAAATTACAAGAAATAATGAACCTGAAAATAATCCAAGTTATTCAAATGAATGTTTCTCTAGTACAAGTGCTATAGAGTTGTTAAGTTACAAAGTTTTACAATAGCATCTCATTAAATTTACGATCTTTAAAAGAGGATTCTGCTGCCGTTTGCCTTTGTAATGTTTTCCATAAATCAGTTGGTCTTGATTTTAATGTGGTTATTTAAAGATGGTTTATTCCAAGATGGCCTGAATAGGGGAGTACCTTTGTGACGAGCGGGGAAAGGTCATTGCCATTTAAGGGGGGCACTTACGGTATGATCACGAGGTAAACAATGAATTAAGCATGCTGCTGTAGGATGCATCGCATCCAACATTTATAAACATCTGCCAGAATGCGACGGAGATGTAACCGCTGCATTGGCATATTTTGATCTTGACGCGGTCACTGTTGCATTATTTATCGCATGAAACTTAATACGGAGATTAAAACGTCAATCGTTACGAGATATTTAAATAAGAACTGTTTATGAAGACTTCCCATATATTCGGCTAGTTATAATGATTGAAAAGAAACAGCAATGTAGACTTTGGAGGTAGAACAGACTGGAAGGGCGCGCGGACGGACGGATTGCGAACGTTTATCAAAAGGCTCCTTTGGGTACAGAACACTAAAATCTCAGTTATTTCCCTATTTATCTTACAATCAATAGCTTGTGACTTTGTACCTTCCGTTTGATTATTCAGAATATTATCAAAATATTTTTGTTAATGCTCTCTATTATTAGGACTTAAAACATTAATGATTGATTTTGAATCCATTCTAACAAGACATTTGTTGCGTCCCCAGTGCCCTGGCTTCGCAGATGCTAGCCGCTCAGCTGTCTTCACAACAACAAAACATGTATGTTTTGTTTTATAATTCAATTTATCTTCAGATTTATCCCCATTGTTGACGCAAAAAACTTCGCTAAGGAAGTTACCTACTGCGTTTTTGTTTTACTTTTCCGACGACGTGTCAAAAGTTTTGTTATTGTACTAAGCACAAACAACAATGGTGGTAACTCTCGAGATACAAGTTAATACATTTAAGCACTCGCTTCAACTTACTTTCAACGGCCCAATCCACACGTAGAATGTCTTTAAATCAAAATGTTTCAACGCTGTTTAATTTAATCTTATCTCCATCGACGATCGGGCGTACGGCCGGCTCGAATGTACGCCACGGCACATAATTATACGTAATTACCAGTTTTGACGTTCTTTCTTTTCCTTTTCACACGTACTACGGTATATTTGCATACGTGTAATTACGGTGAGCCGCCGTGCATCATCGCAACATACATTTTGATGTTAAGACAAATGTACTGGCCACCAAACCAAACCGTGCCCACTCGGCATTACGAGTACATTTGTGAGAAATGCGGTCATTGTAACACCACCAGCCATATTTCTAACTTTTCACCTAATGCAGCATGATCTATTATTTCATTACTCTTAATAAATTTGTGTTTTATATTCATTTTGCGCAATTCAAAAGCCAGGGCATTGGCATACGTTACCTTTCGTTTCTAATTGAATTCGTTATTTTATTGTTGCCGTGTTCGGCATTAATCAAACTGATTACTCCGGCCTAAATTGCCTATTGTATTTTTTTCTGTTTCTCTATAATCATTAACGCCATGTCAATGTCCTGTGTTTATGGCTATGTAAATTTGAAGAGGTATCCGCGACGAATGCTTGCCTACTATTAGTCATTACCGCTAAACGATATAATTTTCTTTTCGGTGCGTGTAGCAATACTCTAACAACAAATTTATGTTCGATACAGATTTGAGAAATTGGATATAACACCAAAAAGTGCGCAGAAAATCAAACCGGTGCTCGAACGGTGGATGCAGGAAGCCGAGGAGAGGTAAATATGGTTGTTGAGTGGATATGCGTGGACTGTGGACTGTGGACTGCCGTGCCGTGTTCGTGACTATCTGGCCTAGCTTAGCAACAGTGAACAAACATTTCTCAAATCTGGACTAACTACCGCTTTCGTCTTGTAGGCTTTCGTTTTGTTTGGTATTTGGCATTTAGGTACTAATAGCTGCTTACTTTGTGCTTGTAGTTGTAACTAATCCCTGTAGTTTAGTTTAAAATAACGCTAAAGAAAAACGCGAAATATATCAATTGAATTAATTGATTTTTATGTGAGGTAAGTTCATAATTGGTATTTTTCATTAAAACTGGACAATTACAAATCTTGGGCAGAAAACTATTGTATTATGCTGAACAATTTCACCCTAAACAATTTCCTTAATATTTTGAGTTACTCGCAAAGTTTTTATTAACTTTAATGGTAGTCTGTGATTAGTCGGTACCTAAGTAAGTACATACGGTTTTGCTCGAATCAGTGTGGAATGATTTCAAATAATGTGTTAATCGTCTACTATTTCAATAACTTACAGTTACAATCCAAGAAAAAATATCACACTCAAAAATATTGCAGAAATAGATTCCCAGTTCCCTGCTGATGCAATTCTGAAACGGTCACAAATCATAATATTATGTACTGCATTATTCCGGTCAGAGACAACTAACAAATAATAACCGTTTAAACATTCATAAAGAGAGCCTGGTGTCGCTTAAATCTTTAAGCGATGACATAATGATGCGAAAAAACCAGTGCCGGAATAAGGGAATGGCATTCTGGACACCCCTTAACTGTTTTCGGTATTCTGTAAACAATCTATGAAAATTAAAATCGCTACTTATTATTATTCAAAGAGATGTTAGTAACAAAAAAAGCGTTAAAAATGAACACATAAAAAATCTAGAAATTAATTTAAAATGGCCGAAAAAGAGGTTTCGCGTTACGAAATCTTTCTTGTTTAAGTTTATAAGTACTTTATAACTTTAACTAATAGTCGGTAGAGTCCCATGCACCTAAAAGTACACAGGGTAGCCGTATCATCTTGCACTTGCACTACTTGGCTGTATACTGAGACTACCTGCCAATTTTATTAAGAACAATTTATTAAAAATCATAAAGACTCGTCATCGTTTCTTTACGCAATGCCGAAACCAGGGGTGCCGGTGCCGATGATTAAAACAAACAAAAAATATTGTATATTTGAGCATAATAGCTACGGAACGAAGAAACAGAATGCACATGTTTGTTTTTTTACTCAGTCAAACCATAGAGAAGAGCCTATTTCAGTGGCGTTTACATGTCTACGCAACGCGCTAACTGTGAAAAGCCAATGTGACGGTTTTAAAACTTTTAAAGAAAATAAAGTCTTCTTAATTATACTAAATAGTAAAGAAAAACTCATATTGCGAATAAAAAAGATGTGTTTTTAAATATAAAACCTTATCGCAGGTTAATAAAAGAGTAGAGACAAGGATTGCTACCATTGATACTAGATAATCCTGAGATAGTACCACAGAGTCCGGCTCTGCTCTAGGTAGCTGCTGCCCCCTAGCATCTATCGATTTTGCATTTTGCCGCGTTAAAATACATCTGGATGCCAACAGAGGTTCTTAAAATTGCAAATGTTGCAATTTGCAACAACTTAAGTCCCGGTCGGTGGTTGTATTTAACGAGCACCTTTGTTAACTATAATCCTTGAGTTAATGTCTTCTCAAGTGTTCTTTCTCGCACTTTACAATAACACTGGCAAACTATGGTACAAACTTTTTTGAAAATGTGATTTCTTTTTTTAATGACATGGATTTAGGAAACCAAGGGTGCATAAACCAAGTATCTACCTATGATAGTTAAGTTTAAAAGAGTACAGAGTCCTACTAAGCCGTTCTAAATTTAAAAAAAATAAGACCGGATTTAAATTTCGTCACTTCTTCCTTCTTTTAGTCAACCGAGTTATGTTATTACTTATTATAATATGTATTAATATTGATCTCCTTGTTGTGGAAATTAAAAAATTAAAGAACAGTGGGTCCTTTAATTTTTAAATTTAATTCATTTGGAAAACAACAGAGATGTACATCGATGAATTTTATTAATGGTACGATACCATGTTATTAAAATCGTATAAAAGGCTAAAATATTACATCGATCAATATTCTTATGCGTAGACATATAAGTCTTTTTCCGCTTTACAAAATAGCCGCATAATATGGTTGGTGCCATCTATAAAATACTGGAGAGCTTCTGGGAAAACTCTTTATATTTTACCATTTTGCATTGCATGACACCGTATATCCCACATAATCCACATCAGCTTATTTGTACCCTATTGAACTTTTTTAGGTTCAACACAACGTTTGATTTTTTTTTTGTACATTATAGTTAATATTAATTACATAAAAAATAAAATAAAGTATCTCATGAGCGAGTTACAGCGTTCTTTTTTTCTGGCGTGTATGGAAATCGCTTTCTCTGAAATTTATTTTTTCCTTCATTGTGAAATTTTGAAAATAATATAATATCGAGTTTAAAGGCTTCTGTAACTCCAGGATACTTGCTTAAAAGCAAGGAATAGGCAATGGCTTCCCGAGCCATACAGCCTAACCTATACTTTCTCAACTTTTTCTGCAGCCATGCCCTATCGTTCCAGGTATGCTTCCGGCCAGAACCACTTGACGGACTTCATTGGCATGGAGCCTAGCAAAAAGCGCAAGCGACGGACTTCCTTCACGCCGCAGGCTTTGGAGCTTCTGAACGCGCACTTTGAGAGGAACACTCATCCGTCTGGTAAGTTGGGGAAAACAAAGAGATCGTATATGCTTAGACAAAGAAGATTGCAGTACATTGATTTATAGATGTAATAAATACTTTTTATAGTCTGTCGTTTGTAGAGATATCTAAGCAACGAACTTTTATGTACTTCTAAGTTCAAAGGCGATGAGGAAGCTGTTTTAACGTCAGACTAAAAAGTCCTTATTCTTTAAGGGAAGACCGATTGATATAGGTTCTTAAAAGAAAGTTGATCAGTTTCTTAGGAGCATCTGCAATTTGTCGTTTGTTAACAAATAAACTTTGTATGGAAAGTCCTTTTTTTTGCTCCGATTGAATTGGTTCCTTAGAGACAGTTGTTCAGTGTCATGACTGGAAGTCACAGTTAAAATTTAGTCCGCAATTTCAATTACACCCTGTATAAGAGGATACAGAAGTTCCTTTTGAAATATCTAAAGACCGTGGCTTAGGGTAGATTTGTGATTTTCATCTCATCTCATCTCATCTCACTATCTCACTAATATTATAAATGCGAAAGTATGGATGTTTGTTTGTTTGTCAGTTTGTTTGTTCCGCTTTCACACCGAAACTACTGAACGGATTTGGATAAAATTTGGTAGGTAGATAGATAAAGCACTCGGCTAACACATAGGATACTTTTTATCCCGGAAAACTTAAGGGTTCCCGTAGGAATACTTAAAAACTCAAAATTTCCACTTCGTCACTAGATGGCGCTATCTTAACATTTTCTTTCTTTCCGGACACAATTCTGAAGTCTACGCGGACGAAGTCGCGGGCAGAAGCTAGTAGTTAATAAAAGCCACAGGACAAGCTGGAAGTCGCTGGATGCGGGCAGCGCAAGAGCTGTCGTCGTGTAAACCCTTGACGTTTTAAGGCTGATGATGCTGAAAAGCCACTTAAAACACGAATAAAACTAATAAACAGGTATATAATTATATTTTTGCTATTTCAGGTACGGAAATCACCGGCCTCGCACATCAGCTGGGGTACGAGCGTGAAGTCATTAGAATATGGTTCTGTAACAAGCGCCAGGCGTTGAAGAACACAGTCAGAATGATGTCAAAAGGGATGGTTTAAAAAAAAACTATTAACACCAAAAGGAACGGTATTGCCTACCTAATGTAGTAATGTAACTGAACTTAAATGAAAATAGCTAGTGAGGGAAGTATGTCGATATAATTGTCGATAGTTTAGGTAGGTATGCGAGTCTCATCCGTGATTGTTTTGTTTTGTGTTTTTTTCTAACCTAACGTAAATAAATTGCACTAGTATCTATTGTAATAGAAAGTGATTATAATTTGTGTTTTTTTGTTTTGTTTTGTTATACTTTAAGAGGATAGCTACGCAGCAGATATGATCAGCAAATGTATTCGTAAATACATCCTCTAGTTAAATGATAATACCCTTATTAATTAAATCATAAATTTTGACTGAAGTTATTTGTCTGTATGTAGTTTCAGTGGTATAATTAATAATATCTAGAATAAGGTAGGTATTTTAGTACAAAAATCAATAAATTGTGAAAATCCACAGATAATCCTCAAAATCTTCTTCAAAACAATAGGTACCATTTCTTTGATAAAACTACTACTATTAAAACAGCGCTACCTGTTACATCATTTTTAAAAGTCATTGCTAAAGTATCGTTACACAATAAAGATACTCTGCAACTAACTCTGCAATTTTATACAGCAGTACCATAGATTGGCACATTTTGGATATGTACCAATAACGTTTAGCCTTTTTGTAAAAATATTGCATTTTGTAAATAAGTACAACTAAACTCTCGGTGGTTTGTAATGTAGTGTTTAAAATTTATTTATAATACTCTGAGTTGTTTCGTTCTACTTAGCAAATGTCGCACTTCATAGAATTAGGAATCATAATGATAAATATGAAGGTAGTTAAAACGTGTCGTCATTATTATAATATTAGTGGCCTACTGAGATTTTTTAACGATTGGTAGGTTTTTGTTAATAGATAGGCAGGCATAAACTAAGTGTAATGTAAATTATAATTATATTATTCGTCTCCGTAAAACTGTAAATATTGTTTCAGTTTAAGGTTTTGTTCAGCAAAATGTATGAAGTATTAATTTAAAAATATGTAGGTATTATGTAATGTTTTTAGCTTTTCAGAACATTTATAAGTAGGTATTCAAGTTGGATTTTGTGGCGACATTAACAATGAGTTGTCGTAATGCATCAGGTTTTTTGAATTTATCTCAACTTTAAAATTATAATTCACTTAACAGTAGGTCTTCGTTGATCACAGTACATTTTTAAAACGGTGAGATATATTTGAGCATTCAAACTTACTTATATGAAAAAAAAAGATACTAAAAATTACCTCGCATTTGGAAATTGTAGATTTTGAAATATTTATTAGGTGTATTTATTATAGAACTCAAAAATACATTTAAAATCTCGTTGTTATGTAATTATGTTAAATTTTGAGTGCTCATATATTTTTCTAGTCACTGCCCACTTTTTGAACAGTTATAAGTATTCGTCCCCTCAGTGGTAAAACTATACTTACCTAAATTTCAGTTTTCCTAAAATTCTCAAACCATCGTGTATGTAAATACGAATAATGTAGAAATAAAGTTTTCATGAAAGACCTACAGTTAACTGTATTACCGCTAGAGATAAGGCTGTAATTTAACGTATGTTAATGACCAATGAAAACCAACTTGTGATCATTAATATTTGTACTGTTACCTACTACTTAACAAGAGTCGTTAAAAATAATATTATAATAAAATTAAACATATTTTTCGGCTGTTGAAAAATGTAAATACAATATTAAGGATAATAAAACTATTTGGATTAATATTTAGGAACAAATGGAAAAAAATATTATCAAAATTTATATTTTCAAAAATTATTACTACAAGTGCAAAAAAGACGTTTATAGAAGGGATGTTTGGCCATAATCAAAATTTTTGTCTCATCAGGATTTTTATCGACTGGTTCACATCACTACACAACACACACACAAGCAGTAAGGTACACAGTAAAATCAAAAATTGTGCGGCGCGATTTTGAACGTTAATAATCAGTACTTAAGGTGGAAACAGATTTCTCATTACAAAACCCATTTAACTTTAAAATTTGGGAAGAAACTTTTTTATAAACGAAACATTTGTTATTTATTTACTTATCTAATACATAAAAAAGTTCTTTCTTTTTCTAATTAAAACCTTAAAACATAGTTTTATACGCGTGGGTTTTCCCAACCGGACCACCACCGCTTTGAAAGTTGCAAGTATGCTTAAAAAATTTACTCTTGTACTATTTAGTACTGCGAGGTAATTAATTGTACCTAAGTATTATAAAAGTTATAGCCCTTTCAAGGTGGTCCACCACCATATCTCGCAAATACAAAAGTTTCTTTGAATACGAAGTATGTCAAAAAATTGTACCTTTAATGTACTTACCTTAGCGTTTTCTTTTTGTAATTCAATTTTTCAGCCTTTTTTAGCATTATAACGGGTATTCATTTTTTGTTGTACGCGACGCCTGCTTATTATTCAATAGCAATAAAATCTTCGTGATAATTGCTGTAAGTAGTGTCTGCGACTGGGGTTTCTGCTGATAAAACTGAAAACATTTCCGTGTAACGTATAGTCGAATCGCACAAATAATTAGGGGACTATAAAAACACTTCGACTTAAAACAAGCTTAACCGCCTCCGTGGCCTAGTGGCTAGACCACACGCTTTACATCAGGAGGTCGAGAGTGCAAAAAAAATTAATGAAGTTTGTATTGCTAATGAATATTAAGCAGGCGTTACGTATAACAAAAAATGAATACCCGTTATAATGGTGAAAAATTGGATTACAAAAAAAATATATATGCTAAGGTAAGCACATTAAAGGTAAAAATTTTTGACATACTTCGTATTCAAAGAAACTTTTGCATTTGCGAGATACCACTTTAAAAGAGCTATAACTTTTATAATACTTAGGTACAATTAATTTCCTTGCAGTACTAAATAGTACAAAAATAGTACATTTTTTAACCATACTTACAACTTCCAAAGCGGTGGTGGTCCGGCTGGGAAGACCCACGCGTTTTACACTACTTAAAATATACCTAATACTCGTGATGTACCTAAGTAGACCTGTTATAGTTCATATAAAAAAGAAAATGAGAAATCTGATTCCCTGCAAACATTTAGTGTAATAGTTCTGAGCATGGTAGAATGCTAACTGCTATAAGTACAAATAATTTTATCGATAACTGCTAGTCCCGTCACGAATTAAAATAAATAATTATTATGAAGTACGGCAAAACCGCGTCGCACCCTGGTTTTCATGATCCGTATATCTGTAATGTTATAATAGTTTAATACGATTAAAATCTACACATAACTTCAGCTGTAACACATATTCAACAAAACTGTAACTTGTAATAGCGTACGATATAATTTTTCTTCCTGTAATGGTACCGATCGAGTGACTATGGCTGCTGGATTACGACGAGAAGCAGAATAAAGGCAAAGATAACTGTTTGAATGCTTGTTTTATTCATAATTATTTTAAAAAGTTGTTGTTCATCCCTATATAAGAATACAAAAACTTTTGACCGCCATTCAAAGGCGCGCCACTGGTTTAAGCCTTTCCCGGAAGAACATCGTAAGCGCCAAAACAAAATAACTACACAAAATTGATTTTAAAGTAAAATCATGTTAGCTAAATCACTTACTTTAAGATTCAAAACAATGCCATTGAAAGTGTACAATAGAAATTTAGAGTTCGCTCCACCAGTCTTGTATAATTGTCTAAATCCTCTAAAATGAAAACCTAAAACGAAAACCATGTGTCACGGATATTTTCTATCTACGAGAACAAAGAGAATATAATCACTATACGAGAATGCATAGGATACTCCAAGCAAGCAAGGACAGGTACAGTATTTGAGCGGCAAATAATAAATTTCGGACACTTTCCACAAGAAATAAAAAAATGACTTCACTATAAAAATTCAAACTTTCTGCTTTCAACCCGGAAGTTCGACTGCAAGTCACACAGCCGGATATCAATGCCGTTTTTTTTTACATTGTGCATTGTTAGACAAGAATATTTTTTCTCTATTTCCGAAGTACGTTGTATGTATGTCGAGTACAAGGTTGTACGTTGGATTCAATAAACCTGCAATAAACCCACTAGTATACTAGATATAAGTAGTAAATACTAGATAGGTATAAAACTTTGGTTCGATTTTATTATCAGTGATGTACCGTAATCTTTTGTGAAAAAACACACCGAAATTAAAACGTGACCCTTACAGTGTTGCCAACAATAGTTATTAATTAGAAGGTGTAGGGTGTAGGCAATGGGCGTTTTTTAAAGGTTCTCTAAAACCCTGTGAGATGGCGACACGTTCGTTCTTTGATTCACGTGTTTCACGTTCCTAATACATATACAGAATATTCGGTGGATGATCCGACAAACGGATATGGGAGACAGGTGGAAACATTTGGGGCATATTTGGTCTTGAAACTGGTAGCCTAAACCTTACCGTTTTTTTAAACGGACTTTGCCTGCACCAAGATTGAAAATTCATTAAAAAAAAACAGTCAGGTTTAGGCTACTAGTTTTGTCCCAAATGGCCTCACCTATCTCCCATTTCTGGTTTTCAGACCATCCACCGAACATCCTGTATAATACATACAGGGTGTTAAAAAAAGTGCGTTTGAAATTTTAAGGGGTTACTCAGAATCAAGTACAGAACCCAGGAAAAATATTGAAAAAATTCGCTCTTCAATTTTTTTTCAGATTCTCATACTAAATCTAAATAGTGAATAGATAGATAGATAGATAGATAAAGCATTTATTGTAATTGCTGTGATCACACACACAAAACAAACTTGAATACGAAAATGATAAACACAAAAAAAAAAAAAAGTAGCAAATAATCAAGTCCAAACAAATAACACAGTCGAAAGCTGATTGATCGATTTGTATGAAAAGTCCAAAAACTTTTTTGCTATTTCAGCAAAGTCGTGGAACAAAAGCTGTTCAGTTTGATTAGTAGAAGGCCACCTTGACGTATCACCACACCTTTTTGTTACACCTGTATATACTAGGTGTAAACTTGGTTCGCCAGCTTATCGATTTGTATGAAAAGTCCAAAAAAAATTTTGCGATTTGAACAAAGTAGTAGAACAAAAGATGTTCAGTTTGATGGGTAAAAGCCAACCTTGAAGTATTATCACACCTTTCTGTTACATCCTGTATAAATATACACAGTAGAGGACTCGTTTCTCAGGTATATTTTTATCTATTTAGGGCAGCATTTTTGTTTGGGGGTCGTCCATTAATCACGTGAGGCTTGAAAGGGGGGGAGGGGTTCGGAAAATATCACAAGGGGGGGGGGGGTGTAGTAAGAAATCATGTGTGTTTTTTTGGTGGCTCAAAAATAATATTATTTAATATGTGATGTGTAAAATATTTTTAAAATATAATTTCTAACTCGGTAACTTTCCGTTTGCAAACTTGCAACCTTCATGTCAGTCAGAAAAAAATGCCTGGTAATAGTGCTTAAAGATTTAAATGCACTAATAACTACTTACTAAATTCGAAATTTTATTAATATTTTGGTTTTCTTAATATGATTTTCGGTTTTTTACCTTTCTTTAAGACAGATTCTAAAAATGTCTGATATTTTCAATAAAAAATACACGTGATGCTAGGTTGGGGGAGGGAGGGGTAATCTAAAACCTCACGACGTTTCACCAAGGAGGAGGGGGGGGGGGGGGCTTAAAGTCTCCTAAAAACCTCATGATTAATATGATAGACGCTGGCGGCATCTAGTGCGCGTCCTGAAAGCTGCTAGGAAATGTCTATTTGGCTGAATTGAAAATGGCAAACAGTGAATATATTTTTGTGAAATATGTTAACATCCAAAGCTGTTCAGAAATGAAAAATTAATTGTAAATTATACCTATATGCTTAAAAATAAAATATCGAAATATTACTGATATCTTTCCTTTTATACTTATTTAATACCTATATTATACCGCTGTGCTGCTGTTCCTTCCTTCCTAAATATTGAGGGTGAACCTTGTCCGTCCGACTTGTACTCTATGCTCGACTACTCGACGCGATACCGACTGCGGGCCAGACATTCTGCGATTTGTGGATAATGACTTGCTCACTTGCAACACTGCTGTACTAAGATGGCGGTTTTCTTTCCGTCAGTGCAATAGATTTTCTTGTCTGTAAATTGAAAAATAGATTGTTTTTAAACACGTAGATACATAAAATAATGAAAATCTATTATAAGAACAACAGTGAGAAGTAATCAGCGCAGCACTCGTGTCATAAAGGACTTAGATACAAAATTAACCTGAGACCAATATCTGGTTGATCATTGGACAATAATAAATAGTGTTCAAAAAGTGTTTTCATAGCGTTCAGGGTAATAATTTGCGTAGTTAGTATGTTACGTCACAGTATTTCAGTCAATGGGAATGCCCAGTCGTTCAAAGATAAGTGAATTTTCGCTTCAAATGCCTATCAACGGGATATACCCAAGCGTACTCAATAAGGACATTTTGCAGTTCAGAAGGTTAATTTGCTGAATTGCCAGGTCAAAACAAGCTTTTAGTCAATAATGCAGTGTTGTGAACTGGTGCGACATAAGTGAACGTGTTTCGTGTGATCGGTGGAGTCTCAATTATTCGAGATATCGAATTTTCTTGGTAGACCACAACCTCCATGCACAACTGGTAGCTTAGCGATGATCGAGAGCGTTTCTCGTCGTGCCTTCAGCAGTTCCAGCGGGACCTACAACGTGCGGGCCTCGGAACTGGCGCGGGAGAGGAAGTTGAACGTCCTCAATGTGACCGTTCAGTTCTTGGATGACACGCAGCACATTTTCCAAATTGAGGTAAGTAAGTAATAGAAAAATCCGATAAAGGTTAGCCTGGATATTGTAATTTATACATGTACTGCAATGCAAGCATTTCAGAAATATAATATATTTATTGTTTTTATCTTTTTTTGAAAATCATTCAAAGTTTCAAATCAAAACATCCTTCCAGTCTGTAAGACCTTGCACACTACACTTGTTGGCTTCAATACTACTGCATCTGATATACAGTTTTAACAAATGTGTACAAGTAATTTGAAATATTCAAATATCTTTGTAAATGAGGTAAATTTCAATTCCATTCTATCCCATCCAGACAAGAACAGACAGTGCTGGAGTTTTTAATAATACATGTAATAAAACTGAGTATCCTTCCCCAAGTCCCCCAATCAGCTGACTCATTTGTTTGAGACACCCAAGTGTTTCCGATGCAAACTTTAGACACAAACACATCTGTAAATGCTTCTTGAAAATGCAGGTATATAAGATCCAAGTGGCAGGAACCTTGTATTAGGAAGACAGAAAATGACCTTCGAAAATTGTAAACCATTAGCTACATCAAATACCTAATATATTTTTATTTTCATTACAATTTTACGACTAGATGTGCAGGTCTCCTGATGTTTCCTTCTGTTTTGGAGCAAAGCTAAAGGGCATGGAATATATTTGTATGGAGTCTGGCATACCTAAATTTACCCAGAGGAGCCCCACTATGGGAACGTCAAATCATGGCGGCCAGCGATGAAACATATGGCAATCGATATAGAACCAAAATACAAACTAAAAATGTTATTTGGTAAAATCTCGAAAACGGTATACTTTCCGAGATATTGAGCATGTTCGTTTAAAAAAATAAAGTTAAAAATGTCATTTTCGATACGCATATCCACCTCAGCCCTTAATTAGAATTAATTTTAATGATGTAATTTTTATTTCTCTTTTTTCAACTTTTTTTTTTTTTTTTTACTATGTTATGTACTTTAAAACTGCTGTTCTTATTTGTGTTTCCATATTTTCTGTGTGTGTATTTTTCTGAATAAACATTTTTCTATTCTATTCTATTCTATTCAGCCTTTAATCAGTATGATTTATTTCAACAAATACTTTTATTTTAACTAAATAAGTTGAAAATCATTACAAGGACGTAACAAACATTCAGTTTAATGCATCAATATTGCATAGGCATAGGTTAAGGAGTATTATTATTTATTCTTAAGGCACAGAATAGGTTAAGATCAACGTTAAAACTAGAGGCCAGTTGGACGCGTGGACGACAGCGGGGTGTTACGAGCTGAGGGGGGAAAAGGCGGCATTTCGGGCACGCATAAAGGAGATGCGTTTCTATACGATAGTATTGTTATTTATTTTTATTCATATTGTTTAAAATTCATTCTCGTCATGTGGGGCGTCGCAATTATTTTGTTTATATTTTACTAAATAACATGCAAGGAAGGGAAAAAATTGAAGCACACTACTATTCCTGCATAGTGGGTAAAAGGACCCTTGGATGTTGTTCCCACACCATGAGTGTGATATGGTTCATGGGATGGGCTCGAAACCAAAACCCGTTGCCTTTGCCACCAGCAGCATTTTTAGAAACAATTATTGTTAGACATGACGTCGAAAATGGCGAACTTTGAATGGGTATCAGAAATGTATGACATTCCTATTTTATGAGCGTAGTTGTTTTATCATCAAAAAGAATAAAACCTCTTCACTTATACTTATTGCTACATTTCACCTTTCTGTACATTGTCCTCATACAAGTCAATCAATTGTGCAGCTATCTCTGCAAGTTTAGTTTGTATACACACCTAGCAATATTAATATACCGTGATAAATTAACAGGTTAGTTCAATTGTTAATTACTACATTTTGTTCGCATTAATGGTAGTAAAATGCTGTAGTGACATATTTAGTAAGTACCTCTTTGTTATTAGTGTGTACAGTCACTCAAATAAAGCAGTTGGTTTATATGTGAAATATCTTTTTAATTTCAGAAATCATCCTTTTTGACTTGGTAGGTAGCCTGCAACCTTATTACCTATTTCAGATTTACAAGAGTTGGTTACTAATGAATTGTGACGAATCACAACTTTTTAAGTTAAAAGTAACAAAAATATAATGTTCAAATAAATAATTCTGATGGATGTAGTTGAGATTTATATACTAAGAAAGAAGAAAACGTATCGAAAATCGCATTTTTATCTTTTTTTTCTTTAACCAAAAATCTTCAATATCTCCGAAAGTATACCGTTTTCGAGAATTTAACAAAGAACATTTTTAGTTTGTATTTTAATTCTCTATCGATTGCCACATGTTTCATCACTGGCCGCCATCATTGGGCTTTCCCATAGTGGGGCTCCTCTGGGGTAACTTTAGGTATGCCAACTAGACTCCATGCTCTTTGTAATTGATATGTATTAATTTGTAGGACCATGTAGAGTGACTCAAAATGCCATACAACTAAATAAATTGACCAAGACTTGAACTCTTATATTAGCAGAGCTTTAAGCCCTACTGCGGAGATGCCAACTATTTGGTAATAGATTGGTTATAAGTATGTGTCTAGTTCAACAGTTTTCTCACTAGATGAATCTTTCAAATAGAATAATCAAACTAGAGCACTCAACTCACAGTAATAATTAGGACTCATAGGAGTGCTTGACCTAAGACCGGACTAATAAGCTTACTAGGCCAAGGGCTGTCAATACTAATTTAAAATTTTTAAATGTATAATTATCTTGCATTTTATCATGTCATGTCTTAGATTAAAGTGAATATTTTTTTTAATCTTTTATTCTGTTAATAGTTTGATTGATTTCATTAATGGTATATATTTTTAAAACCTGGCTTCATGCCAATTGAATAACCCTACTGACCCAATATACAAGTATGTAGGTACTTCTATTTTGATATAACACATATACATATATGTCATCATATTCAGGAAGCATTTTTAACAGACTTCAAAAAAAGGAGGAGGTTCTCAATTCGTCGGAATCTTTTTTTAATTTTTTATGTATGTTCAACAATTACTCGAAGACGACTGAACCAATTTCGAAAATTCTTTTTTTGCTTAAAAGGGTATACTTCACAGGTGGTCCCATATAAATTTTATCGAAATCAATTCAGCGGTTTTTGAGAAAATCAACAAAAACATAGCAAAATTGGAGTTGTTGTGATTGAAGTAGGTTGTTTTTAACGTATCAGCGTGGTCAATTATGTGAGAGTAATTTTTACCCTCACAGCAGTATAGCGTTTGTGTGTGAAGATAGACTCTTGTCAGATATTACCTATACTTCATTCCAATCAAAAAAAAGCAAAACGTAAACAAACTTACTATGGAACTGACACATGTCAATGTCATCTGCATACTATGTTTGTTTACCTTTTGCTTTTTTTGATTGGAATGAACCATAGGTTGGAACAGTCAAAAATAATCTTAGAATTTTTTTTTTTCCAGAAAAAGGCCAAGGGAAACATCCTGTTGGAGCAAGTGTATCAACACATAGAGTTGATTGAGAAAGATTATTTTGGTCTGCAATTCACTGAGAATGGTTCTCCACCAAACGCCACAAATACTGAGATTACGGTAATAACTTTTTATTATTCTTTACTCTACCCCGTGATTGTTACCCATAATTATTATATATTTTGTCTACTTTTATGAATTTAATCACAGAATTTTTTTTCTTTCTTTTTTTTATCCATTGAAATTTATAAGAAAACTTGAAAGTTGCTTCTAAATCTCCTAATATTAGTGGTGTAAACTTATACTTCTTCCTTTTTAATGTTAAAGGAGACGTTTCACGGGACTATGGAGCTTGGACCTGGTCGGTGCCCTAAACATCATAAATAAGTCATTAGAAACATAGTCTTTTCTAATTGTACATTTCCTTCGATTTATCTTCGTTGCGAGGTTCATCTAGTTTTTCAGATTTAACAATCGCAACACATAAATCACCCAACATGGCGAAGCGAGCGCAATTTTGAGCATTTTACGTTCAGAAACTAGATTTAATAATTTAGTTGTCCGACAAGAAACTCGAAAACCAGCCTGTAAAAGAGGCGAGGCATATCCGTAGATTTTAAAAATCGTACACCAATGTCAGAAGTCAGAACAGAAGAGTGTTCTGTCAGTCAGAGTCAGAGAAAGCATCTGAGGAATATGTGGAAGAGGCCGTAATTTCTGAACGTGACCTACTATTGCAAGCTTCAGTGTTACTATTTATATTGTAAAAAGTGCTGACAAAACATTATGCTTGAACCACGCAACCCTGCTTCTAATATTTTTTTCATAATTTTTCTTAGAAAGCCTATATTTTTCTATATTTTTCGTACTACGCACATGTCCAGGCACAAAATGAAACGTGTCCTTTACAAAGGACTATGATTAGATAATGGCAAAAAACCTTCAGCTTTGCAATCTTATGATTCAAGCAAGACAAATATTGTTTTTAAAGGCATATCTTATCTCACTAATATTATAAGTGCGAAAGAAAGTATGGATGTTTGTTTGTTCTGCTTTCACGCGAGAACTGCTAAAAGGATTTGGATGTCTACTTTCCATAGAGAAATTAACATACATAATAACACACACATTGGTTACAACATACATAGTAAGTATAAACACAGTTTAAGGGGGTTTAGAAAAAACATTACTACAGTCAATTCCCTCAAGGACAGTTACAAAAACGATATTCACGCAGGCGGCGCCGCGGGCAGAAGCTAGTCATTTGATAAAATTATAAAAGAATCTAAAAACACTGCCAGATAAAACTTGTAAATCTGTAGAACAATGTACTTGTTTGTTTATTTATACTTTGAATCCAGCAATGTAGTAGATTGTTTCCATTGTTGTTAACAGCTTAGTCGTTCACTTTTCTAGTGAATATCCTCTGAAAATAGCAGTAAATCAGGTCTAGCATGTAGGCTGTTTATTTTTTTACTGTAAATAATATAAACATATCACAGTTTTTGACTAAAAGCGCAGCACATTCAGAGGCGGCCGCGGGGCGGTAGCGTTCCAAAGGCGGACCTGGCTGCGGGAAGCGAACTTAGAGCGCCCTCCCGGTTTTGCTGTGAAGGGTTTCATAGTAATCCAAACATTACAAAAATTACCGCTCCTGGAATGCTTTCGTACCGCCCCGCGGCTGTCTCTGTGTATGTTGCACTTAGCCTTGTAGGCACAACGGCCTATTTTTAGGTTTAGTAGTAGTTCAGTCACAACTACCTAAAATTTGTACTGATTTTCGAACTCGTATTACGATTTGAATATTGGCTCCATTTCTGAATGAACGACATTTGAGTTCAAGCGTTAGGGTAATTTTTTTAGATTGTTTGGCCGCAATGACTACCTGCCTAAATTTAGCTTGGGCCTTACGAGGTTAACAAACTTCACTTTGTTAATTGAAATACCTTAATGCTGTTGATAATTTTTGACATATGCCAAGTTTACAAAGACATTCCATTTTCTGACGTTATGTTTTCTCTGAGTCTGGGTTCACCCATATCGTCCCCGCTGCAGAGGCATGGGTCTCTTCCCATTCCTAGGGAAAGTTAGGCCAAGGTGACCAAGTCCGGATTGGTGGAAGTAACAGGGGTGTCTGGGAATTGAATAATACTCGTAATACTGCTTTCTAGTCAAATCACACACTATTATCTGGACCCTAAGTAGGATTCCCTGAACATAATACCCATGTATCTATTCTCCAGTTCTTTTAACACAGGAAATCCTATTTTGTGGCAAGATGTCAATACTGCCCTCATAAATTGAGTGTACAAGTTCCACATGGTAGGAATTTTGTACTAGGTAAAAAAAAAACGAATATTTAAAAGTATGTGCAAAACATCTACTTAAATAAAAACATTTTGATTTTAAGAAAAAAGGCGGCTAAGTATACGGAAACTACATATACTTAGCCGCCTTCTTTCTAATCAGGGCGGAATCTGTATTTGTCCATCCATGCATACTTGAAAAACTTATTGTTCTTTCCTTTTCAGCGATGGTTAGACAGCAACAAATCCGTCAAGAAGCAAGCGGGGACCAATGCGCAGTTCTGGCTGGCGGTCCGGTTCTACCCGCCGGAACCCTCGCGCCTGGCCGAAGAGTACACCAGATACCTGCTATGTCTGCAGTTGAGGAAGCTGCTGTTGGACGGCCGGATGACTGCGCCTAAGAATACGGCTTTACTGCTCGCGTCGTTTACCGTTCAAGGTTGAGAACTTTTAGATTATAAGTGACATCTGTGGTCCATTTCATAAGACTACAATTTACAATATAATGAAATTGTACAATTTAGTTTTCATTTCATACCCAGTAATTGTGGTTTCTGCTCATGAAACTGAAAATTTTTCTCTTAAAGAACCAATTCATTAGGAACAAAAAAAAAATTGATCATTCATACAAATTTTAGAATTTCGTTACTTAGTTTATAAATATTTCATAATGAGTATGGAAATGACTATACGAAACAGATACGAAATAATGACGCCATACATTGCTATTTCGAAAATTGTTGTTGACATTTGTTAAAAACGAACTCGGATGACAAACAGTCAACTGTCCTATTCTTATACTTACAGACTTTCCTTTCCATTGCAGCCGAATTAGGTGACTACAACGAGTCGGAACACCCCTCAAACTACCTATCCGAGTTCTGTCTGCTGCCCAAACAGACCGCTGAGGATGAGCGGCGGATAAGAGAGCTGCATAAGCTGCACCGGGGCCAGTCGCCTGCGGACGCTGAGGCCAACTACCTGGAGCACGCTAAGCGCCTGGATTGCTATGGCGTCGAGTCTCACCCCGCAAAGGTTAGTGAATCATCATTAAAATAGATACACAATGGTGTCGATTCGGTTTTTACGATTAAACTTATTTGATAGCACAAAACAAAAAATGTGTTGGAGGAAGTTTCTTTAGGGCCCGCCGTTTTTTCTCACTCCGCAAACACTTCCCGAAACGGTGGGTATACGAGCTCCGAGTGGTAGGAACCTCGTATTAGGTAGATAAAAGAATGACGTTCGAAAAGTGTACACTGCTACCTACTTCGAATAAAAAAAAAATATTAATCAATTTGTTTGTTTTTTTTGTTTTGTATTAAAGCGTTGTCTTTTTTTCTCTGTATCGAAAAGACAAGGATAGGATGCTTAAACTTAGTTCTGTCAAATAACTTTAATTCTAAACACCGAATTGACACCAATGTTAGTTAACCTCATGATCAACGCGACCACACAAGCCGCATTGAACCCTGACTGCTTCGCTGACTACAGACATTGATGGGTTTAATTTTTTGGTGACATTTATCTCGACCGTTTCCATTGGTGGCAGTTGCTGTCACTAGATGGCAGTCGTTAAGCCATATCATAGGGCTTTTAGGCGGCTTGAAAACTGCTGACACTGGGGTTGGCCACTAGCCTCACAACATCCACCAATCCGGACTTGGCCCCCGTGTGTGGAGTATGTCCTAACATTCCCGAGGTATGGGAAGAGACTCGTGCCCCTGCAATGGGGACAATATGTGTTGTTAACGCATGAATCTTTAACTCCCACGCGGGAAACGCTTGAACCAACTTACGGTATGCGAGTTCCAGTTAAGAATCTCGTATTAGGTAGACAAAAATTACCTCATAAAGTACACACTGTTACAGCTACGTACATCTCTCTTCTTTCTCTTTGGCACTTATCACTTTAGGTGGGGTTGGCTCTACGAATTTTCCGAGACTCTGTCTTGAGTTGTCTAGTCGAGTTATGTTAGGTTAAGGTTAAACGTTAGTGCTCCCTGGTTGAAAAAATCCGATAGATGGCGTTAATCTGACTATAACTTGGTTTTTCGATTTAAAAATAGTATAAATAACCCTAAACCATACTACGTAAAACAGCGAGCAGTTACAAGATCAATGTACGCTAATAAACCATAATAATGTTAATTAAATAAGGATTTCGATATATTTGTCCCCTTACAATTATAGTTTTGCGTTTATCTTGTATGAATAAGGGCTCGAATTACGCACACATACATAATTTTTTTACGTATATGATGCTTATTTTTGACTTACCTCTATAAGTAGTCCGTAACCCAGAGGTGCAAGCGGCAAATTTTGTACGAACCTTTTTATGTTATTGCTTTTAGGTCCGGGTTCGTATCCTACGAGACTTTATTGTTCTTGTCTTTTAATTTTTTTTATTTAGTATGAACATAAATAAATATGTAAATAACAAGACCCAAGAGCGATAAAAGAAAAGATTTTTTAAAAGAAAAAAATCATTTATTGAATAACAATGTCGCATAGCAATCATTCATAGCATTGGCCTGCAAGGAGATATGTATCACGTCTCCCCCGCGAATCAGGACACCAGGGGAGACAGCAGCAGCTGGTCGAGGTGACGGATCCACAGGAGTCCCCCATCGGTTCTGACTTCATAATGTACTCCACCCAGACGTCGGGTGATTGTGCCGAATTCAAACTTCTGGGCAAGAGAGGAGTAACTCATGGCCACCTTGTCTCCAGGAGAGAAATGTCCTCTCCTTGTCCTCTGACTACGTGGCTCCTGTCTAGGTATGGGACTACCATGGCATGTAGCTTAGTTCTAAACTCTTTTCCAAACATCAGTAGGTAGGGAGTCCCTCTTGGAGTTTCTGTCTGCCTCAAGCGGACTGAGGTCTCCCCATGAGTGGTGAAGTAATACTTAGTTTTCGTAATGTAGTTTTCAGTGCTATACACAACTCCTCAAACTCGAATCTGTAGAAGTTTTCTTCCTCAAGATGTTCATCTTCGGTTTCTAGTTCTATGTTGTTTTGTATTTCGTGAAATTTCTTTATTGTTTTGTCATGACTCCAAGCGGGGCTATATACTTACTTGGGTCTTGAGTGTCGAGCACATTTTCTGTGCGCGTTAATAAACTGTACTGAGCTTCTTGTACGTTTTAATTTCTTTAAATCCATTGAATTGGCCTCGTCGCCAATATTAAAAACATAAAATATCTGTTCAGTCACATAACATTTATTGAATAACAACGTTGCCTAGCAATAGCCTGCAAGGAGATACGTATCATGCAAGGAGATACGAAGTGATGTCGAAAATTTGTGGAGGCACGGCCTTGCAAGCCTTTGCAAGCCAAGTTTTACGCTATTACGATATGATACGTAATATTAGAAAGTTGTTCATCGTTTATAAGTCAGTAATATCAATCAGTTTTGGCGACTTTTTAGAGATTTTCTTATTGCAAAGGTTATCAGCGCCATCTGGTTGACTTTAGAGAAAACCGTGGAAAATTTCCTATTTTCAAACACGGGACAGAGCGGCACAATCACGAGGTATGTAATTAACTTATATGGCCAAAGATGGCGCTATTTGTTTCTAAAATACAGAGGTTAAAATATATTTTTTTATCACTCTTAAGTCTTTTTATTTATTTTCATAATATTTACATAAGTTCACACAAAATAAAAAAAATAAAAAACAAAGAACTATAAAGTCTCATGGGTGGTATTCGAATCCGGACCTAAAAGCAGCAAAACGTAAGTGGCTCGCACCAAAACCGCTAGTCTACCAATGTACCTATAAGCGATGGTTAAATTTAAGCATCATATGCGTTCTCCTTCTATGTAATTTCGATCATTAAATGAATTCTCCCTTAAATGAATCTTTTCGAAGATAATTCCCTCATAGATCTGGATTTATGGTGATTTTTAACCCCTAATCCTAGATTTTCATCAAAAGGTTTCAAGCCGTTTTCGAAATCGTCGGGACACTTAACTCGTTTAATAGTATAGGATAAAGCATCTAGTTATTTAGGGTTCCGTAGCCAAATAGCAAAAAGCGGAACCCATATTGATTCGTCATGTCTGTCTGTCTGTCTGTCTGTCTGTCCGTCCGTATGTCACAGCCACTTTTTTCCGAAACTATAAGAACTATACTGTTGAAACTTGGTAAGTAGATGTATTCTGTGAACCGCATTAAGATTTTCACACAAAAATAGAACTAAAATAACAATTAATTTTGGGGGTTGCCCATACTTAGAACTGAAACTCAAAAATTTTTTTTCATCAAACATGTACGTGTATGGTATGGATAGGTCTTCAAAAATGATATTGAGGTTTCTAATATAATTTTTTTTCAAACTGAATAGTTTGCACGAGAGACAGTTCCAAAGTGGTAAAATGTGTGTGTCCCCCCCCCCCCCCCTTTAAAATAAGAGAATGATAAAAGTAGAAAAAATATATGATGTACATTACCATGCAAACTTCCACCGAAAATTGGTTTGAACGAGCTTTAGTAAGTAGTTTTTTTTAATACGTCATAAATCAAAATTACTTTTCATTCAATCAACTCAAATAAAAAAAATATAGAGTTCAAGACATGTGTGATTATGAATTTATACGGAACCCTCGGTACGCGAGTCCGACTCGCACTTGGCTGGTTTTTTTGTTGTACTGATGATAAAAAATGTGTTTTAAATGTGCCATTTGTAACTTCTGTTCTAAAATACATTTAATTTTATTTGAATTCTGGGTACACAAGGTATTTTTTTAATGGCGGATATGAATATTCTATAATTCATAATAATTCATAATTAATTTATTTTCTCTGTACAGGATAAAATACAAAAATACAAGGTACCTAACATAGCACAAATAATTATTTTGTTTTAAAAAATCTTCCTTCACTGTTGGCACCTGAATAGTGTAAGCTTATATGTATCCGAGGTCAAATTTTATGATTAAAGAAAACCACTTGGCACACGTATATGGTACATAAATAGAAGCTGATTTAGCCCGGTAGCCACCCCACACCCCCTGGCAGGTCTATTTGACCTATTATCTTGAACTTGGTATCGTTTTCGAATAAACCGAGAATAGAGCGTTCATTTTTTGTATTACTTTTGTTCAATCTATTACTCTTATTGTGAAAAAATCTAATAAAATAAAAATAAAAAAAAAAACCAACAAGATGCTATAGTTTAAAAAATGTGCACTAAAATGGCATAAACAATTTTTTTTTGTAGAAAACCAAACTAATCAAAAATAAAAAAACAGAAACACTAACTGCAATTACTAAATAAAAAGCTTCAGAAATAAATTTTGAACGTTGCACGGCGCAAGGCATGCGTGAGCGTTTTAATCTGCCGCGCTTCAGTTAACTATTATATTGGGCAATAATCTTGAATTTGGTGTAGTTTTCGGATGAACCGAGGACGCAGCCTTCAGTTTTGGATTGATTTTGTACCATGTCAGACAAAAAAATTAAAATTTACAAAAATCGAACCTGCTATTTTAGATAGCGATAAGACCGCATTTGCATATCAATATTTAAATATTTTATGTGTTTTCGTTGTTATTTGTACTCTTTTGGTGTGCAATAAAATTTTCGTATAGGTAACTAATTTAAAATAAAACCTTAACATGCTGCGATTTTGACACAATTTCAAGAACATAAAAAGCAACAATACTGCCCATACTTCATGCTCTGATAGGGAGTGATACTGTTTTTTAGCCTTTAATTAAAGAGAAAAGAAAACCGCGTTCGAAACCTAGAATGCCTGTCTTGTGGAGACATTAAAAGCGCCAAAATACTTTGGAAAAAATTATCATAACCATGTTTCACAAGTGAGTTTGAATAAAACGAGGTTTTTGTACATAGACGATTACGTTTAGGAATATATTTTGGTGACAAAAATGATTGTGTAAGTGAATAACTGTTTATCCTTTTGTGAGAAATAAATTATTCTATAACCTGAAACTTGGTGCTACATGGCGGGAATTCATTACTTTTTACAGTCGAGTCTATAAATATTGACGTGTAAGACTTTTTACTTGATATGTGAATGTTTTTGTCGGGATTTTACTTTCCGTGTATGAAAATCTACATATCTAAGGTTCGGGTTGTATCCAGGGTTCGAAAATATCCGATATTTATAATAAATATCAAAATATCAGATATTTTTGATATATATCCGATATTTTCGATATCTTTGATATTTTTGATATTTATCAAAATTACATACTAATTTCAATTTCTTACTTTAATACATGATTTTCGAAATAGCTTAATTTAAAATGTAGGTATATGTTTGATAATTTGAAGATTTTTATTAAAATAACATTCAAATTTTATACTCTGATATGTTTTTTCGAAATAACTGAATCTAAAATGTATATTTTATTTTTGCAAATTTGAAGATAGTTAATTAAACTAAACTCATTTATTTATTATTGTGATAATCATATCTTTATTCTTTGCATTTGGCACATTTATTCGTAAGAAGCAGCTCTTAGAAGCTAGGAAAATATAAATATCAACATTGATATATATCAAGCATAAATATCAATTGATATATATCATGATATATATCCGATATATATCAATTGATATATATCATGCGAACCCTGGTTGTATCACGTGGTTGCTGGTAACTACTTACTTTTTGTCAAACGAGACAATAATAATACACCCGGAAAACCGCCTCCGTTGTCTAGTCGCTCGCTTCACATCAGGAGGTTGCGGGTTCGATTCCCGGCAGAGTCTAACTATAATATGTAAGACTCCGTTTGGTCGGTGGTAGAGCATTCTCGTAGCCTGCATGGTTAGCTATCATCTTTTTTTTACCCTCAATTGGTAAGCCCTTGGCATCATCTCACCTGATGGTAAGTGACGATGATGCCGAATACGAAAGCGGGCTTACCAAGATTCCCCAACGCAGTGGGGAACTGGTTATCTTACCTTCATGCCGGAACACATCAATGCTGTTAACGTTGATGTCGGCGGCAAGACTTAGATAAGATGGTGGCATATGCCAGGCGGGCTCAGAAAATGCCCTACCACCAACCAAACCGAATCCAGAAAGTTACACCCCGCCGGGAATCGAACCCGCGACCTCCTGATGTGAAGCGAGCGGACAAGCGGAGGCGGTTAAAATTTGAAATGGGCCATGGTATGAGTCTAAAAATTTTTGAATGCACCTTATACAGGCTGTAACTTCCGGAAACTTTAACATACCAACCCATACTAAATTCGCATAAAAATGAAGTTTTCATATAATATGGTAAGATAACCGACCAATTTTGTATGGTGTGTCCAAAAATTGTCTTAAGTATTCAGCATTCTTAAGGTTCATTCGGAAAAGTTGTTCAGTTTCATTAGTGGATCCCATAATTTAAATTTCCAGGAGTGATCTTTTTACATTCTGTATAAGTAAAAATATCAGCCTGTATATCACAAATATCGAGCTGAAACTCACAACTAGACCTTGTTGGGTGAACAATATTTTCGTCTTTCAGATGTCCCTGACGTGAGACTGACAGCGTCTTTTTTTCTGAATATAAAAAAAGTTTGCCAGCATTAATTACTCAGACTAAAAAGTCTTTATAATAAATTTGCTACTTTGGTAATGCTCAAGCAAAATGCAAGATGGCGCTAAAAACGAAATCCTGGGCTAAACAAAGCTTAACAGACCAATTGAGATTGTAGTTACTGTAATATCAGAAAGGTGGTGCTGAATTATACACCACTACATGCGTAAAATTTATGGTATTTTACTGCAGTTTTTAATGATATTACAGAAATAAATAATATAATTATATACATTTGGAGAAAATAAAAGGTTGCAAAGTTTACGTTGGACAGATAAAATCGAAAATATAGTGGTTATTTGTGTAGTTAATAGTCAGGTAAATTTGTATGAAATAGGGTGACTGACGTTTAACCTTAACAATCAATCAATCAAAAAAATGGTTTTTCTACCTAATACGAAGCTCTTAACACTTGGAACTCATAATACCCAACAGTTTGGCAAGTGTTTGCGAAAAGAGAATAAAGTCGGGGCCAAAAAAATCCCTCCAGCCCATTTTATTGAATAAAAGTCTTGCATTCTATTACATTTTAAACGAAAATAATCTTTTGTGTTGTTTCTTCGCAGGATTACAACGGAAAGGACATTCTGATTGGTGTGACGTCAATCGGTATTGTGGTCTTCCAGAACAACATTAGAGTGAACACTTTCTCTTGGGGCAAGATCGTCAAGATATCCTTCAAGAAGAAGATGTTCTTTATTCAGTTGAAGCGGGAACCTGTGAGTCATAACATTTACTTATTACTTGCTTTATTATTTGTTTAGGTTCTGAGGCAGCTGGGATTAGTTATATGTGTTTGAGAAATTCAATTAATCAGCTACTGTTTCTTTGGGCTTCTTAGACGAATAAATGAAATAAAGAAACTAATTAATTTCCCTAACTTCAGATACTTAATACAATTTCTTTAGATACTTAATAAATAATTACACTTTCTTTTATTAGAGACACAATTTCTTGGAGATTTTACTCAGGCACCATTATAAATGATTTTCTTCGATCCTTGGGGGAGGCCTTTGTTCAGCAGTGGACATCATTTGGCTGATATCTCTCTGTCTCTTATCTTATTATTATTATTATAGTTTATACACTAGCAGCTATAACAGCTGATGCGTGTAGTTCACTGCACTTACTTAGTTCACTGTTACTTCTTGTAACACAATTTAACCGTGCTGTCCCCAAGATACAGCCGGCACTTGCCTGATGTTGCACTTAGCATCACCCGCGGTCAGTATGAAAACGAACGTAAAAGTTTCGAAAAACTCATTGTTGTGGAGCCACCGACGCTTGTCGCTCTTGGCTGATGATGTTGAAATACTGAAAGAAATGGAGTAAAGGCGAGTTTCCCTCTTACAACGACGATGATTGCGGCTTGCGTGGTCACGTTAAGCCGTTGGTGCAAGCTGCTATCACTAGATGGCAGTCGTTAAGCCATGTCGGAGGCCTTATAGGCGGCTTGAAAACTTCTGAGACTGGGGTTGGCCACTAGACCCATAACCTGCACCAATCCGGACTTGGCCCCCGTGTGTGGAGTATGGTCAACTTTCCCGGTGTATGGGAAGAGACCCGTGCTCCTGCAGTGGGGACGTAATGGGTTGTTAACGAATAACGATGATATAGCGAAAGAAATGGAGTAAAGGCAAGCTTCTCCTCCCAGTCGGAGTCATACGACACGGTGCTGGGCTTCAACATGCGCTCGGGGCGCGCGGCCAAGGCTTTATGGCGCTGCAGCGTGGAGCGGCACGGCTTCTTCCGGCTGCGGGCGCCCCGCCGCCGCGCCTTGCTGGGCGCCCTGGGAGCCCTGGGGGCGCTGGGGGCGCTGGGGGCGCTGGCCGGCATCCCCGCGGCGCCGGCCCGCACCGAGGCGCAGGCGCTGCACAGTGCGCGCTTGGCCGCGCAACATCACAAGCGAAGCTTTGTCCGGTAAGTGTGGAGGTTTTAATTGTTTTGTGTAAGAGCGCTTTTATAGTCACGCGGGTTTCTTATCGTTTCAGTACGCCGCCGCCCCGCAACTAATCGTGTCAGTAAATTTTTAGGTCCCTTTTATTGTCATGCGTGTCACGTCCATGCCTATAAAATTTGCGTGACTATACAAGCGCTCTAAGGGCTGGATGTGAGGTTTGATAGATTAATTGTTTAGTTTTTGCAGGTAGTTTTAGGACTGTCGTTATGTGAGGTCTAACAGTTTAAAGTTTAAACTGCACAAAAAATCAATACAAATCTCTATTACTCGATCTACTGATCGGTTCAGCATGGTTTTTTTTTCCTGGGATAGGAGTTATTAGAACGTTATTACATCGTTTTCACGAATATTATTTTGGAGATTACAATAAAATACTTTCACAGATGTTAAAGTTTTTCAAATCTCTATAAAAAAAAAAAACTATGATTTATGCAAGTTCCCCATTACGTTACACCACGCATAGCATAAGTGAGAGGTGACAGTAATTCCCGGTATGTGCAGACGCAGCAGTTCCCGCACGCGGGACAAGTCCGAGAGCGGCGCGTCGCCGCCGCCGCCGAGCGGGGGCCGCGGGGGCCGCGTCACGCACGCCGAGCCCCCGCCGCGCGCCGCCTGGGCCGCCGCCCCCGCCGAGCCCCCCTCGCAGCCCCCCTCGCCGCCCCCCTCGCCGCCCCCCTCGCCGCCCCCCTCGCCGCCGCCCTCGCCGCCGCCTGACGACGAGTGAGTATTGCTGCTATTTTGACCTTGCCCAGGGACGAGTGAGTACTGTAGCGATACTAGCGATCTTTACCCCTGCCGGGCCGTAGCTCGGGATCGTGGGATACTTCAAACAACTCTTCACCGTCGGTCTTTGCTCAACCTAATATGTATTCGTTTTTAGCTGTACGCCATTAAATAAAACATGAAATGCTAGGTGAGCCTACAGGTGTGCCTGAAAGTCTATTTTATTTTCTTCTACGTGTTATTACATGAGAGTGTTCCGGGGGCGGTATCCAAACGAACGAAAAAATTTGAAATATTTAAATAATCGTCTAATATTTACTTTTTGTTAAAGTAACCCTTACGTAATGCCTACGTCAGCAAAGCGCAAGGTTGCTATGTTACCCTAAAAACATTCGTAGTTACATAACTGTATCAAGCTGTAGTGCAAACAATCGTCTTGGACTACCGGACCTCTGATTTATAATTCAAAACTTCGCAAAACCCTTTGGGACCTACTTAATGAACCGTGAGAGAGCCATGCTTCGGCACGAATGGGCCGGCTCGACCAGAGTGATACCACGGCCTCAGAAAACCGGCGTTAAGCGACGCTTGCGTTGTTTTTCGCCGAGTGAGTGAGGTACCGAAAGCTCCACCCTTCCCAATTCCCCCATCCCCCCATCCCATTTCAAGGGCCGGCAACGCACTTGTGACTCCTATGGTGTTGCGGGTGTCTATGGGCGGCGGTAATCGCTTACCATCAGGTGATCCGTCTGCTCGTTTGCCACCTATCGCAAAAAAAAAGCCTAACCCAGTGTCTACAGTACCTAGCGTGGATAAAGACTAACCATGAGGCCGACTGACTGAGATAGAAGACACGCAAAAAGAGCGAAGTCCACAAAATAATCTCGTGACTTTTTGGTACTTTTTTCAAAGAATCTATTTACAAAAAACGAAAAATTTATTTAAATTTGCATATTGCAAATTCACCATAGTTTATCAGTCTAACAAGTAAGTTACTTTATAAAGATCATCATCATATAATCGAGTTAAAGTCATCATGAAGATTTTAATGGCTTCCTGATTTGCATTCCTTATATATGAATATGGATTTAATTGTGAGTCATTCTTTAGGAAATAGGCCAAGAAGTTTTATTTCACAGCAGGAGCGGGGTGCAGTGGTGCAAGTTTGTGATTATCTGTAGTTTTTAGTTAGCAAATTAAACAAAAACCAAAACATTAAATATTTACATATTTGTCGAGATAATGGTTTTTTCACTCTTATGTTGTAGTATGTCTTATGTTCTGTACATCAAGTCAACAACAAAAAATGTGTTGGAGGGAGTTTCTTTAGGGCCCGCGGTTTCTTCTCACTCCGCAAACACTTCCGAAACGGTGGTTAAACGAGTTCTGAGTGGTAGGAACCTCGTATTAGGTAGATAAAAGAATGACGTTCGAAAAGTGTACACTGCTACCTACTTCGAATAAAAATATTTTCATTTTAACTTTTAAAATTACTTGTCACTCGGTTAGAAATGTTCTGTTTCCTTCATATAGCGCAAAAGCAACAAAAACCTAAAAGAAAATAATAGCCTACCTAATTTACTGACCGTGGAGAAGATTCACGGCTATAAAGACCTTGACCCGTATCCATTATCGTTTCCTTCATTCTTAATCAGCGGGCAAAGTTTGAGATAATTCTACGCGTAAAATTACACAATATAATACCACAAAACACAGTACCAATCACGTGGCACAAACTACGTAACAGCATAGTACGACTGCCCTATTTGCACTTGTGAATGGTCGTGTTGCGTCGCTCAGTGATTCGCGATAAGTCGCAGTCAGTGAGTCAGTCGCCCGTGACTCACTGCCGGCGTGACTTCGAAGTGACCCGACCGACCCTCATTCAAGTCAGTTTGTTTACCTACGTCGCGAATGGAACACGCACCTGTTGAGTTCTTGTTATTTTGTTGTTTAAGTTATTTGATTAAAATTGTTGTCGAAAGTTGAAAAATGACTGTAGGTGTGAACTTGAGTGAAGATCAGTGCTTGTAAGTTGGGTGTTAAGTTAAAAAAAATCTTACAGGAAGTTTTAATTTACGATTAAAAAAGAATTACGTGCTTTTTATATAGAATAGGAAATGACAAAATACTCCTATTTTATATCTTTTAATTTAATAATGAAATCTTGAAATATCGTATTTGCAATGTCCCTCTAAAACTTTTTTCAAAAATAAGTCTTACATAATTCGGGTAAAAAACCCCGATTATAGTTACGTATATCCTAATTTGGGGCCAGATGACCGTGTTTGATTTGTCCCGAGAAATTTATTTCTTTACCGCGTATTACGTAGATAAAAGAATGACGTTCGAAAGTGTACACTGCTATTGCTACCTACTTCGAATAAAATATTTTCATTTTCATTTGTTTTAAACTTAAAACTTGTCACACACAGCGATGGCGGCTTCCTCGAACGAGCTCTGCGAGTGCCATTCCCCTACGTAGACGACACGGACTCCGGCTCCGAGGGCGGCGCCATCGGCGGCGGCGGCTGCGAGGCGGAGGCCGTCGTGGTGCGGGTGGCGGCGGGCTCCGATGGCAGGTGGGGTACATTCTCCTTGGTGTTTGCTACAGTTTTTTTTAAATATTGCTACGTCTGAGTATTTCCATTTTAGCATAAAGTTATTTACTTAGTAATCTGAAAGATTGTACGTATTTTATTATTAATTATCACGGTCGCCACAATGTGATGGGCGCAGTCGACTTTTCCCGACTGACGTAGGTATTTGTTACTAGGACACATTTTTGACAATTGTGTTACGTGGCTGACGGCTGGAAAGTAGTTACTGGCACTTATGAGCATCTGTTACCCCAGAAGTAAGTAATCAGTGACATGCCGATCCTTGAGGGCTAAAGAATGCCTCTTATGCGGGTAATTGCGCTGGCTATTTCGTGCCACCCGGATTGCTACAGCGGGCGCTGTCGTGCCGTTCCCCTACGTAGATCATGGCTTATGGGGGGGGGGGGGGGGTTTATTGGGGGGTGAAAGGGGTATAGGACTAAAGATGGGCCCTATTGGATCACTGCGACCTGGGTAGATCTATTGTGACCACTGCCTCTATTATATTGTTTCCTTAAGGCCCATCGTTCTAATGAACAACTTTACTGTAGGATGCACTTGGGATCAAGTTCCGTAATGACCTCTGAAGTTACCATTGGTCGACCTACAGATCGGCTTCTGGCTTGGACTAGTGCCTCGCCCTCGCAAAGTATATGAAGAGGAGTTTCCTCTTCCTCGCTGTAACTTCTTGGTGTAGACGATACAATGGCTACAGTATTTTCTTTTTACTGTGTTAGGTGGCAGAAGTTACGGTTACAGTCGAGGGTCAGTGCGGTTTGCGTGGTCGGTCGCGACGATCACGCTAGTTAGTTGACTAATGGATATAACATGGATGCGTTTTGACTGTTAGTGGCATTTAGTTCGATAGTTTCCGTGCTTAGCTAAGCTAGCCGTTGGAGCCAGTTGCTATCACTAGATGGAAGTCTTAAAGCCATAAGCGGCTTGAGAACTTCTGATACTGGGGTCGGCGACTAGTCCCACAACTTCCACCAATCCGGACTCGGCCGCCATGTGTAGAGTATGGCTTAACCTTGCCGAGATATGGGAAGAGACCCGTGTCTCTGCAGTGGGAATGTTATGTGTTGTAAACGCAGGCCACGTCGAAGGCCTCAAAGGCGGCTTGTAAACTTATTTACGTACTTCCATATCGAAGGCCGGCAACGCACTTGTGACTCCTCTGGTGTTGCGGGTGTCTACGGGCGGCGGTAATCGCTTACCATCAGGTGATCCGTCTGCTCGTTTGCCATCTCTGCCATAAAAAAAAAAACTTGCTAAACCGCCAAACTTGTCGACTTACGTCTTTGATGGGCGAGTTATTCGCTAGTCGTAAGTGATGTGCGTTTGTGTGTGCACAGGTTCGGGTTCAACGTGCGCGGAGGCGGCGGCGCGCCCGTGCTCGTGTCGCGCGTGGCGCCGCGCCTGCGCCGCCGCCTGCAGGAGGGCGACCAGGTGCCTGCCCTGCACTGCACTGCACATTACACACTGTATACTACACACTGCACATTACACACTGTATACTACACACTGCACATTACACACTGTATACTACACACTGCACATTACACACTGTATACTACACACTGCACATTGCACACTGTATACTACACACTGCACACTGCACACTGTATACTACACACTGCACACTGCACACTGTATACTACACACTGCACATTACACACTGTATACTACACACTGCACATTGCACACTGTATTCTACACACTGCACACTGTATACTACACACTGCACATTACACACTATATACTACACACTGCACATTGCACACTGTATACTACACACTGCACACTGCACACTGTATACTACACACTGCACATTACACACTGTATACTACACACTGCACATTGCACACTGTATACTACACACTGCACATTGCACACTGTATACTACACACTGCACACTGCACACTGTATACTACACACTGCACATTACACACTGTATACTACACACTGCACATTACACACTGTATACTACACACTGCACATTGCACACTGTATACTACACACTGCACACTGTATACTACACACTGCACATTACACACTGTATACTACACACTGCACATTGCACACTGTATACTACACACTGCACACTGTATACTACACACTGCACATTACACACTGTATACTACACACTGCACATTGCACACTGTATACTACACACTGCACACTGCACACTGTATACTACACACTGCACATTGCACACTGTATACTACACACTGCACACTGTATACTACACACTGCACATTACACACTGTATACTACACACTGCACATTGCACACTGTATACTACACACTGCACACTGTATACTACACACTGCACATTACACACTGTATACTACACACTGCACATTACACACTGTATACTACACACTGCACACTGCACACTGTATACTACACACTGCACACTGCACACTGTATACTACACACTGCACATTACACACTGTATACTACACACTGCACATTGCACACTGTATACTACACACTGCACACTGTATACTACACACTGCACATTACACACTGTATACTACACACTGCACATTGCACACTGTATACTACACACTGCACACTGCACACTATACTACACACTGCACATTACACACTATATACTACACACTGCACATTGCACACTGTATACTACACACTGCACATTGCACACTGTATACTACACACTGCACACTGCACACTGTATACTACACACTGCACATTACACACTGTATACTACACACTGCACATTACACACTGTATACTACACACTGCACATTGCACACGGTATACTACACACTGCACACTGTATACTACACACTGCACATTACACACTGTATACTACACACTGCACATTGCACACTGTATACTACACACTGCACACTGTATACTACACACTGCACATTGCACACTGT
Source organism: Coleophora deauratella (assembly GCA_958295455.1). Classification (NCBI taxonomy): domain Eukaryota; kingdom Metazoa; phylum Arthropoda; class Insecta; order Lepidoptera; family Coleophoridae; genus Coleophora; species Coleophora deauratella. The sequence continues at coordinate 16,640,129 of OY282400.1, read as the reverse complement.
ATACTACACACTGCACACTGCACACTGTATACTACACACTGCACATTACACACTGTATACTACACACTGCACATTACACACTGTATACTACACACTGCACATTGCACACTGTATACTACACACTGCACACTGTATACTACACACTGCACATTACACACTGTATACTACACACTGCACATTGCACACTGTATACTACACACTGCACACTGTATACTACACACTGCACATTACACACTGTATACTACACACTGCACATTGCACACTGTATACTACACACTGCACATTGCACACTGTATACTACACACTGCACACTGTATACTACACACTGCACATTACACACTGTATACTACACACTGCACATTACACACTGTATACTACACACTGCACATTGCACACTGTATACTACACACTGCACACTGTATACTACACACTGCACATTACACACTGTATACTACACACTGCACATTGTATACTACACACTGCACATTGTATACTACACTCTGCACATTACACACTGTATACTACACACTACACACTGCACACTGTATACTACACACTGCACATTACACACTGTATACTACACACTGCACATTACACACTGTATACTACACACTGCACATTACACACTGTATACTACACACTGCACATTGCACACTGTATACTACACACTGCACACTGTATACTACACACTGCACATTACACACTGTATACTACACACTGCACATTGCACACTGTATACTACACACTGCACACTGCACACTGTATACTACACACTGCACATTACACACTGTATACTACACACTGCACATTGCACACTGTATACTACACACTGCACACTGTATACTACACACTGCACATTACACACTGTATACTACACACTGCACATTGCACACTGTATACTACACACTGCACATTGCACACTGTATACTACACACTGCACACTGTATACTACACACTGCACATTACACACTGTATACTACACACTGCACATTGCACACTGTATACTACACACTGCACACTGTATACTACACACTGCACATTACACACTGTATACTACACACTGCACATTGCACACTGTATACTACACACTGCACACTGTATACTACACACTGCACATTACACACTGTATACTACACACTGCACATTACACACTGTATACTACACACTGCACATTACACACTGTATACTACACACTGCACATTGCACACTGTATACTACACACTGCACACTGCACACTGTATACTACACACTGCACATTACACACTGTATACTACACACTGCACATTACACAATATATACTACACACTGCACATTACACACTGTATACTACACACTGCACAATGCACACTGTATACTACACACTGCACACTGTATACTACACACTGCACATTACACACTGTATACTACACACTGCACATTGCACACTGTATACTACACACTGCACACTGTATACTACACACTGCACATTACACACTGTATACTACACACTGCACATTACACACTGCATACTACACACTGCACATTGCACACTGTATACTACACACTGCACACTGCACACTGTATACTACACACTGCACATTACACACTGTATACTACACACTGCACATTGCACACTGTATACTACACACTGCACACTGCACACTGTATACTACACACTGCACACTGTATACTACACACTGCACATTACACACTGTATACTACACACTGCACATTGCACACTGTATACTACACACTGCACACTGTATACTACACACTGCACATTACACACTGTATACTACACACTGCACATTGCACACTGTATACTACACACTGCACACTGCACACTGTATACTACACACTGCACATTACACACTGTATACTACACACTGCACATTGCACACTGTATACTACACACTGCACATTGCACACTGTATACTACACACTGCACACTGCACACTGTATACTACACACTGCACATTACACACTGTATACTACACACTGCACATTACACACTGTATACTACACACTGCACATTGCACACGGTATACTACACACTGCACACTGTATACTACACACTGCACATTACACACTGTATACTACACACTGCACATTGCACACTGTATACTACACACTGCACACTGTATACTACACACTGCACATTGCACACTGTATACTACACACTGCACACTGCACACTGTATACTACACACTGCACATTACACACTGTATACTACACACTGCACATTACACACTGTATACTACACACTGCACATTGCACACTGTATACTACACACTGCACACTGTATACTACACACTGCACATTACACACTGTATACTACACACTGCACATTGCACACTGTATACTACACACTGCACACTGTATACTACACACTGCACATTACACACTGTATACTACACACTGCACATTGCACACTGTATACTACACACTGCACATTGCACACTGTATACTACACACTGCACACTGTATACTACACACTGCACATTACACACTGTATACTACACACTGCACATTACACACTGTATACTACACACTGCACATTGCACACTGTATACTACACACTGCACACTGTATACTACACACTGCACATTACACACTGTATACTACACACTGCACATTGTATACTACACACTGCACATTGTATACTACACTCTGCACATTACACACTGTATACTACACACTGCACATTACACACTGTATACTACACACTGCACATTGCACACGGTATACTACACACTGCACACTGTATACTACACACTGCACATTACACACTGTATACTACACACTGCACATTGCACACTGTATACTACACACTGCACACTGTATACTACACACTGCACATTACACACTGTATACTACACACTGCACATTGCACACTGTATACTACACACTGCACACTGTATACTACACACTGCACATTACACACTGTATACTACACACTGCACATTGCACACTGTATACTACACACTGCACACTGTATACTACACACTGCACATTACACACTGTATACTACACACTGCACATTGCACACTGTATACTACACACTGCACATTGCACACTGTATACTACACACTGCACACTGTATACTACACACTGCACATTACACACTGTATACTACACACTGCACATTGCACACTGTATACTACACACTGCACACTGTATACTACACACTGCACATTACACACTGTATACTACACACTGCACATTGCACACTGTATACTACACACTGCACACTGTATACTACACACTGCACATTACACACTGTATACTACACACTGCACATTACACACTGTATACTACACACTGCACATTACACACTGTATACTACACACTGCACATTGCACACTGTATACTACACACTGCACACTGCACACTGTATACTACACACTGCACATTACACACTGTATACTACACACTGCACATTACACAATATATACTACACACTGCACATTACACACTGTATACTACACACTGCACAATGCACACTGTATACTACACACTGCACACTGTATACTACACACTGCACATTACACACTGTATACTACACACTGCACATTGCACACTGTATACTACACACTGCACACTGTATACTACACACTGCACATTACACACTGTATACTACACACTGCACATTACACACTGCATACTACACACTGCACATTGCACACTGTATACTACACACTGCACACTGCACACTGTATACTACACACTGCACATTACACACTGTATACTACACACTGCACATTACACACTGTATACTACACACTGCACATTACACACTGTATACTACACACTGCACATTGCACACTGTATACTACACACTGCACACTGCACACTGTATACTACACACTGCACATTACACACTGTATACTACACACTGCACACTGCACACTGTATACTACACACTGCACATTACACACTGTATACTACACACTGCACATTACACACTGTATACTACACACTGCACATTGCACACTGTATACTACACACTGCTCACTGCACACTGTATACTACACACCGCACTGCACATTGCATACTTTATATCACACTGCATGTTGCACATCGAACACAGCACCCGGTACACTGCACGTCGCTTACTGCTCACTACACACCGCACCCCGCACATTACACACTGCACAGTGCTCGCTGTTCACTGCATTGGCACTTAGAAGCTATCAAAGAACATGCAATTCTACAGAACTAAACCAACTAAACCTTCCTTATCTATATATTCTATCTGTAAACGACTTTACGAGACATTTTATCTGAATCCCTTACCATCGAGCTTTTCGTTGACCTATCAACATTCTTCGCTTTGCAGGTGATCTCAATAAACGGGCAAGATGTAGAGGAACTGTCGCACGAGCAACTGGTGCAGCTCATACGCGGCACGCGGGGGCTGCTCACGCTGCTCGTCAAGCCCAACGGTGAGTCAGTGAGTGGGCGAGTGAGTCGGTCAGTGAGCGAGTGAGTGCATAAGTCAGTGGGTGAAAAGTTGGGTGGGTAACTGAGTGACTGAGTTAGTCAGTTTGGTACGAGCACTTGTTCGGTGTGTTTTCCGAATAAGATTATTTCCAATTACTGACTTTGGTATCGAAATTTATAAGCTTATATTGATCAGTAAGAATGCATGGTTTATCGTGAGACGTTTAGGACTTTCCCGTCGTGGTAGGCTATAGCTAGCTGTGACAGTGTTTGTGGTCTGTTTAAGGCGACCCGTTTAACATTTTTATGACATCTAAGTAATCTTTGGATATGGCAAATCAAATAAAGATTTATTTGTGATTGTGTGCAGCGGTGTACGAGAGCTCGCAGAGCGGCGCAGAGGAGCCGGCCGTGTGCTTCGTGCCGCTCGGCGCCGGCGAGGGGGGCGAGGGGGGCGAGGGGGGCGCGTGCCCCCGCGGGGACGCGCTGCGGCAGTCACTGCTGTTGCTAGGCGACGGGCTGTGTAGCGGCGCCGCGCTGCACCAGGTATCATCATCATCACCCGAATCACGTCCACTGCTGGACAAAGGCCTCCCCCAAGGATTTCCACACCGACCGGTCCTGCGCGGCCCGCATCCAGCGGCTTCCCGCAACCTTCACCGGGTCGTCGGTCCACCGAGTCGGAGGCCTGCCCACACTACACACGAACAACACACTGCAAAGTATATGGAGTTTCAGTATACTTTTTTTTACCCTCAATCGGTAAGCCCTTGGCATCGTCTCACCAGATAGTAAGTGATGATGATGCCGAAGATGGAAGCGGGCTTACCAAGATTCCCCAACGCAATGGGGAACTGGCTATCTTCATCTCGGAACCACAAAACACATAAATACAGAAGGTCCGCTCAATACGCTCACAAAAATCCTAAGCATATACATGCTTATAGACATATACGGCCGTTATAGGCAAGATCACGTACTGTGCAATCGCGACCTTGCCTCGAACGACCGTATATTTCTATAAGCATGTATATGCTTACGATTTTAATGGTTTGTATTGAGCGGACCTTCTGTGTCTATTTTGTGCCGGAACACACCAATGCTGTTATCGCTGATGTTTGGCGGCAAGACTTAGATAAGATGGTGGTAGCTAGCCAGGCGGGCTCAGAAAATGCCCTACTACCAACCAAACCGAGTCCTACAAAGTTGGACCCCGCCGGGAATCGAACCCGCGACCTCCTGATATGAAGCGAGCGGACTAGCCACTAGGCTACGGAGGCGTTTCCGTATACTTTGCGGCCTTCTTTCTTATGAGGGCAGTATTGCAATGTATGGCGGGCGTTGATGTGGAACCACAAAAATGTGCCAAAAATTCTGTTACGCATAAATATAGGGTGACTTTAAATTAGTTCTTGTTACGAAAGGCTATGCATGTGCTCATGATAACAAACAACTTTCCCTAAGGAACACATAGTCAAATCGCAAAAAAATTTTGGACTCTTCATATTAATTCGGTCAGTTGCTCGATTTGTATGGACAGTCCAATATTTTTTTTTGCGATTTGACTATGGGTTCTTTAGAGAAAGTTGTTTGTTATCATGAGCACATGCATGGCCTTTCGTATCAAGAACTAATTTAAAGTCACCCTATATTGTTGAATCCCTGTACAAACCAGCAAGAAAAGCAATAAAATCATGATTGTAACAATAATTTTGAATGTTGAATGTCTTAAATCACACTCCTTGTTCTGTTCGCAGTATGAGACGCTGCTGCGCCGACTGCCGGACGAGCCCACGACGGCGGCGAAGCTGCCGCAGAACCTCAACAAGAACCGATACAGGGACATTGCGCCTTGTGAGTACTAGAATACTACACTGGTGGACTAAAAAATCGACTCAAAGTTTGTTTCCTGACTTTTGAAAAAGTAACTCAGTCTACAAAACTACTAAATACAAAAAACTAGAAAACCACCAAACTAAAATCATAAAGAGTAAACACGCAGTTTTTTAACTTTTGGCTTAGTGTTTTTTTTTTTTGATTGAGTTATTTTTTCAAAAGTCGTGCAACAAACCTTGAGTCGATTTTTTTGTCCATGAGTAAAGATGTCGCTTTGTTAGCTACAAAATAAATGTATAAGGTCTTAAAAATCCGGTGGAACTATTTAAACCTTCTCTAAGGAGCCTACAGTCAATTCGCAAAAAAATATTTTGGATTTCCCATACTAAGTTGGCCGATCAGCTAGTCGATTTGTGAGTCGAGATTTGTTTTTGCAGGAATTATACGAAATGTTAGCGAAAGGCGTAGGAATATTTTCGGGTAGTGTTTGTCTGTTAGACTAAACGCTTTAATGAACTTCGGAGTTTATTATAATATGACGTGATCACCAAAAAAATAGGACTATTTATACAGTATAGTGAACTCTGTTGTAACGAAAGTTTTAAATACCTCTTTGTTTTTTGTGTTGGTTTTTGGTATTTTAAATAAAGGCAAGATTGTGATGCACTTTCCGAAGGCGTATACATTTTTACATAATTTTTTGTTTGCCTTTACATAATTTTAATGTTTCCAGATGATTCGACGCGAGTGGTGCTGAAGAACTGTCCGACGGGCGACTACATAAACGCTTCCTACATCAACATGGAGATACCCGGCTCCGATGTGGTGCTCACATACATTGCTGCTCAAGGTATGTTTGTGTAAGAACTCTTCGGAAGAAAAATGCCTTCTGGAACCTTCGGTCTACTTTCCCGATCGGTCCACGTCGCTGTTAGTCTATTGTACAAAACTGTACACTATTTTACTCATTGGGACCGATCGGGAAAGTAAGTGGACAGTTCGGACCGATCCGGAGAGTGGACCGATTGTTCCGGGGAGCAAAGGCTATGCCATCCGCGGTACGCCTAGGAACGGCTCGTAGTCCAATCGTTGATGGTTTGAAGTCGTATAAATACATACGTTCGAAGAAACTTTATAACGCGTTGTAGGATTTTACGGAGAATTTTCTCAGCGCTGTACAAGGTGCGATTCTGATGCGCCATCTGTCTAAAGTTGCGGTACACTGAACGTTTCGGTTTCCGTTAATCTTTGACGTCTTATTTTCATCCCAGGACCCCTCCCGAACACAGTGGGCGACTTCTGGCACATGGTGTGGGAGTCGGAGAGCAGCCTCATCGTGATGCTGACTGTGTTGGTGGAGCGGGGCCGCGCCAAGTGCCACCAGTACTGGCCCAAAGTTGGGGCCGCGCCGTTGCAGGCCTCTAGCGAGCTGACTGTGACTACCAACAGCGAGCAGAACTTGGGACATTATGTGCGGAGGGAGATGACTTTGAAGGTTAGTCTATATATTATGTCTATATGTATAATCTTATTTTAGATATAAATGTAGGTTTAATCTATGATAAAAAGTTGTTAAAAATAAATGGCATTGCCGCGCGTGCCTTGTTTACGTGATCATTATTATTCTCTCGACGATCGGTCCTGCGCTGCCCGCATTCAGCGGCTTCCCGCGACCTTCACCAGGTCGTCGGACCACCGAGTGAGAGGCCTGTATACTACGTATTCCGTATTAACCGTTACGTTACTCTTTGATAAATCGTTCCCCGACCGCCAATGTCGGCTCCAGCCGACAAAAATGCATAAAATCTCAAATCTCACTCGCCAGGCGCCTGTGATATGGAAACCGTTTGTCAGCCTTAGCCGACTGTGGCGCTCAAAGGGTGCCCCAGCGGCCATCTATTGTACAAGCTATATGTTTCGCCCACTGATTCTGTGAGCTAATAGTAGAATTTCAAAAAAATATCCTCCGCTCCCCCCAGGACAGCAGCGGCGCCAGTCGCGCCGTGACGCAGCTGCAGTACACGGCGTGGCCGGACCACGGCGTGCCGGCCGACGCCGCCGCCTTCGTGGCCTTCACGCAGCTCTGCGCCGCGCTGCGCAACCACCGCGCCGGTAATACTACTGCTTTATTATTTTTTTGAAACATGAATTTGGGCTACTCTGACCACCTAGGCGAAGTGGCAGGAGCCACTCCAGCAGAAGCACAGTCGGCTGGAGGTCAGTGCGACGAGGAGAGAAAGCGTCGGACAATCCCGGCATTGTCGAGGAGGACTGCCTTTTGCATAGCCGCTATTATCGGTCTGCCTCGAAGTCCCAGCTGCCTAAGGTTACGATCCAGGTCAGCTGGAATCAAACCATTTACGGACAGGACTACAGGAATGATTTCAGTGGATTGCACTTGCCACACATCCGTAACCTCGTGCGCCAGGTTCAGGTACCGCAACCTCTTGTCGGCATCTGCTTGCACGAGGGTTTCGTCGTGTGGAATAGTGATATCCACCAAAAACACCCTTGACTGCGCCCGATCCATCAACACGATATCAGGCCTATTATGATCAATAGACCTGTCCGTGATGATGTCTCGGTCCCAGTAGAGCTTGGCGCGGTCGTTTTCGAGAACCGACTCCGACGTGTACTTGTGATATGGCAACCGGCGAGCTATGAAGCCATACTTTAGAGCGATCTCTTGATGTAGGATCCTGGCTGCTTGGTTATGTCTGTGCAGATACTCAGTGTTACAAAGAATCGAACAACCGGAGGTTATATGGCGCAGGGTTTCACCTGGCTCACGGCACAACCGACAAATGTCCAAGGTACCGTCTTTCATTATGAACCTCATATAGTTGTTCGTCTTTATAACCTGATCCTGTATTGCACAGACAAAACCTTCGGTCTCTGCAAAGAGGTCTCCGAAGCGCAGCCAGTGCACGGAAGCCTTCTGATCTACGAAGTATCTGTAAAGAGCCTTAAAGAACCTTCCGTGCAGCTCTTTCTCCTTCCAAATGGTTTCCCGCTCAACAGTGCTAAGTACAGCCGGCGCTTGCCAGTTCTCTTAGGCCATGGACAAAGGGGTTAGTCCTTTATCACATACTATGACAACTCTATGCAAATCACTGTCGACTTTTGCCAGGAAATAGCATCGGAGGCTGCATATTTCACGGTTGTGCATTTGTTTTGCACATAGAAGGCCACGACCACCATTCTTCCGCGGAATATACAGCCTCATCACTGACGACCTCGGATGATGCATCCTGTGGAGTGTCATAGTAGTGCGGACCTTCCGATTCAGGGCATCCAATTCAGTCTGTGTCCATCTGAGTATGCCGAAGGTGTACAGAAGAACGGGGATGACCCAAGCATTGAATGCACGTACTTTGTTAACGCCCGACAAATAGCTATCAAAAACTTTTGTCAGGCGCTCCCAAAACACGCCACAAACCGCCTGTTTCACCTCCGTCTCGTTCACACCAATGCTCTGCAACATACCCAGATACCGGTATGTCTCAGTCTCAGAGAGGGTACGAATGCTCATGGAGTCACTGTTGACTCCATTCGAATGCACCACCCTACCTCTCTCTACATGAAGGATCGCACACTTATCCACCCCTAGCTCCATGTTGCTGGAGCTGCTGAAATTGCAAGTAATTCTCAACAGCTCCTCCAACCGTGTTGCATTTGGAGCGAACAGCTTGAGATCATCCATGTACAGAAGGTGGGTCATGCGTAAGCCCCCTCTCTGAAACTGAAACCCCGTCCCTGATTTCTCGAGCAGAAAGCTGAGTGGATTCAGAGACAGGCAAAACCAAAGTGGACTCAGACAGTCGCCCTGGAATATTCCCCTCTTTATCCAAATCCGGTCTTCCGCATTCGACAGTCGCTGACCATGGAGACTAAGGATCGTACATGTATACATATACCGAGGAAGTCTCTAACTGTACTATCAATCCTGTACAGCTCGAGAACTCTCTTTAACCATGAATGGGGAACCGAGTCAAAAGCCTTCTTGTAATCAATCCAGGCAGCGGAGAAATTGCGTCGATTGCGATTCACCAATTTGCCTACGACCGGTCAATCAGGAGCAGCTCCTTCGTACCGCGACTTCCGCCCCTACAACCATTCTGAGTTACCGCCATGATGTTATTCGCCTCTATGAAGGCGTCTATCTTGGCCTTCAGAATGGATGTTAGTGTCTTATATGTTGTAGAAAGACACGTAATGGGGCGGTACTGGCTAGGGTCAGCGGTATTGCTTGACTTAGGAGCTGAATGAGTGATCCCAGTAGTCAAGAAGTTCGGAACCTGACACTGCTCGAGTGCTTGCTGGAATTGGCTGGCTAAGGTCTCGTGACTAGCATAGAACCCCTTGAGCCAATAGTGGTGCAGTCCGTCGCTTCCTGGAGTTTTCCAGTTCGGAGCTTTACGGACCGCTTGCGACACATCATCGGTACTAATGGTCACGGGGTTCATAGGCTCGATGCCATCACCTGCCTCCTCCAACTCAGCCATCCACTGCTCCTCGTTGTGTTGAACGGGCCTAGACCACAGGTTACGTCAAAAGGCCACCAATCCCTCGTGATCCGGGCTTTCAGCACTGTTCAACACAGCAGGTCGGTCCAAAGATCTGTAGAACTTTTTTTGATCACTCATGAAGAGGCGATTCTGACGAAACCGGTCTACTCGCTCCGAGTATCGCCGAATACGATTTGCCCACGCAGCTATCCTTTGCTTTAGGTCATCAATGCGCTCTGCAACTAATCGCATCGCATGGTGTCCCGCAGGATCAAAGTCCGATCCTGCAAATGCGAGCCTGACAAAGCGCATCACTCGGGGCCTGGTGTTGCCCGACCTAAAAGCAATCAGTTTGCCAATGAGGATCCTTGCCTTAGCGATACGACGCTCAATCCTTTTCTGCCAAGCCGGCTTTCCCCGCAGAGCGGAGATGCGAGCCGGTTCTGGCATTTTGGCACAAACAAATCGGCAGACCGCCATTGCAGCGCCAAAAAGGATTGAGTTCGTATCACCAAGGTCGCTGCTACTCGCCAAATAATCTGGCAGCATGCGATTTACGGCCTCAATGACATCCCGATTCCGGACGCTAAGGGGCAATCGTGCAAGCCGCGGCCTCTCCTCATGAGGTAGAGTGCGGAATTCCTGAATCGCCTCTTCAAGTGAGCTCCTGATTTGCTCTAATTCCTGGGAAATCGTTTCTGTCTCAATATCCTCATTAGGTACTTGTGCAGGGCCAGTGGGCGGTTCATGCACTTGCGGTATATGCGCCGATAAGCGTCGCGACCCATTTAATGAGAATCTTGAGACCGGAACGATTTCGCGTCGAAGTCCTTCGAGTTCGGCCGCGCTAAGGATGTTGGAGCGCAATATGTACCGAACTCGGTCCGACAGGTTTTGCACCGAGACAGACAAAGCGGGCTACAAGCGCAAAAACTCTTGGTGCATCCTCACTCGGACGACGAGTTTCTCCCCCCGTCGCACCGTAGTACGCTCGCATGAGGTTCTCGTTTTGTGACCTAGTCCATCTCATGCGGCGTACTCCACCAGCGGCGGGCGCCGTTTGCTGGGCCTGCGAAGACCCTGCCGACGCCAAGCGCACTGGTGGCGATGATGGAAGTGACCGGCCAGGTGTTCGGGCCGGTCGCGATGCGCCAACTCGCATGCTGCCGCGCCTGGCATTAGCGCGACCAGACGCGCCCCGGCGGCCCCCGGGCAGCGACCCTATGCGACTCTCATTATCGTAACTTTCCATCATCATTGTACAAAAGACCGTTATGGATCCCTATATTTTAGTACCCGGGGTCAACTAGGAGCTCAGCACGGTCAACACCGAGCCCAAGGGGTACTGACTAATTACACTGACGAAGACGCTATGCTGTCACAACCGCCTCTTCCTCAGTGGCGATGGGGTCGTCACATCCCTACGCGCTATTATTATTATTATTATTATTGTTTTTTTTTAAGCGTCCGTGGCGCAGCGGGTCCTCCTAACAAGCGTGGTGATTTAGGTCGGAGTCCGCCTTTTTCAATCTTTTCCTCTGCTAGATGGTTCGCGTGTTTGTTTGTCTCGGACATTATTTGCTCCATCACCTCTGCATCCCAAATAGTCGTAAAGACGTTATATGGCGATGAAAATGATCTTGTTGGTCCTGGAATGTCATTGAATTGTTCTCGTCTTAATGCGGGCGGAACAGGCACCAAGGGGAATGGGTGCCACTCAAACTTAAAATTGTCTTTGGGGCCATACGTATTATTATTATTATTATAAGCATCATCATCGTCATCGTCCTCGTCTTCGCTAGCTGCAAGCCATAATCATATTTATTTTAAAATCCATACAAAGTTATACAAAGTTTTAATGCATTCGTGATATAATTACCCATATTGAGAGCGATGTCAATATCAGCTTCATTTTTCCTAAAAAAGAAATAGAACCAAGATCTTAAGTATGTTTCCGAAACAGACGAGTTGAAATAGATTAAAAACATGTACATTATAAAAGACATTTTTACCTTCTTGAAGACGTTGGGGTGCGTAAAGGTGTCCGTTTTAAGTGATATAAATGTTCCTTCAAATCGGCCACTGTCGCCCTTGGCCTTCGCCTCGTTAAGGGTCGTGCTCTGCGACCCAGTGCAGATTTCTTCAAATCTGAAAAAAAAAAAAAATGTTAGGAGATTAAAATGTTAACGGGGTTATTTCATAAGATAATTGGAAAATATGCAACATAAACTCGAAAGTGTGCCACTCTGTGTTGAAGTAGAAGCTTGCTTTTACAAAATTCATAAAGTATAAAAGAATAATCTCAACTTACCTATTTACTATTTTCTGTACACAGTACTTACCGCCATTTAAAGATTTTATATTTATCAAGATAATTACCACTTCAATCCCTGTAATTTAGTACGTAAAGTTTTTAGAAACAGAGAGCCAATTCCAGAACTTTACAAATACAGTTGCACCCCACTTTACGCGATAGGATAGGATTTTAAAATTCGCGTAAAACCGAAACCTCGTAATACCTCGCTTTACACGGATGGCTGTGTTATGAAAATAATTTTAATAGATACATCTCTCGTTAAACAAATGCGTAATGTAACTCTGCACAATGTGTTTTTAGAATTAAAGTATTAATTTGCATTTTGTACTGATTTTTCACTATGTTTAAACGCATACCCCTATTATATACGCGAATTTCACTTAACGCGACTTTTTGTGGAACGTATCCCTCGCGTAAAGCGGGGTATTACTGTAGAAGCTGGAAACATATAAACTTAAAAAATAGCTTTCTAACTCATTTTCCACCATTACTCCGCAGTCATACCGACCGTAGTCGAAGAGCAGAACTCGGAGCGCCTGCTCGACCCGCCCATGATAGTGCACTGCTCGGCCGGCGTGGGGCGCACGGGCGCGCTGGTGCTGGCAGAGACCGCGCTGGAGCTGGTCGCGCGCCGGCAGCCCGTGTACCCGCTGGACGCCGTGCGCGCCATGCGCGCCATGCGCCCGGCGCTCGTGCAGAACCACGTGAGTGTCGCCACACATGCTGCACTACACCGCCCGCTACACTACACAATACAACGCACGCTACAACATATAGAATACAATAGAAACTAAAAACATCATGCTTACAGATAATGGTATACCAGATTAAAATAATATACTCACAAAATAGACACAGAAGGTCCGCTCAATACAAACCACTAAAATCGTAAGCATATACATGCTTATAGAAATATACGGTCGTTCGAGGCAAGGTCACGATCGCACAGTACGTGATCTTGCCTCAGCGACCGTATACGTCTATAAGCATGTATACGCTTAGGATTTTAGTATAGCGTATTGAACGGACCTTCTGTATCTATGTCTTTTGTGATATACTATAGCACACACTACATCATACGCTGCACTACACCACACCGTTCGCTACACTACGCTCCACCATATGTTACACTGTCGCCGCGCGCTACGCTACACTACGACAAAAAAAGGTTTTTAAAATATCACAGAATTGTGTGCCACGCGATAGGAGAAGAGAAACTACAATAGTACTGTGTCGCATAACCCATTACAGTATGCCGAACAATATGTGAGTGTAGTACACCATACTATCAAATCTTCAAAACGTATCGGATTAAATAATAATAATAATAATAATTTTTATTTCAGATATTTAAAATCCATTACAATTTTTATGAAGAACACACATTGAAATTAATTAAAATAAAATTAAAACATAAAAAAAAAAACATTAAAACATAAAAAAAAAAAAAATTATCAACACTAAAAAATACATGATAAAAAAGTCATGAAGGGAGTGAGGGATACTACTTCACTGCATGAAGTCGTATCCACCGACCCAACATGGGACTGTCCCACCTGTCTGCTACAATGCCCAAGATGCTGTTGGTGCTGGCGCGCAGTCGCCTCAGCATAGAGGCACAGCGTTTTCTGATGATGGCATGGAAACCATCAATTCGAGCCTCCGCGAACATGCCTGAGGCGCTACAAAAGCGCGGCAGACGCAACAGCACCCGGAAGGCATTGTTATACTGGACACGCAGAGCTCCGTATGCACTCTGCGAATACTTGACCCATAGACTGCACGTGTAGAATGACTGACAGTATGCTCGGAAGAGCGTCTTCTTGACCTCGTCCGTACAGCGTGCAAACCTACGGGCCAGCATGTTGCATCGGACAGACAGAGCCCTGCGCTCCCTCTCCAGATCCAAGTTGTCATTGAGATTCTCATCGACCCAGTGACCCAGATACTTAAATTGTGCCACTTTCTTTAGAGGAATGCCAGCAAGCTTCACCGGGGGCACAGTGGAGTAACATTTGCCGCCTGCTTTAAAAACTAGCAATTCACTTTTTTTGGCGTTGTATCTGAGCCCATGGGCCTCAGAGTATTTCTCACAGATATGTAGCAGCCTCCTCATTGCACTGATTGTCGGGCTCAGCAAGACCATATCGTCCGCATAGCTCAGATTATTGACGCATATCCTATCAATGTGACATCCGATACTAGTCTTACTGAGCTCAACAATCAGCCCGTTCATATACAAGTTGAAAAGTCTGGGGGAAGTAAGGCCACCTTGCCTCACGCCACACCCCAACCTGTACATGTCCGAGAGAGAACCTGCCCAGCGCACATAGTTTGTCTGGTGGTTATACCAATATTTAAGTATTGCCAAGGTTCGGAACCGGTTAACAAATACCGGTTAATTTCGTTCGAATTTCGGTTAACGATTCCGTTCAGGTTAAAACCGGTTTCCAGCTAAACCGGTATTTTTGAATATAATACCGGTTAAGCAGGGAGCGGTATTCTAACCGAAATAAGAACGAAATTAACCGGTTAAAACCAAACGCAGTCAAGGTCAGGCGCGCCGCGCTGTTGCCACTGTTCGTGTCTTTCGCTCTCTTTCTCGCAGTCACCGCGCCGGCGGGCGCCGCACGCCGAGCCGTTGCATTGTTTTGCGTGTATTGTTTACTGTAATTGCCAAGAACGTGTTTACTATGACGTTTATAAGATATCGTTATATTTTGACCTTACTTTTTAGGTTACATATATTTTTTAATTTAGTTCCATGTTTAAGCTACATTGAACATTAAATCAGTTATTGAAGGATAAAAATAAGTAATTCAAAATGATGAAAATAGTATTAAGTACATAATTATTATGATTAGTAGATTTTAAAGTATGTGTACAATTATAAAAAAGTGCGTTTGAAATTTTAAGGGGATACTCAGAATTAGAGATTTAAAAACTGGTTTTTCTGAGGTGAAAAAAAACGTTCGATTTTTTTTCTAGCGCATGTTTTTTTTTCAGTTGTATGAAAATGAAATAAAATATCCTTAGGTAGTTATCGTTAAATAAGTGTATCATTGTTTTGTTTATTAATTTTTAACATTTGAAACGAACGTATTTGTTATTTATAGTAATTAAATAGCTCGAAATAGTTGGCACTCTCTAGGAAAAATATTGAAAAAACCGATCTACATTTGATCTCGACCTCCGTTACTTTTTGCAAAAACTGCAAATATCTGGGAAAAGGTAAAATATATCAAAAATCTGACAGAAAATTTTAAATGGTAAACGAAAGGCGTGCATTACATGATACGCACATTGACTATGAAAAAAAAATCGCAAAACTAATTTCTTTTCGATTTTACATACAAGTTCTTGATTCATTATTCAGATACCTCGACCACCGCTTTTTTTTGTAAAAAATGCAAATATCTCTGAAACGGTAAGAGATATCGAAAATGTAACAGAAATTTTGAAAAGCTTAACTAAAAGCATATAATACATGAGATGCATGTTGACTATGAGAAAAATGGTTTATACCGTGGGAGAGCCATGCTTCGGCACGTATGGGCCGGCTCGACCGGAGTGATACCACGGCCTCACAGGAAACCGGCGTGAAGCAACGCTTGCGTTGTGTTTCGCCGAGTTAGTGAGGATACCGGAGGCCCAACCCCTTCCCCCCCCCCCCCCCCCAATGATAGCGCAGTTCCCAAATTCGCTACCCCAGGAGGGTACCAGCTGCGCGAGCGCTGGAGAATCCCTCCCTGGACGTCCAGGCTCAGAACACAACGTCCCTGAGCCTGGATGTCCAGGCCGCCCCTCGTCGTACTCTGGGGGGGGCAAAACCGCGCTTTCAACTGCACGAGGCAAGGGCAAAGACACTGTGGCACCCCCTGCCACGCTGACTGTGGACTTCTGCAACATCAGGGGCTTACATTCCAACCTAAATGCTGTACACCACCACCTTGAGACAGCAAAGCCGGCCTTGCTTTTTTTGACCGAGACACAGATATCGTCTCCAGCGGACACATCGTACCTCTCCTACCCTGGGTACGGTCTGGAACACTCCTTTGTGCCTAGGGCTGGAGTGTGCGTGTACGTCAGAGACGATATCAGTTCTCGCCGCCTCAGCAACCTTGAAGGTAGGGACCTCTCCACCATATGGCTACGTGTAGACGGCGATGACCATCCCCGCGTCTATTCGTGCCTATATAGGTCCCATACCGGCGATGGCGAAACTGACCGACTCATTGAGCACGTCCAAATGGCTGCAGATACTGTGCAACAGCAGATCCCATCCGCTGAGATCGTGGTACTCGGCGATTTTAACGCCCACCACGCCGAATGGCTCGGTTCTAGCAAAACCGATCATGCGGGGAGATCTGTTCACGACTTCGCCCTGGCATATGGTTTGACACAACTGGTTACTACGCCCACGCGAATCCCAGATGTGGAGAACCATGAACCTTCACTGTTGGACCTTCTGCTGACTTCTCATCCGGACGGCTACCAAGTATCCGTTGACGCTTCACTCGGCTCTTCGGATCACTGCCTGATCCGGAGTACGGTACCACTCACGTGCCCGCCGCGACCGCGAGTTGCTTGTCGCCGTCGTGTGTGGCACTACAAGTCAGCAGATTGGGATGGGATGCGGTCTTTCTTTGCGTCCTACCCTTGGGGGCAGATTTGCTTCACGCCGGATGATCCTAACTTCGCTGCTGATTCTGTCGCTGATGTGGTGCTGCAGGGTATGGAGCTTTTTATCCCATCCTCGGTGGTCCCCATTGGCGGCAAATCACAGCCTTGGTTTGGTCGGTCCTGCAAAAAGGCTTCTCGCCGGAAGCAGGAATGTTACCAAGCCTGGGCAAATGCAGCGAAGGTACGGGATGAAAAGACCAGCGCATTGAAAAAGGAGTTTAACTTTGCCTCCAGGTCCTTCAAAAGAGACATTGCCAGGGAGAAGTCGGCGCACATAGGCAGAATTGGCGAGAGACTAGAGCGTCTTCCTTCGGGAACTCGTGCGTTCTGGTCTCTGGCCAAAGCTGTCCAGGGGAACTTCTGCACGCCATCATTTCCACCACTGCACATGGGAAATGATTCATTGGCTCACGACGCAAAGGAGAAAGCCGATCTTCTAGGCAAACTCTTTGCGTCCAATTCGACATTGGATGACGGGGGAAACGAGCCGCCGACCATACCGCGGTGCAAGAGCTGTATGCCGGATATCCGGTTCCACCAACGCTCAGTGCGTAAAGCACTTTTTTCCCTCGACATTCATAAGTCGAGTGGGCCCGATGGAATCCCTCCCATCGTGTTGAAGGTGTGTGCTCCAGAGTTGGCTCCAGTTTTAACGCGCCTTTTTCGGCTTTCCTACTCTTCTGGCGTAGTCCCGAAGTCATGGAAAACAGCTTTGGTGCTCCCGATCCCTAAAAAAGGTGACCGCTCGAATCCGTCCAACTACAGGCCGATAGCCATAACCCCCTTATTCTCAAAGATAATGGAGTCCATTATCAATAGCCAGCTCCTTCGGTATCTAGAGGACCGCCAGCTGCTTAGCGACCGACAGTACGGTTTCCGTAAGGGCCGGTCCGCTGGTGATCTTCTTGTCTACCTGACACATCGTTGGGCACAGGCGATCGAGACTAAGGGGGAAGCATTGGCGGTTAGTTTGGACATAGCGAAGGCCTTCGATCGGGTTTGGCACAAAGCACTTCTTGCGAAGCTTCCTTCTTATGGGCTTCCCGAGGAATTATGCAAATGGGTCACTAGTTTTCTTGCAGACAGAAGCATAAAGGTCGTAGTCGACGGTGCATGCTCAGATTTAATGTCTGTGAATGCTGGTGTCCCTCAAGGCTGTGTGCTTTCGCCTACACTGTTCCTTCTGCATATCAATGATATGCTGCAAATCAGCAGCACTCATTGTTATGCGGATGACAGCACAGGTGATGCCTTTTATACCGGCCGTGCTAACATTTCTCGGGAAAACGTCATCGAGAGCCGAAACAAACTTGTGTCAGAAATTGAGGACTCTTTAAAGAAAGTCTCAGAATGGGGTCGGATTAACTTGGTCCAATTTAACCCCACTAAGACACAGGTTTGCGCGTTCACTGCCAAGAAAATGCCATTTGTCGTATCACCTCGTTTTGAGGACACTCCCCTTAATGCCTCAGCTAGTATCGGAATCCTTGGTGTCGACATATCGAGTGAAGTCCAGTTCCGTGGTCATCTAGAGGGTAAGGCTAAATTAGCCTCGAAGAAGCTTGGTGTGCTCAATAGATCGAGACGGTATTTCACTGCGGCCCATCGCCTGCAACTTTATAAGGCGCAGGTTCGGCCTCACATGGAATACTGTTCTCATCTCTGGGCAGGGGCACCCCAGTACCAGCTTCTCCCTCTGGACCGTATTCAACGGAGAGCAACTCGAATCGTCGGCTGCCAGGATATCTCAGATCGGCTTGATTCCTTGGCGCTGCGTAGAGATGTAGCCTCGCTCTGCATTCTCTATCGCATGTACAATGGGGAGTGCTCCGAGGAATTGTTCGGATTGATCCCTGCCGCCTCTTTTCGCCATCGTTCTACGCGACAATATATTCATCCCCATCACATAGATGGTTGGCAGTCCACAACTGTGCGTTTCACTAGAAACTTTCTGCCTCGCACAACCAAACTATGGAATGAATTGTCGCCTGCGGTATTTCCGGACCGATACGACATTCAAACCTTCAAGAAAAGAGCGTACTCCCATATCAAAGGCCGGCAACGCACTTGTGACTCCTCTGGTGTTGCGGGTGTCTATGGGCGGCGGTAATGTGATCCGTCTGCTCGTTTGCCACCTATGCCATAAAAAAAAAAAAAAAAAACTCATTTTTTATCAGATTTCCCATACTAAATGTGAACAGTGAGTTACGAATTTGTATGGGAAACTGAAAAAAAATTAAGTTTGGCTATTTTTTTATAGTCAACATGCGTCTCATGTATCATATGCTTTTACTACAGTTTTTCAAAATTTCTGTCAGATTTCCGACATCTTTTACCGTTTCCAAGATATTTGCAATTTTTGCAAAAAAAAAACCGTGGTCAAGATATCTGAATAGTGAGTAAAGAATTTGTATGGGAAACTAAAAAAAACCATACAAATTCCTTACTCACATTTTTTATATTTATTTTATTTTTATAAAAAATGTAAATATCTCTGAAACGGTAAGAGATATCGAAAATCTAACAGAAATTTTGAAAAGCTTAGACCAAAGCAAATAATACATGGGACGCATGTTGACTATGAGAGAAATGGCCTAACTCATTTTTTTCGGATTTCCCATACTAAATGTGAGTAAGGAATTTGTATGGGAATTTTTTTTTAGTTTCCCATACAAATTCTTTACTCACATTTAGTATGGGAAATCCGAAAAAAAAAAGAGTTAGGCCATTTCTCTCATCTCTTCCTCTCGACCTCTGTTACTTTTTGCAAAAACAGCAAATGTCTGGGAAAAGGTCAAATATATCAAAAATCTGACAGAAAATTTGAAAAGGTTAACGAAAGGCGTGCATTACATGATACGCACATTGAATATGAAAAAAATGGCAAAACTATATATTTTTTTCAATTTTACATACAAGTTCTTGATTCACTATTCAGATACCTCGACCACCGTTTTTTTTTTGTAAAAAATGCAAATATCTCTGAAACGGTAAGAGATATCGAAAATGTAACAGAAATTTTGAAAAGCTTAACTAAAAGCATATAATACATGAGATGCATGTTGACTATGAGAAAAATGGTCTAACTCATTTTTTATCAGATTTCCCATACTAAATGTGAACAGTGAGTTAAGAATTTGTATGGGAAACTGAAAAAAAAATGAGTTTCGCTATTTTTTTATAGTCAACATGCGTCTCATGTATCATATGCATTTACTTCAGTTTTTCAAAATTTCTGTCAGATTTCCGATATCTTTTACCGTTTCCGAGATATTTGCAATTTTTGCAAAAAAACCGTGGTCAAGATATCTGAATAGTGAGTAAAG
This sequence comes from Coleophora deauratella, assembly GCA_958295455.1. Lineage (NCBI taxonomy): Eukaryota > Metazoa > Arthropoda > Insecta > Lepidoptera > Coleophoridae > Coleophora > Coleophora deauratella. Next base: position 16,619,037 of record OY282400.1, on the reverse strand, counting down.
AATTTGTATGGGAAACTAAAAAAAAACCCATACAAATTCCTTACTCACATTTTTTATATTTATTTTATTTTTATAAAAAATGTAATTATCTCTGAAACGGTAAGAGATATCGAAAATTTAACAGAAATTTTGAAAAGCTTACACAAAAGCAAATAATACATGAGACGCATGTTGACTATGAGAGAAATGGCCTAACTCATTTTTTTTTTCGGATTTCCCATACTTAATGTGAGTAAAGAATTTGTATGGGAAATTAAAAAAAAAAACCCATACAAATTCCTTACTCACATTTAGTATGGGAAATCCGAAAAAAAATGAGTGAGGCCATTTCTATCATAGTCAACATGCGTCTCATGTATTATTTGTTTTTGTGTAAGCTTTTCAACATTTCTGTTAGATTTTCGATATCTCTTACCGTTTCAGAGATTTTTGCATTTTTAATTAAAAAAAAGTTTTCTTTTCAAAGGGCCTAGCCGAACTTCCATAGCAAAACTGCCCCCAATAGTTACTTATATCGTAACCTATGCTATATTGTAGAGGATGCTAATAGAAGTTGATGGAGTAGATACTAGCTCCATATCTTCCTTAATTGAGGAGCTATTTGAAAAAAGTGTCTGGAGACGACGTTTTTTCAAAATGATATATTTTTATTATTTTTAAAGTTAGGAAAATAAAACCAATTCCAGTGTTTATGGTACACTTTATAGTTTATTTTATAGAAATTTTCTATGAGCCAAGCCTAAATAAAAATATCCAAAAAATGCAAACAAAATATTTAAAAATTGATTTCTATCAGATCTTATAAAATTACCACTTTGAAAAAAATATATAATAATTGTCTATACCATGCCTAACAGCATGCCAAGTTTCATTAAAATCCAAAAGGTGCAAACTGTCAAAAAAAAAAAGTTAAATAAGTGAACCACTTTACGACCACTACGTTGAACGCTTTTAAATTGTAATACATTTTATATTTTTTCAATATTGGACATGAACAATATAAAACCGGCCAAGTGCGAGTCAGACTCGCGCACCGAGGGTTCCGTATAAATTCATAATCACACATGTCTTGAAATCTATATTTTTTATATTTTAAGTTGATTGAATGAAAGGTAATTTGCGGTTTACGATTTAAAAAAAACGTATTAAAAAAAACTACTTATTAGATCTCGTTCAAACCAATTTTCGGTGAAAGTTTGCATGGTAATGTACATCATATATTTTTTATAGTTTTATCATTCTCTTATTTTAAAGTTACAGGGACACACATTTTACCACTTTGGAAGTGTCTCTCGCGCAAACTATTCGGTTAAGGAAAAAATGATATTAGAAACCTCAATATAATTTTTGAAGACCTATCCATAGATAACCCACACGTATAGGTTTGATGAAAAAAAAATTTTTGAGTTTCAGTTCTAAGTATGGGGAACCCCCAAAATTTATTATTTTTTTTCTATTTTTGTGTGAAAATCTTAATGCGGTTCATAGAATACATCTACTTACCAAGTTTCAAGAGTATAGTTCTTATAGTTTCTGAAAAAAGTGGCTGTGACATACGGACGGACAGACAGACAGACAGACATGACGAATCTATAAGGGTTCCGTTTTTTGCCATTTGGCTACGGAACCCTAAAAATGAAATAATTTGTTCTGAATAACAATTAAAACTAAATTCATAAAAGAATAACTTTTATTAATTATCATCACTATTTTTGTAAATTATAACGTGATCTCTATTTATCGAAATAAATTGAACAGCCACGCTGTACACACTTTCTTGGAAATCCCTTATATATATCATTTGGCATACACAAGATTGCAATAGCTTAACATAAATCAGCAATAAAAATTAATAATAACTAGCAAGTGATAGCCTAAAAATTATCAGTGTTGTTTTGTATGGGAGGTACCTTATTCTGGCTTGGCCCGTAACAATTCATGACCTAGTATAGTAGGTCGTATAAAGTTATTAAAAAGTACAGTTTCATTTAAATCGTTACAGCTATTTTTGAAAAACAAAAAAAACTAAAATCTATTTTTTGTATGGCAGGTATCAGAAGCAGATTTTTCCTATGGACCTATTTAATATCATAGGTAATATAAAAATATGGTATTGTACAAAGTTTCATCAAAATCTTTAAAGCCATTTTTGAGCAAAAAAATTATAAGTATTTTTACCATGGTGGAAAACCTAAAATATGGCGTTATTTAAAAAAAATTAAAATGGCTAGATATATTAAATATTGCCCTAATCCAAATTTCATTCAAATCCGTCCAGTGGTCTTGGCGCTTATTGAACTTTTTCTATAATTTATTTCGATAAACAGCGATCACGTTATAATTTATAAAAATAGTGATGATGACTAATTATTTTTTATGACTTTCGTTTTAATTATTACTCAGAACCTATTATCTCATTTTTTTATAAACTGTTCATACCCAATATTGAAAAATTTAAAAAGTATTACAATTTAAAAGCGTTGAACACAGTAGTCGTAAGGTGATACACTTAATTTAACAATTTTTTTTAACAATTTGCACCTTTTGGATTTTAATGAAACTTGACATACAGTTAGGCAAGGTGTAGGCAATTATTATATATTTTTTTCAAAGTGGTAATTTAATTAGGCCTGATAGAAATAAATTTTTAAATATTTTTTTTGGATTTTTTTGATATTTCTTTTTAGTCTTGACTCATAGAAAATTGCTATAAATAAAAAAATAAAAATAAAATCTTTTTATTTCAGACCCAGGGATCCATATAATTTGTTAGTAAAATTAAAAACTTACATCTAATTGTTAGTACTATCAATTTCAAAAATAACTAAATTATATTATATTAAATATAATTATAAGCTATAAAATAAATTATAAAGTTTACCATAATACTGGAATTGGTTTCATTTTCCTAGCTTTAAAAATAACAAAGTTATATCATTTTGAATAAAAGTCGTCTCCAGACACTTTTTTCAAATAGCTCCTCAATTAAGTGAGATATGGAGCTAGTATCTACTCCATCAATTTCTATTAGTATCCTCTACAATATACCATAGGTTACGATATAAGTTCCTATTGGGGGCAGTTTTGCTATGGAAGTTCGGCTAGACCCTTTTCTGTCAGATTTTCGATATATTTTACCTTTTCCCAGACATTTGCAGTTTTTGCAAAAAAAAAACATTTTTTTATTAAAAAATGCAAATATCTCAGAATTATGTATGGGAAATCCGAACAAAATAAGTTAGGCCATTTCTCTCATAGTCAACATGCATCTCATGTATTATTTGCTTTTGTGTAAGCTTTTCAAAATTTCTGTTAGATTTTCGATATCTCTTACCGTTTCAGAGATATTTGCATTTTTTATAAAAAAGAATGGTTTTCTTTTTAAATTTTCTGTCAGATTTTCGATATATTTTACCTTTTCCTAGATATTTGCAGTTTTTGCAAAAAAAAAAAATGTTTTATTAAAAAATACAAATATCTGGGAAAAGGTAAAATATATCGAAAATCTGACAGAAAATTTGAAAAGGTCAACGAAAGGCGTGTATTACATGATACGCATATTGACTATGAAAAAAATGGCTAAACTATCTTTTTTTAAAATTTTCCCTACAAATTCTTGATTCACTTTTCAGTTATCTCGACCACCGTTTTTTTTTATAAAAAATGTAAATATCTCTGAAACGGTAAGAGATATCGAAAATCTAACAGAAATTTTGAAAAGCTTACATAAAAGCAAGTAATACATGAGACGCATGTTGACTATGAGAGAAATGGCCTAACTCATTTTTTTCGGATTTCGCATTAGTCCAGTCAATCTACGAATTTTTGTATGGAGTAGGTTGCACTATTTAATGCACTTTGGGTGAAAACTTAGAATATGTCACTTAAATAATTGCAAAATGAAAATTCATGAAAATCTCTTATGAGCATTTAATAATTTTTCGGTAGTTAGCCCCTAAAGAAACAAAATTAAATTTAAGTGTGAACAAAAAATAGAAAACTGGTGATTTTTTACATGAGGGCTTCTTATAAGACGTTTTATTTATATATATAATCGTCCCCGATCAAGATCAAAACATAGATAGTAGAGACTAGATATTTAATATAATATATTTAAATAAATGAGTGATATTTTGCCTTAGGGGTACATAGCCACTGTCAATAACCATGAGAATTATGTCCAAGGTGACTTCGTTTTTTTTTTTTATTAAGTTTTATTCGATTTTAACCCTTGCACACTAAATACTCTAGGAATATTTTTATGAAATCTAATAGTAATATTTTTTAAACTAAGACAAGAAAATCCCCGATCAATCTGTTGCACATTTTCTGTAATAATCTAATACAAATTATAATTCGCGAGCGGGCGAACGGGGGGCGCGGGCGGGGGAATGCGGCATGCGTGGCGCCCGCACGTTCTTAGGTACTTCTAGCTTAGCTGGTGATTTGCTGCAACATGTTGTATGTATTAGAAATATTCTGTTCTATTATACTTTTCTATTTGGCATTCCACATCTCATAACGAGCGTAATTTTGCATGTCGAGTGAAAAATGGGAGAATCTTCAATAAAAAATAGCGAAACGCCAATGTCAAGTGAACGCTCCACGTGGTGCTTTGTTGTCGGAACTCGGAAAACGGAGCTGTCTCCCGAATTAATTTACAGTAGGTAAATCTATATGGTAAATCAGTAGGTAGGTACTATGAACACGTTTGGATGCCCACAATCCAATCAGTATGACAATTATTGAATACCTACCTATTAATTGTGTTTTTTATCACATTTGCGTTTCGTACTATCCATCTAGCTATCCGCGCACTCGTCTTTTTCGCACCCAATAGCTCCGTCTCTGTCGCACACTGGCTATGCGTACGTGGCAGTTCACGCATCTTCTCGGCGTTTGAAATATACCTAATTAATGTCTAATACATTTTAGGTAAAATGCGTTTTTAGAAGAAACTTCTTTGTTAGTACAAGGGACGATGATGATTTACAATAGATAACATTAGTGTTACGGCACAGCCAAGAAAATAGTTAAAGTCTCTTTAATGTGTAATACAGAAATATTAAAAAAATCATTTTTAACTGGGTTCTGAAATAGTCACCTAGGTGAAAACTTAACACATGTTCAAGCCTTATAATTAGATTTAAAAAACATAAAAATATCCGAAGGCTCCATTTTGTAAGTATTATTTTTGACGCAATAACATAAAAAATATCGTAATGTTAAGAATTTATTGCTTTAAGCTAGAGACAACTTAAGTACCATATTTATAAGGTAACTATAGTTAGTTTTCACCAAAAGTGCATTTATTGTTTGGCGTATACAAGTTAAAAGGCGTCTTTAGGTATTTCTAAGGGTTGAACGCCCTTAAAATCAAACAAATACCACGAATGCTTAGTAAAACACCAATACTTTTATTTCCAAACCATTTTAGTCAGGTGTCTTTAATGCCACCTCAAATCTTTTATTTACTGGACTACATACTAAATGTGAAAAGTGAGTAAAGAGCTTGTATGGGAAACTGAAAAAAAAATTGAGTGTGGCTATTTTTTAGGGTTCCGTAGCCAAATGGCAAAAAACGGAACCCTTATAGATTCGTCATGTCTGTCTGTCCGTCCGTATGTCACAGCCACTTTTTTCAGAAACTATAAAAACTATACTCTTGAAACTTGGTAAGTAGATGTATTCTATGAACCGCATTAAGATTTTCACACACAAATAGAAAAAATAAATAAATTTTGGAGGTTTCCCATACTTAGAACTGAAACTCAAAATTTTTTTTTCATCAATCCTATACGTGTGGGGTATCTATGGATAGGTCTTCAAAAATGATATTGACGTTTCTAATTTTTTTCTAAACCGAATAGTTTGCGCGAGAGACACTTCCAAAGTGGTAAAATGTGTATCCCCCCCTGTAACTTCTAAAATAAGAGAATGATAAAACTAGAAAAAATATATGATGTACATTACCATGCAAACTTCCACCGAAAATTAGTTTGAACGAGATCTAGTAAGTAGTTTTTTTTAATACGTTTTTTAAATCGTAAACGCAAATTACCTTTCATTCAATCAACTCAAATATAAAAAATATAGATTTCAAGACATGTGTGATTATGAGTTTATACGGAACCCTCGGTGCGCGAGTCCGACTCGCACTTGGCCGGTTTTTTTATAGTCAATATGCGTCTCTGTATTATATGCTTTTGATTAAGTTTTTCAAAATTTCTGTCGGATTTCCGATATCTTTTACCGTTTCAGAGATATCTGAATAGTGAGTAAGGAATTTGTATAGGAAACTGAAAAAAAATTGAGTTTGGTTATTTTTTTTATAGTCAATATGCGTATCATGTATTACATTCTTTTAGTTAAGTTTTTCAAAATTTCTGTCCGATTTCTGATATCTTTTACCGTTTCTGAGATATTTGCATTTTTGGCAAAAAAAACGGAGGAGTAGATTTCATCAAAAAAAATAACCCTGTCTTGGAGCGAGCTTCGTAAATTAAAAGGTTTTTGACATGTACGTAAAGTAGCCTTATTGCATTATTAGTCTATTAAGAAACGGGCTAGCCGCTTTGTAAACAGGTACCATAAAGCAAACTTGTTAATTTTTATTATTTTAATATATCCTATATCACTCCCACAATCTAAGAAGAATCTAATTAAATTTCATTGTGGAAATCCATCAAACGGTTAAGGTTGTACAGCGCACCCTTTGGTGCATAAATACATACATTCGAAGCAGGGTAAAAACATACATCTTTTTTCGCCCTAGAACACTACATATTCGCATACTTTTTTATTTCTTGTGTCGAGAAAGTCAGGTATAGCAAGCTACTGATAATCAAAGCGAGTAAGCATTGTAGTGCTAATTTATAACACGAAAGATACACCTTCTTCCTTTTTCTTCCGTGTTAAATATACGGGCTGACATGTACTTCAAGGACAACAAAATTACAAGCATGTATGTACTTTGTATATTCATATGAAAACGACAATGAATTTTTTTCATATTATCTAGTAAGAGCGACCACCCTAGAAAATATGGAAAAATGATAATGTTATTTTTATGTAAATATAATATTCAAAGTACCTATATGTTTAACATTTTTATGCTTAAAGTAGATGTCACTCAGAATATCAATTTAAAAAACATGTATATTCACAATGATCAAAACGTTGTGGGGCAGCGTATAATTAGTACTATCGAAGCGCGGCAAAACTGATACAGGTCCTTCCTTGACGGGCGCTCACGCCCCGTACTGATCAATCCACGCGGAGGCAATGAAATATATCGTAGATTTCTGGTACAATTTAATTTATTGTATTTTTGAAACTTTTTTAATTAATGCAGATATATTTATTCATTTTTATTGCTAAAATAACACTGTTTATTTTGATGTCAGTTTCAATCAAAAATATTTTGGTTTTATTATAAAAAGTCGCGGTTTAATATAGACGTATTTCGCTGAAATTGATGTTAGAAATATATTTTTTTACTAGAGATTGTGACATTTAATCGAAAAACGAGAACATTAACTTACAATAAATTTATTTAAGTGATTTGTAGATATTATTTTCTGGTATAATAAATATTTTCTAGTTAGAGAATTAGGGGCTTGAAAATGACCGTGCGAACCTTTTTTGCGAAAACATGACTGCGTGTTATTTTTTATATAAAATAATGGAACAAATGTTTTAAAATCTGAAACATTAACTTACAATAAGAAACACGAATCTACTGAACACATATTTTTTTTAATGTATAACTCTTTCCGAAAGTAGAAAATTACGAGCTCAAAATGTGCGATTTCTGGAAAAAAATGTGAATGGGCCCTTATTTTTTGTGTACTACTGTAATACTTCAAGGTGGGCTTCTACTCATCAAACTGAACAACTTTTGTTCTACAACTATGCTGAAAACGCAAAAATTTTTTTGGACTTTTCATACAAATCGATCAGCTGGTGAGCCAAGTTTGTATGAAAAGTCAAAAATTTTTTTTGCTATTTCAACAAAGTTGTAGAACAAAAGTTGTTCAGTTTGATGAGTAGAAGCCCATCTTGAAGTATTACCACACCTTTTTGTTACACCCTGTATATTCAATTCATATACTTTACTGTAATAACTAAAACAATATATACAAAAACAAATATAATGTGGATGCCGGCTTCCTCACTATGACAATCGATTCAACTGTTTTGTCGATAGTGCGCGGACTCACGTACTGCGCCATTCAAAGTCAACTATCGGCCGACAGTCGCTCAACTGTTTAGTTGAGTCTAGTGCGCGCACTTGCGTACTGCGCCATACAAAGTCACCGATAGACTCAACTGTTTAGTTGAGTAGCGATCGTTCAGTGGTTTTTGATAGTTTGGTCGATCAATTGTTTAGTCGAGAGTGCGCGCACTCACATATAGCTCCATACTGAATGCAAGATCGACTAAACTATCGATGGACCAAAAAGTCGATAGTGCGCGGTGGCTGTAAGCGTCGCGGGCTTTGTGCCGGTGAAGTCGGAGGTGTTCTGTCGATCAGCGACCCATTAAGGCCATCTTACCCCAAAATTACGTTTTTTGAACAGTTTTGACGGAAAACTGTAGAAGTTTCAAGTCTGAAAAATTATACTTATTTTTGACTATATTTCCTAAGATCATACGCCATCCGAAACACGATTCAACAATTTCGGCTCGATAGAAAAAAAAAACCAAAAATGGGTCTATCGTTACTTAAAACTTAAAACAGATGCCTGTATATTAAAAGAATAAAATTGAAAATTATATGACAATATTGCTTTCGACGATATGAAGGAAACTACGCCATTAGTTTGAACACTTTCATTCAGAAAAAAAACCAAAATAAAAACGTAAATAATTCGTGTGGCGCGTGCGGGTGGGACTTGCATTTAGTACTGCGCAGATGGATGCGCAGTAGCTCGGGGTAAGATGGCCTTAAGTACTAGGACTGCAGCAGGACAAAGAATCTCAAGGCGGTGATTACGGAGAGGTCAGTCTTTAATGGTTGGTCGCGATGATTTCATACAAAACGGCTTTCCGTCCAGTACAACTTGACCCGTGCGTATTTACAATGGTATGAATCACTCACGGACGGCGGCGGAGGTGCTTGTGTGCGTGCGGTGCTAGCCGGCTACCGGAATGTAGAACATCTTGTGCGTTTATGTTCTCCTATTTTAGTTGCACGATTTTTAAGAATTGAAATTGTAATTAAATTTAAAAAATAAAGAATACAGAAAACACGACTGATCTTATCAGCTGTTCGGGGGGAGAGGGATTCTTTAATTTAACCGGTTAATTCCGTTCGAACGAAAAAATATCGGTTTTGGTTAAACCGGTTAAATATACCGGTAACCGTAACCTGAACGAAACCTTAACCGAAATTATTTCGATATAGGGGTCAATGACCGAAACCGGTATTTTCAAAAAACCGGTTTCCGAGCCATGGTTATAACCTCCCCACTCACATTAGTCTCGCATCTAAGCTTTTGCCATAGGACATCGTATGACACTAAATCAAATGCCTTCGAGAGGTCTAAAAAACAAGCATTTACAGGTGTACCTCTGTCCGTATAGTACCGGACAGTATGCTTGAGGCACAGGATTGCACTTTCAGTAGAGAGATTGGGTCTAAACCCAAACTGTGCATCGTGCAGTTGTATTCGACTCGCCATGTGCTTGTCAAGCAGACTGTCCAGCACTTTCGCTATCACAGTTGCAAGCGATATAGGCCTGTAGTTCGCGAGCTCAGAGGTATCACCAGTTTTGTTCTTTACGATAGGCACGACTATAGTTTTCATAAGCTTATCCGGTAGGTGAGAATGACACACACAAAGACTGAAAAACATAGATAGCACCCTCGGTAAGTGTACACCCGCGTATTGGAGATGCTCGATGCTGAGATTATCATGCCCCGGAGATTTACCTCTGCGCATGTCTTTTATCACTTTTGCAATTTCCTTCGCAGAAAACTTGGTAATATTCTCCGAGGAGTGACTCCCAGCATCGGGGTCCCCTGACGCCTTTCCCAACGACGACTGTACTTGAAAATGGTCCTTAAATATGTTGGCTATCACTTTCGTGTCTTGCTCACCCGCCACGCGCACGGGGACACCAGGCTTTGGGTTTAACTTATTTGTATTTTTCCAAAATTTACTTAAGTTTTTTGCGGAATGATTCTGTGCAACTATATCCATTTTTATCTGATTCTGGTTATTTTGACACCATCTTAATTTGGATTTGAAGATTCTACGCGTTTCACACATTTTATGATAGACATAACCTGACGACGGCCTATTATACAAGTTCCAAACAAGAAAAGCCTGCCTCGCCTCACCGTGCGCTCTTTTTACATGCTTATTCCATCCCGCAATTAAATTACATTTCTGATTTCTACGTGCCCTATGACTATGCTCAGAAGCTCGTGTAAGTATACCTACAATTTCATCATACATTTTGTTTAACAATATTTTATGATTACTATTTGAACACAATCTGTCACTACATTCACTAAATTCCATAGGAAAATCAACCTCTCTCAATTTACTACGACAAAATTCAGCATAATCATTTATTTGACTCGAGTCCCTTTCTCCCCATATTACTTTATTAGAAGTAGTATTACATTTTGTTATGTTTTTACGTTTAATACAATTCATGTTGCATTTAAATTCAATAGGCATGTGATCCGACCAGTAGGTATCATACAACACAGCCGCGCTTGTTACTAATCGACGCGCGGCCTCAGTCGATACACAATGGTCTAACCACCGCCTGCACCCGTGTGCTTCGCTCACAAAAGTGTAAGTATCGGGCGGTAATAAGTCAACGTCCACGCAAGACCAACACTGTTCGGAACAAAAGTCCAGTAGTTCATTGCTAAACGACTCACCCGGGTGCGCGTTGAAATCCCCAATTATAAACACTGACTCCACATTATTATTTTCGATCACTGCGTTAATTTCACTCAGACAATCAGTAAATTCTATTAAATTATCCGACGAATCAATGGGCATGTAGACAGAAAACACAACCACAGAACTACTATTGATCTCGATTTTTATTGCACATAAGCGAACACTATTGCACTCGATTACGGTCACCGATGAAAAAACACTCTTTCTCCATAGTAAGGCCACTCCGCCGTGGGGCCTGCCTCGAACTATACCTGCCGATGTATCGACTGCTGATTTACCGGTAAAAGCAAAGCCATCATCTATCTGGCCCAAGTACGCTAAGTCGTGCGGCATAAGCCAGGTTTCTTGCAACGCAACGACGTCCGCCGAGACACACAGTCTCCTCACACAGTCAACAGATCGAATAACATTTTTACAGTTAAAACTTATTAGGTTCATTGTAGATTTGTTATTATCCATTATTGTTATTTTTTATTGTTGCCTCCTTCAGAGTAAGCACTCTGTCTGTTTCTCTTTTTTCAAAATTTATAAACTTCCTGTATGATATTCCTTCAGGCCAAAAATTGTCATTCATGAAAATATCCAAGTTGTATTCCGGCACAAAGATCTTGTATGCATCGTAATCCTTTTCTATTTTCATTTTCATTTTTACTACATTTACCTGAATCTTTGATTTTTTCAAAATATAGTCCGAAATGTCGTTAGCAGAGGTACCTTTAGCCACATTATAGATATAAATAGGTATTTTTGTGACAACGGCTTTGAATCTTCCTTCAGGTTCAACAACTGCTTTGCCTTCATTGCCAACAAAACGATTTCTTAGTCTTCTTCTTTGCGCTAATATCCACTCTTCACTGTGACTAGGTGGTATCCATTCACCTTCACGAACTACTTCGGCCATAGTTTTTTGTTTTGGCATTTCTTTTAATTCTTTTGATAGTAAACCGTCCGTAGTGCCCGTGTGTCTCAAGCTGTCCTCAGCGACTAGCGTATGACTCATTCTCGCACGCTCGCAGCTGTTGGTCGGCTGCGCGCTGCTCCTAGCTTGCTGATTGGTCAGGGCGTTGTCTTCGCTGACGCACAGCTGATTTTGAATAAGTGGAACGTTATCAATGACAACACGCTCAGCTGATGGAGATTTTGATTGCTTTCGGGTAGACCTAGCTGTTTTTGGCTTTGATGGCGTGGAATGTTGACTTGAATTTATTGGGATATGTGTTAGCCCCATCGGTCCACTATTGTCGTCATAGCTATCCAACAAAAATCCACCTCGCTTTGTATTCACACCGTTAAAAATCCCCACTGTCGATGACTTTTTTAAAACAAGAACATCACATTTTACTGCTTCTAACTGATCCGTAGTTACATATCCATTTTTTATCTCCTTAATTTCATTTTGAATTTTCAATAGGTCTTTCAAAAGCTTAGTGACGTCCACATGATCAAACAACACGGGGGGTAGTTTTTGTAAATCACGGGCAACAAAAATCGGGATATCCTCAGGATCGGTCTCCTTTAACAGGCAAATGATGTCATCAATGTCACGACGAGCCTTTCCATCCCTTTTTCTTTTAATGTTGCGTTTTATGGTCGTTACTGAATCAAACAACAGATTTTTCGCTGTAACAATATCCGAGTCTGAGAAAGCACTGGTACAGATTCTACTTATGCTCTCCTCATCCATTACGTCCAGTTTATTTGCCACAAAAGCGAGCACCTCGTTGATCACCACATTGCAACTCGCACATTTCACCACATTTGAGGACATTGTCCTACACACGATAACTCACTTTAACTCAGTACTGTGCGACCGTTCGCGTTCACGTTCGGAGCGAGACTGAGCGAGATTAAAACCAGTTTAGTTATATTTCCTATTTATGTGCTTAAACGTTTAACTTATCCATTTCCTCTTGTTACAGAGCCAATACAAGTTTGTATGCGAGAGCATACTAGCGGCGTATACGCAGGGCATCGTGAAACCCACATCGGATGACGGCGCCAACTGATAGCTGCTCCTCTCGCTCTTGCACGTGGCAGCTCTCGCCGAGGGAGCGGGACCGAGCGACTCATGAGTGACGTCATAACGCGTCGCGAAGACTAGGCTGAATGACACTACGGTATCTGTGCCGGCGTGTGCCTATAAAATGAAATAAATGCGCCATCATGCGTATACGCCTTGTGAATACTTTCTTCTATGGACTGCGTTCTAAAGTTAATTCAGCGAAAAAAAATAATTGTAAATTATTATTTTCAATGAGAATCGTAGTATTATGGGTAACCAGAAAATTTATGTTTGTACCTATAGTTTGGCATAATATTTTAGCAGATTTATTATCTTGTATGTATTACATATTTACTTTATTTTGCATTTGCCATAAAGTTAGAGTTTCGAATAATAATGTCTCGAATACTAATTGCACGTAACATATCAATGTAATTTAGAAATAATAAGTCGGCTTCTAATTTATTTTAGTTTTAGTAGCTATTCAATGCTTGTGTTCTGTGATTTTATTTAATTTGAAAGATAGTTAAGATACAGTCAAATCACCGAGACCTGTTTTTTGCATTCGCATATGGCATGAAGGGTAAAATGCGGTGAGTCGAATATATAAAATAATTGACTATGGTTCTTCAGGCCGTTGCATTATTTTGCAATCTTTCGAAAGCGTTTGATTGCGTAGACCACAAATCATTTTTTTTTAACAATTCTACTATGATGTGGCAGATAAGGCAATTCGATAATTAAAAATCCTGTCCAGGTGTTCGTAAACAAATACTGTATACAAACGGCACACATTCTCCTGCTTCTCAGGTCGAAATGGGTGTGCCGCAAGGCTCTGTTCTAGGACCCTTTCTATTTAAAGTTGATATTGAAGTAAATGTAGGGCAGAGTACAGATTGATAATAACGACAAATATGCCGACGTTGCCTGTTTTTCAACTATCGGTGCCACTCAAACAAATATGTAAACCATGTCTCGATGATTTATATTATAATGTAAAATAATTAAAAATAAAATCCTTGCCTTTCTAACGAATTTAACATTTTTCTATTAGTAATAACATGATGTATACATTTTAAAGTCATTAATTTTATTGAATCTTTATATAAAGATACGTATTTCGTTTGCAATTTATTTTCTGTGCCATTTATCTTTCTAAACTTTAGTAGTATGAAAAGTTTATTATTTAGAATTACATAATTATATTATGTATGTAACTATTTTTTAATTAAGACGAGCAGTATTATGTATTTTATTTTGTTCTAATTGAAATGCATATAACCAACCAACAGATATTTTGGAATCGTACCTTTATAATTAACATATCACTTTTCAATTACGACATATATACGTTTAGAAAATTAAAATGCAGACGACATAATATTTAAGAACACAAAGTTGTTTTACAAATTGTATGTTTCACCAAATTCGTTAGAATACATTAAGCAACATACACGCCTTTTTGACCAAATTTTACAAAACTGTAAGATAAAATATTTCACGATGTGTTCTTAATTGTAGTGAAAAACGTAGTCTACAAAATCCTATCGTAAGTTGGTTGACTGAGTAGGTTCGCGTTTTAGTGTTTAGACGTATAAATATCTGAAATTGTAGGACTTTGAGAAACAATATGGTGGTTCAATTTGTGCGGTTTTAGTGAGTATAAGAATCGATGTCTTCTCATTTTCTACTTTGTGATGTGATGTCTGCGATTGTGCTGTGCATTTTCACTGTGACAAATAAAACAATCTTGAACGAAATATTTTGTTGTTTACTCTTTGTTTATCAAGATAGTCACCCAGAAACCCTAATAAAACAATTACATTATTTTTAATGAGATTGCCTTCTAAAAAGTGGCATTGTCGATGTCACGTGAACTTTATTGCTCAGTTCTGTGTTGTTGCGAAAGGGAGAGACTCTTGGCAGGTGAATCTGAGATTATTCATGTCCGGCCCCTAGGCACAGAGAACTACTATGCTCAACTGGTTGTGCCGTGAACACTTTTAATTCCCTTCAGCACAACTGCTGCTGCACAACCGCTTGTCGGCCGCTTCTGCATCGTAAATTCTGTGAAGTAGTCCCAGAACTTAACCATCTCTCACAACAGGCTTTCAGACCAAATTAGGGTCATACATCGAAACAACCGAATACTTTTACAGGAAAGAGAAAATATTAAAAGAGAAATAGCACAATTTAACTCAATCACATTATATTCCGAATCCAACAATCTCTACAGGGTGTAACAGAAAGGCGAGACAATACTTCAAGGTTGTCTTTTACCCATCAAACTGAACAACTTTTGTTCTACAACTTTGTTGAAATCGCAAAAAAAATTTTGGACTTTTCATACAAACTTGGTTCGCCAGCTGATCGATTTGTATGAAAAGTCCAAAAAAAATTTTGCGATTTCAACAAAGTTGTAGAACAAAAGTTGTTCAGTTTGATGGGTAAAAGCCAACCTTGAAGTATTGTCACACCTTTCTGTTACACATCAAAATGACACCGATACACTTGGCACAATTTACACACAATCAACAAGTACTGCAGTAACACAAAATAGTGACACACAAGTAACATTATCCCTCTCTTATCGTGTGGCACATTTTCAAAGATTTGTTGAACTTAGGTAACAAGTTTGTGTTTATAAAACATTTGGTTTGTAAACAACCGCATTCGTTTTTATAATTGTGTCGCATGTAACCGTTTTATCTACAAGGTATAGACTGCGGTTGCCTTGTAGACAGTGCCGGATTACTAGTTGATGCACTAACTAATCAATATACGTGTATTGCTTAGGGGATCAAATAGTAATCCGGCACTGTCTACCTTCTGTTTGGTCATGCTCTCCTGGTACTTTAGAACTCGAAATATCACAGGCAACCAGACTGTAAATAATGACTCCATTACATATGAAACTAAGAATTATTGTACCGATGGGTAATTAACGGATAAAGTACATCTAATAAAATGCAATTTGGTGTAAGTACCTAAAAAAATGTGTCAAAACACTTTTCTGTTGCACTTTTCTATTTTACAGAAGTGCTTTCAGAAGGAACCCCATAAGCAATTAGCAAAGCTACCTCAAAAATTGCGTGTGTTATATATTACATGGTGTCTGCGGTTGTAGCCTTCTCGCGCCCGGGAAAATTACAATATTTGATTGACATCGGGGTGTCGGGGTCTTGTCTTATTCCATTTACCGGTACACCAGTACCAAAATTCATAAACAATTCACAAACAAGTAAGTTTTCCCTAAGACCAAAGCGGGCTTACCTTTCTCAACGTCACAGACTTGCACCCCGCTCCCGAAGCGACGTAATGAAACTTCTTTGCTCAACGTAATGCCAATCCGACTGACTCTGTGGCTCAGTGGTTAGTGCTCCTGACTACTGATCCGAGAGTCGTGAGTTCGAACCCCACCCAGGGCAAACATTTCTGTGATGAGCAGATTTGTTTACTCTGTGTCTGGGTGTATATTATATCTTTATACGAGTATATATGTATTTAAACGTATATGTGTATGTATAACGCAGGTTTCTGATTTGACCTGATTTTATCAAAACCTACCTAGTGGAATTCGAATATACTTTAACACTTATATTATGTGGTTTGACGAAGTGCTACTATACGCTGTCACGCACGACACGATTTAACATCACATAATTAAGTACCTAGGTATGACCAGAATTTCATTAAATAAGTTTTAAGTGAAACTCTAAAATAATTATCTTTTTTCTTCAATATTACCAAGTTTAAGTTGCTAACTTTTACTATTAAATCGCGAGTAAAAATTACATCTTTTAGGGTTCCATACTCTAGCATTTATAGGTAAAGGTAACTATAATCGTTCTGATGTCTGTTCGTACTGAAACGCATCTTTTAATTAAAATGGCATTAGATGTTAAATGCACCCCGTCGTGTGAGGTATCGTTCCATAAGTATTTTAAAATGAAGTGTTAAGTTTTTGCAAGAACATACTTACATACTTTTATTAGTAGTAGTTAGTTTGGCCTGCAACGCACTTGTGACTCTGGTGTTGCGGGTGTCTATGGGCGGCGGTAATCGCGTACCATCAGCACCGGTAGCATGACGACGTATCTCGCGCGAGTAATTAATTGATGAAGTCCAGTCATTGTGGTTGTTATGGTATTTATTTGTATAAAATATTATTACATTAAAATGGCTACATTGTAGGTCTTAATTCTAAGACGGTCGGTTGGGTAGTGAGTGCAGAATGTACGCTTGGAGGTCTGGCAATATTCGTGTTCTATTAATAGATTCCAAAAACAGTCAGGTATACGGACAAGTAGCTCGGCGCCACCGGCGCCGTCGCGTCGTCGCATCAAGTGCAGCAGGCAGATGGCACGTTATCTATCAGCGATGTTAACTCTCCACGCCCGGAATTGAAAACAGTCCTGCAAGGTTTGTTTTCAATATGTCAAGTTAGCGTTGACATATGTATGTATGTTGTGCGGTCTTTCTTGCTGTTATTCAGAATTATTGTCACTTGTATTTTCTGCAGACATCTTCCAGTTTATATTCTTATCAGTTTCTTCTTCAATCGATATCTGCAGTGTCAGGTTGTAGGAATTTCTTTAAGATAAATTTTCCTTGATATCATTATACTTAAGTAACTGCCAAATATCCGTCTTTCCGGAAAATATATAGGAAAGAATGGTTAACTATCTAAACTGTGAATAGGTATTCAAGTAAACTGATGGGTTTACGAGTAATACAAACTATACTCGTTACAATCATGTTTTATTGAGTTAAGAATTTCCATTCTGATTTATTGTTATTAATTTTATAATCGTTTTTTAATGGATGAATTATTTGTTGTTGTTATTAGAATTTTTTAAATATTTCTTATGATATATATTTTTTAAATAACTAAATTTTACAATTCCGACATCTTATTTCTCACATGTATTCTATTGTATTTAGTGATATTTTTACACAAATTTTATAAGAGATTTTAATATTTGAAATTTTTATTTTACCTCTATTTTTGACAATCTAGCTACTCTTGATTTTCTTTGATATTTTATCTTTTACATATTACCTTTGTAACGTAAATATTAGTATCTTACGTAATTTATATCTGTATACCAACATTTAAACAATATTGGTTGATTTTAATTGAATATTATTTTAATTATACTGAATGAGAAGTCAATAATTATAATTTTTACATTCCTTTCACGAGTGAATAATTTATTTGTGAGGCAGTTTGTACGCTATCATAATAAAATACCAGAATGTATTTTGTTTAAATATATAAAACACTGAAAGTTCGGATGGATACCATTAGAGACTACTTAGAATATCTTTATATACGTAAAGGAATGAAAGATTTTTGGTTTTGATTTATTCTGTTCTGATGAAGTTTCTAAATTAAAAAGCCAGGAATATCGTTCCTTTCATCCTTTTTTGTATTTACTTATTCGATTTTGGTTTATTTTTAATATATATTTTTATCCGTGTTTTTATTATAATAGTATATGTTAAATTGCTGCGCTAAAATTATTTTATTTTAGACAGTCTTTTATAGGCTGATATCTCTCTTCTAAGTCGTAACCCCAGGAAGTGGGGATCGTGACCATCATGAGGTCAAGCCAGTGAGAACTGTAGATTAGGCTATATGCTGATATACTTCATACATAATAATTAGAGCTAATTAAGTGCTACGTCAAAATTCCCCCTTTTTTAACAAACCCTACACATGGGGTGTCGTTTGATAAGCGAATAATGACAATAGCTACTCCTAATAAAGATTACGACTATCATTCATTACTAAACCTACTATTTAGAGCTAGGTAATTAGGTGCCTCTGTCAAGATTCTCTTTTTTTGACAAACCCTACATATGGGGTGTCGTTTGGTAAGCGAATAATGACAATTAGGTGTTCCTAATAAACTTTAAGCCTACACATCTATAACATAATCATACTAATAAGTAATAACACCCTTTATGTTTTACCTATTCGTTTTTTTTCTTTATAGTTAAATTAAAATTATCTAATGCCTAGGTTGATCAAGATTTCCCAATATTTGACAATCCTTACATATGAGGAGTCGTTTTTGATGAGAAATAGTGATACTAGTACCTATCTAACATTTATATTTCTATAATATACCTACAAGTAATTTCAAGATGCAGTTTTTGACAAACCCTACACATGGGGTGTCGTTTTGCATAATGACGTTACTAGATTACGTTATTCCATCCAACTTATTAATATTTTATCATTTATTATTTAATATCAATTATATTTTCTTTTTGATCATTTTAGGCTCTAGTCCATATGCTAGGCGATTTTTTAAAATTAATATTCAATCTTCATTTTTTTTAACTCTACTCCTTATGGTAGATTAATCGTACGTATATTTTAAGACAACATATTGATGTACCTTTTTTCCTCTTATAAGCCTAACATTCATCTTTTATAACCTAAGTCTTTATTTTAATTTTGTTTTGCTTTTTTATATATTATTTATCCTTTGTCAATGTCAATCAATCACATATATATATTTTAAATTGTTTTAACTAATAAGAGGTTTATAAACTTTTGCTTTTTACTTCGAGATTTTTTATTTGATGTATTTGGAAGTGATTAATTTTTTATCTGTTAATAATTTCTTATACCTTAAAAATCTTTGGAAAACATTTACTTAATAGTAATCCAATTATTTTTGTATTTTGTTCTTTAACACAAAAATAAAATCTAGTGACGAACAGAGAACATTGCAGCGGAAATACTATTATTCAGGCAATGAATTACTAGAAGGGATAAAGGGATAAAGAGTTATATTTAAGAAAACTGATATTAAATGTATTGTATTTAATAAAATTTTTACATATTTTTTGGAAGAGTTGTCTTTTGAATTTATTAAACTTATTATATTTGTTTAATTATGTAATTTTCTGTGAAGACATAAATACTTTTTACTCTGACTTATTTTCTGTAAACGTTTAGAAAACCCGTTAAACGTTTCCCTTTCTATATCATACTGTACTTTAAACTTCTGTGAAGTTATGAATATTACATACATATTACAATATTACTCGTCCGTGGGAGAGCCATGCTTCGGCACGAATGGGCCGGCTCGACCGGAGTGATACCACGGCCTCACAGAAAACCGGCGTGAAGCAACGCTTGCGTTGTGTTTCGCCGAGCGAGTGAGGGTACCGGAGGCCCAAACCCCCCCCCCCCCCAATGATAGCGCAGTTACCAAATATGTTACCCCAGGAGGGTACCAGCTGCGCTAGCGCTGGAGAATCCCTCTCTGGACGTCCATGCTCAGGATACAATGTGCCTGAGCCTGGACGTCCAGGCCGCCCCTCGTCGTACTCTGGGGGGGGCATAACAGCGCTCCATCATCCAGTTGCACAAGGGAAGGGCAAAAACACCTTGGCACCCCCTGCCACGCTGGCCGTGGACTTCTGCAACATCAGGGGCTTACACTCAAACATTAATGCTGTTCACTACCACCTAGAGACAGCAAAGCCGGCCTTGCTCTTCCTGACCGAGACACAGATATCGTCCCCAGCAGACACATCATACCTCTCCTACCCTGGGTATGGACTGGAACACTCCTTCGTGCCTAGGGCTGGAGTGTGCGTGTACGTTAGAGACGATATCAGTTCTCGCCGTCTCAGCAACCTTGAAGGTAGGGACCTCTCCACCATATGGCTACGTGTAGACGGCGATGACCATCCCCGCGTCTATTCGTGCCTATATAGGTCCCATACCGGCGATGGCGAAACTGACCGACTCATTGAGCACATCCAAATGGCTGCAGATACTGTGCAGCAGCAGATCCCATCCGCTGAGATCGTGGTACTCGGCGATTTTAACGCCCACCACGCCGAATGGCTCGGTTCTAGCAAGACCGATCATGCGGGGAGATCTGTTCACGACTTCGCCCTGGCATATGGTTTGACACAACTGGTTACTACGCCCACGCGAATCCCAGATGTGGAGAACCATGAACCTTCACTGTTGGACCTTCTGCTGACTTCTCATCCGGACGGCTACCAAGTATCCGTTGACGCCTCACTCGGCTCTTCGGATCACTGCCTTATCCGGAGTACGTGCCCGCCGCGACCGCGAGTCGCCTGTCGCCGTCGTGTGTGGCATTACAAGTCAGCAGATTGGGATGGGATGCGGTCTTTCTTTGCGTCCTACCCTTGGGGGCAGGTTTGCTTCACGCCGGATGATCCCAACTTCGCTGCCGATTCTGTCGCTGATGTGGTGCTGCAGGGTATGGAGCTTTTTATCCCATCCTCAGTGGTCCCCATTGGCGGCAAATCCCAGCCTTGGTTTGGTCGGTCCTGCAAAAAGGCTTCACGCCGAAAGCAGGAATGTTACCAAGCCTGGGCAAATGCAGCGAAGGTACGGGATGAAAAGACCAGCGTATTAAAAAAGGAGTTTAACTTTGCCTCCAGGTCCTTCAAAAGAGACATTGCCAGGGCAAAGTCA
The DNA here is from genome assembly GCA_958295455.1 of Coleophora deauratella. NCBI lineage: Eukaryota > Metazoa > Arthropoda > Insecta > Lepidoptera > Coleophoridae > Coleophora > Coleophora deauratella. The sequence goes on along the minus strand of OY282400.1, from coordinate 16,597,625 downwards.
GCGCACATAGGCAGAATTGGCGAGAGACTAGAGCGTCTTCCTTCGGGAACTCGCGCGTTCTGGTCTCTGGCCAAAGCTGTCCAGGGGAATTTCTGCACGCCATCATTTCCACCACTGCACATGGGAAATGATTCATTGGCCCACGACGCAAAGGAGAAAGCCGATCTTCTAGGCAAACTCTTTGCGTCCAACTCAACGTTGGATGACGGGGGAAACGAGCCGCCGACCATACCGCGGTGCACGAGCTGTATGCCGGATATCTGGTTCCACCAACGCTCAGTGCGTAAAGCACTTTTTTCCCTTGACATTCATAAGTCGAGTGGGCCCGACGGAATCCCTCCTATCGTGTTGAAGGTGTGTGCTCCAGAGTTGGCTCCAGTTTTAACGCGCCTTTTTCGGCTCTCATACTCCACTGGCGTAGTCCCGAAGTCATGGAAGACAGCTTTGGTGCACCCGATCCCTAAAAAAGGTGACCGCTCGAATCCGTCCAACTACCGGCCGATAGCCATAACCTCCTTATTCTCAAAGATAATGGAGTCCATTATCAACAGCCAGCTCCTTCGGTACCTAGAGGACCACCAGCTGCTTAGTGACCGACAGTACGGTTTCCGTAAGGGCCGGTCCGCTGGTGATCTTCTTGTCTACCTGACACATCGTTGGGCACAGGCGATCGAGACTAAGGGGGAAGCTTTGGCCGTTAGTTTGGACATAGCGAAGGCCTTCGATCGGGTCTGGCACAAAGCACTTCTTGCGAAGCTTCCTTCTTATGGGCTTCCCGAGGAATTATGCAAATGGGTCACTAGTTTTCTTGCAGACAGAAGCATAAAGGTCGTAGTCGACGGTGCATGCTCAGATTCTATGTCTGTGAATGCTGGTGTCCCTCAAGGCTGTGTGCTTTCGCCTACACTGTTCCTTCTGCATATCAATGATATGCTGCAAATCAGCAGCACTCATTGTTATGCGGATGACAGCACAGGTGATGCCTTCTATACCGGCCGTGCCAACATTTCTCGGGAAAACGTCATCGAGAGCCGAAACAAACTTGTGTCGGAAATTGAGGCCTCTTTAAAGAAAGTCTCAGAATGGGGTCGACTTAATTTGGTCCAATTTAACCCCACTAAGACACAAGTTTGCGCGTTCACTGCCAAGAAAATGCCATTTGTCGTATCACCTCGTTTTGAGGACACTCCCCTAAATGCCTCAGCTAGTATCGGAATTCTTGGTGTCGACATATCGAGTGAAGTCCAGTTCCGTGGCCATCTAGAGGGTAAGGCTAAATTAGCCTCGAAGAAGCTTGGTGTGCTCAATAGATCGAGACGGTATTTCACTGCGGCGCATCGCCTGCAACTTTATAAGGCGCAGGTTCGGCCTCATATGGAATACTGTTCTCATCTCTGGGCAGGGGCACCCCAGTACCAGCTTCTCCTTCTGGACCGCATTCAACGAAGGGCAACTCGAATCGTCGACTGCCAGGATATTTCAGATCGGCTTGACTCCCTGGCGCTGCGTAGAGATGTAGCCTCGCTCTGCATTCTCTATCGCATGTACAATGGGGAGTGCTCCGAGGAATTGTTCGGATTGATCCCTGCCGCCTCTTTCCGCCATCGTTCTACGCGACAACATATTCATCCCCATCACATAGATGGTTGGCAGTCCACAACTGTGCGTTTCACTAGAAACTTTCTGCCTCGCACAACCAAACTGTGGAATGAATTGTCGCCTGCGGTATTTCCGGACCGATACGACATTCAAACCTTCAAGAAAAAAGCTTACTCCCAAATCAAAGGCCGGCAACGCACTTGTGACTCCTCTGGTGTTGCGGGTGTCTATGGGCGGCGGTAATCGCTTACCATCAGGTGATCCGTCTGCTCGTTTGCCACCTCTGTCATAAAAAAAAAAAAAAAAAAAAAAAAAAAATTACAATATTTAGTTCAAATGGAACTAAATGCTATGAAGATGCTGATAATATATTTTTTTATTTCTTTAAACTTACTTTACTTTATTTTTATGCGAACAAACCGATTCATTTTACTTTTATAAGTTCAGTTGATTTATACATTCAATTTTATTCCTAAACATTGTTTATTTTTTATTATTAAGGTTATTTGTTTTATTAATTCTTATTTTTAAGTTTTATTTTTAAGATTGACAAACAAATGATATGACTACCCAAGTACCATTTGCAATGTGGAAATAGAAACCCATAAGGTTTATAAACATAGATGAACCATCGTTCATCCTACACCTAAGTGTGAATTTATGCAAAATTATTATGTTTATTTATTTAATGTATATCAAATTAAATTTTTAAAATAAGGAACTGGGGAACATTGTGATCAAAGGAAACTTTAAACGGATAATGTGCAGTACTTACAAATGTACATATGTGCACTGCAGGATTCATTTGGCCGATGACCGACGATTTCAATGTCTCTGATGTCCGCGTGATTTTCTTCGGATTCAGCACTTTCTTCGTGATTACCGCACAAGCCAGGGTGCGGCGTCGTGCGGTCGCATTGGTTCTTGAATTACACTGCCAGTGGGGCAGTCTCGTCCGGTCGCAGTATTGCTTGAAGTATGACACTGTCAGTGAGGCAGTCCCATCCGGTCGCAGAACATCTTGGTGGTAAAGGTTGTGAAGTTTGTTCGGGGTCCATTGTCCAAGGGCTTGAAAGCCGCCGAGCCACATCTTCATGCCGTTGTAGGTGCCGGGTACCAGTTTGTGAGTTTGGAGATTTGACCCTTGGCTCGTTCCTGGTCAGCAGTGTACTTAGCGATGAAAGAGCACGTGGTGTCGTGACAATGCCCCGCGTTGGGCGCCAGTAATTAATTGATGAAGTCCAGTCATTGTGGTTGTTATGGTATTTATTTGTATAAAATATTATTACATTAAAATGGCTACATTATAGGTCTTAATTCTAAGACGGTCGGTTGGGTAGTGAGTGCAGAATGTACGCTTGGAGGTCTGGCAATATTCGTGTTCTATTAATAGATTCCAAAAACAGTCAGGTATACGGACAAGTAGCTCGGCGCCACCGGCGCCGTCGCGTCGTCGCATCAAGTGCAGCAGGCAGATGGCACGTTATCTATCAGCGATGTTAACTCGCGCGACGCGAGTTTTAAAAGCATTTGTTCCATTCTAACGATAAGCTAATGAAAGAGACAGCTGAGCTGTTTTCTCGCGTTTGGCGCGACAAACAGCTTTGTCTACGCCTCATGCTACCCGTGCTGGTGATCCGTCTGCTCGTTTGCCATCTCTGCCATAAAAAACAAGATGCAGGTACAGTTTCAAAGATATCGGCTGCGAAAGGTTTAAGGTTTAAGAAACTCCAAAAAGTCTCTTGTATGGGGAGTGAGGAATTTTTAAATATGAGTATATATTTTTTTGCGATTAGCAATACCTATTCTGTGAGCATTTCAAGCGTCTACCTGTTGCTATTATTAAAAGGTGTGTCCCTCGCCCCTGTGTGGAGTTTGGGTTAACTTTCTCTCGGGTGTGGGAAGTAGTCCTTGGTTGGTAGCTGTGCAGAAGTTATGGTTGTTAAAGCAATTGTGTTCCTGAAATGAAAACCTAACAATTTATTTATTTGTTAGTAGACTAATATATTATACTTACCTTTATATAATATATACCTTCATAAACAAGTGAATCTATGTTATATAATTGTATATCTATATTATATATATTACGTACCTTGTTTAATAGCAAATAAAGAATTACTTACCTTAGCATTCGCATTAATTTCGAGTTTCGAACCATTAGTAGGGGCCGCGTTAACACGTGGGTTCGGTAACGTCAGTAGATCACCGGCAGCCGCCTGGGCGGGCCGCCCAACAGAACCGCCCGCCCTACGCTCGCGCCCGCCCAAACGAATCGGGAACAAACTAATCTCACGAATTAGTCCTAAAAAGAATATCTAGTTTAATAAAACTTTGGGAACAATATTCACAAATTTGTCATTTGATAAAAAATATAATTAAAAATATATGAAGTGTTGTGTTTATGAGTGTTGATTGTTGTGATTTAGTGTTTACGTGAATCAAAAGATAAATCGACGTTAGGGTTAAAACTGGTACTACGAATAATAGTAAATTGAGAATTTTTGGACCCAAATCTAGAAAATATGTTACGTATCCTATCAATGAAAACTTTTGTCTGACAATAATTTTGTCATATCCCCGAAAGTCCGGTTGAACTGTAGTCTCATGAATATGCATAAATATAATGAAAACTAGAAAATTCACGTACTCAAAGGTTTATTATGCAATTATTACTGTAATTTCACAAAAAACCGGTTTCATAGTCGCTCAGCGAGTAAAGCTCTCTATGTTAATAAATATTAAAAAAATATATATCGCCTCAATATCGGTCGCTCGGGTAACAGATATAAAATACTAGATTCATACGATTTAGGGTTTTAAGTAAAATTACTAATCTAATCTGCCCACATTAGTCCACTGCTGGGTATAGGTCTCTTCTTTTGCACGCCTTTTGTCTCGGTCCCTCGCTAGTCTCGCCCAGCAATGTCCGGCAACGCCATGTCATTCGACCATCTGGCAGCTGGTCTACCTACTGATCTTCGCCCTGGTCTTGGTTAAAACTCTAGTCCACCTCCCATCTTCCCTTCTAGCCAAATACCCTGCCCAACTCCATTTGAGTTTCGTGATGCGCTGTCTAACATCTGCAACTTTGGTTTTTAGTCGAATCTCGACATTCGGTACGCGATCTACAAGAGATATAAACTCAAACTCAAAAAGAATCTATTATGTGATTGAAATTGCGTAATGTTAACTGCTTTAACATTCCACAATTGCTTTTTAAACTCACAGTTAATTAGACCTCGGCTCATACAACCTACACCTCGATAGTATAAAGTATAGCCTTACAAATACTCTCCAACGCAATGGAAGAATCTTATGCTTATAATGTATGATGTCAATATCATACTATTATACAGGGTGTTAAAAAAGTGTGTTTGAGATTTTAAGGGGTTACTCAGAATCAAGTAAAGAATACAGGAAAAATATAAAATCCAACCTACAACTTTTTTTTTCAGTTTTCCATACATTTTTTTTTTGTATTGCAGTTGTAGTTGTAGATCGGTTTTATTTTTATTTTACCTGTATTCTATACTTACTTGATTCTGAGTAACCACTTAATTAAAATCTCAAACGCACTTTTTTAACTGCCTGTATAAGTGGGTAATAAAAGCGTCGTCGGTGGTTTCACAGCAATGACTCGGGCCTCAAACCAGAGCTTCGGGTCAAATAGCCAATGTTCTTTCATGTCTCTGCCAATGTTAGGGTTACAACCCATTTCATCCCCACTGCAGGGGTACGGGTCTCTTCACATACTTCGAGAAGGTTAGGCCATACTCCACACATGGGGGCCAAGTCCAGATTGGTGGAGGTTTTGGGGCTAGTGACCAACCCCTGTGTCAGAAGTTTTCAAGCCGCCTATAAGGCCTCTGACATGGCTTAACAACTACCATCTAGTGATAGCAGTCATCACCAACGGCTTAACGTGCCTTGCGAAGCACTGAAACGGTAAAGATAAATGCCACTAACAGTCAAACCCATCCAGGCTATGACCGTGTCTGTAGTCAGTTAACCTGCGTGATATCACGCAAGCTGCACTGAGCCACGACTGGACATTCTTTATGGATCTTAATATGTCACTGTACCTGCGAGTTTCGACGCCTGCCCAGGGTGCGCGGCGCGGCTTGCCCCGGGATTTCCAATGTTTTCCGCTTGTTCCGATCAAAGCCGTTGTTTATTGAAATTATAAGCACGTCACTCAATTATTGTACGGCAGAAAGAGTTTAATCGGAAATAATAAAAAAACTGGCCATGTGCGAATCGGACTTGCACATGAAGGGTTCCGTACCATCATACAAGAAACTCCAAAAAACACGTCTCTTGTATGGAGTGAGGACCCCAAAATATCGTGCAAAATACGAAGAATGCGTTCAGTCGAGATGTTCGCAGCATCAGCTATTCCGCGGATCTTTACTCGACGGTAGCCAAATCAATATCGTGGATTTCGTTGATGATATCCTCAGTGGTGACCTCAATCGACTTTCCTGGACGATCCGCATCATTGGTGGTGGCTTAGGCCCACAACGAAATTCAGTAAACCACTTGTACGATTCCATGATACGGGGAAGTTTCATACTTTTTCAACTTGCCTTTCGTAAACTTTATTGATTTATTTTACCTCGTAAATGAGCACACGAAATTGAGATTCCATTTTCAAAGAATATCTATTTGTTGGTTCCTAAAAAGTTTATCGTCGCGCCAATTTTATAAAAAAAAGACAAGCTTATCAAGGAGTTCTTATTTATGAAACAAAAATAATATATGAAAAAAGTTTTTATTCAACCGTAAAGTAGGCGACTTACGGAACGACCCTCGTACTTATAAATTTCGATACCTAACAATATAAGTAACTAAAAGCTTGTTATTTTATTTTAACTTGATAGATAAATCATTATTTCACGAAAATCTGTCTTTGTTTACTCTCCCAATTACTGTAATTAACTATTTCTGTAAATAAAAATAAAACTGAGACTTATTTTTCCGCGAAACAAAGTCCGGTCACCTACCTTTAGCTTTACTTGAGCTTTACTGAGCTTTTTTTATTATTATATTATTGAGGCGTCTCATGAAAATTTAATCCGTAACACAGAAAACGTTGCGTCACAGGGTAGTTACTACGAACTGTGGTTTTGTGCTAATTGGGATAAAACTAATCGTGCAAAATATTGTAATTTAAATATTTTCATATTCAAGGAACAAAATATAACTGTCTAAAGTAAAGAAAATAAATTCTGTCTTATGAGCATAACCTTTTTATTTTTTGGCCATTGTAATTTTGGGATTAGGTTATATTTTTTTGTAGTTTTGGACTTGTATCTTGAATAAAGTCCCGAAATCGATCAGGTTCTACATTTTCTTTTATTTAACAGCTGTTTTAGCACCAAATTTTTTTTACTACAAAATTTGTTCCCATATAAAATTGTGCAAACAGCTTATAAAGGAGTATGCCACGGAAGTATGAAACGCTCGTACCATATTGCGTCTTGAAAAAACCTTCTGAATTGGATAGGGGATAACATATTTAATTATTATACGAAAAATTACTCTCATAGCTACTGTAGCTCCAGAGCTTTTTCACTTTCATTTTATGTTTTGAGGTTATTTTTAAGTACTTTATCTACGCTCAGGCGTACACGAAATTCTTAGTTTTAACCAATCATTTGATAGCTAGTTTTAGTTAATTATGGTATGGTTCAGTGATGCTAACGAGTAATATAAAGGAGCACCACAAACCGAACGCGGCACTGTATGTATATTGTAATGATGAAGTGCAGTCGACGAATAAAACGAAGTGCTTTAATATAGAAGAACGCTCACGCAAAAGCATCACTCACGCCTCACACTCGTGCATGCAATTCCTAACCCATGCTTGGGCCTCCACACGTACGCCTCAAGCAAACTCGTAGGCGCCTGTGTCCAGCAGTGGACAGAGCAGGGCTAGCAACCGCTGGCATATTTCAGTAGAAGACTTAAGCCCAGCCAAACTACCTGGCCCGCCTACTACAGGGAGTTGTTGGCCGTGTACATTTTCGGCATATATTGGAGGCGCAACACTTCATCATATATACCGACCACAAACCACTACTGTACGCGTTCTCACAACGTCGCTAAAAGTTGCCTCCCGCACAGCTGAACCAACTGACGATCATCTCGCAGTTTACTACGGAGATCGAGTACGTCAAAGGCGAAGACAACATCGTCGCGGACGCGATTTCCCACGTCGAGTCGATTTCGGTTCTTCTCTCAAATTGGAACCGACGCTAATTCCAGGCACGAATATTACCATCGCGTGCAACGTGTCGACGGGGCGGCCGGTGCCGAACCTGCCGTCGGCGCTGCTGCGGCCGCGCACGCGCGCCTGCACGCGCTGAGCGACCCCGGCGGCCGCGCCTCTGCGCACTTCGTCGCTGACCGTTACGTGCACTCCGGCGTGGCGCGCGACTGTCGAACCTGGGCTGTCACTGCCTCCACTGCCAGCGACGCAAGGTGATGCGCCACGTGACCGCACCGCTCGGTGAATTTTCCCTCCCATCTGGGAGATTCAGCCATGTCCACCTCGAAATCGTCAGCCCCCTGCCGCAGTCTGAGGGCTACACCTATTGTCTCCCGGCAATAGACCGGTTCTCGAGATGGCCCGAAGCGCGGCTCACGTCATCCATCACCGCCGTGGATGTTGGCGATACCTTCGTACGCGGCTGGATCGCGCGATTCGTCGTGCCTATCACGGTCACCGTCGATCAAGGCCGCCAGTTTGAGTCAGCGCTATTCAACTGATTCCTCGACCTAGGCGCTACCAAATGCGTACGAACTACCAGCTACCACCCGCAAGCGAATGGCATGGTGGAGCGCTTCGACCGCCATCTGAAGGCTGCACTCATGTGCCACCGAGAAACCTGCCACAGAGCCCTACCTCTTGTGCTTCTTGGTATCAGATTGGCTCTCAAGAAGGACCTCAAATGCTCTGCTGCAGACCTCCTGTATGCTTACAGGGGAGCTCCTGGTACCTAGCGCTTTCACACAAAATGTAAGTGAGGACTTCGTGGCACACCTGGCCATGACCGACATGCGTCCCGAAGTCGTTCGCTTTTAAGGACCCGGCAGACGCATCTCACGTTTTCCTTCGCGACGAACACTATACGCCGGCCCCTATAAAGTCCTCAGTCATTCTCTGAAGACACTTACCTTAGATGTTTCACGTAATAAGGTACAGGTGAGCGTCGATTGGATCGAATGGAAGCCTGCACACATCGCTGCAGACCCCGAGCGAGGCGCGGTCTCACCGAGCGCACAGGCGCCCGCGACGCCCCGGCCTCGCAATGCAACCACATGTCCAGGTCCTACGTCTGCCCCACCAACAGCTCACTCTGCACCAAATCCTCCCACCGTCACACGATCAGGTCAGGGTTAGATTTAAGGATATTTTAGATTTGTGACCTAGTTTTAATATATTTTTTAAAATTATTATTTCGTGTTCTCTAGTTTATAGTGTCTTGTATTTTATTCTATCATACAGCTACACTGTATTCCTTTCCGTGAGGGTGGGGAGGAGGGGGAATGTGGCGGCATACACTATTTGTATGAAAAAAATTACAGATTTGTGACAAAAGCTGTCCTGTCAATGTCATCAACCTACCAAAAGATCGTAGTCAGACTGTAATTTGTGATTAACACTGCTTGAAACTTGACAAAACAATGAAACTATACTATACTAGGTATACTTTTTTAAATATCGTAAAGTGCAGCGGCGTAACATGACGTAACGAGGCGTGTGTGCGATGCCGATTTGCAACGTACTGTGTGGCATATGTGGATTTAAAAAAATGCCGCTCCGCAACGTGACTATGGCCCTACGTTACGTCCAAACAAAAATTCTTGTACGTCTGGCAACCCTGGGACGCACCAATGTGATCAAGAATCAAATCTATAAAACATCGTCTGATAGTCAATCTTACCAGAAGTTGAAGAAGAGGGCGCGGGTATAGGAAAATGGTGGTGTAATGCGAAGACATCTCTTAGATTAAGAAGAAGAAATATGTGGATGAAGCATAAAAATCTCGATACAACCATAATGTAGTTTCGGAACACATTTTATGAATCCAGGGCCGCGTTCTGAGGGTGCACTTGACAGCAACCGCTTTGTACCCTCTCTTTCACACTTAGGCAATTTATATTATGCTATCCTGTTGTCAGGGTGAACGTTTACTGTCAGAGTGTATAAAATGTAGGGGATATATCAAATTAAAATCTTTTTTCATACATTTCTTTCCTGCAGTTTGAATAGGTCTAGAAAAAATTAAGTGTGCTTAATGAATTTAATTACGATTTTTGACAAATGTCTGGTTAAGACGCAACATGGTACGAAATCGGGCAATCTCCTTTGTATGAAGAGTTCAAACTCTTTTCCATTAGAGCAAAGTCACAGAACAAAACTTGTTCAGTATGATGTAGGCAATCACTCAAAAGCGATCGTGGCCAGTACGGCTTGCGTGGTCGCATCACGGTCATATCCTGGATGGGTTTGCCTATTAGTATAGTAGTCAATGACCGTGTTTGTAGTCAGTTAACCTGCGTGATCGATGCATTTATCTTCGCAAGGCACTTTTAGCCGTTGGTGCCGGTTGCTATCACTAGAAGGCAGTCATTGTGTTTTAGTTTTTTTATCAATCGAATTTAAAGTTAAAGATATTCAATTCGTAAACCTTGTTTCTTTTTTCTGGAAGATATAGGCGGACCTAACAAACTCTTTAACGCAATGAGCATCTTGTATCTGCCACTGTAAGATAGCGTAACGTAAAGGAGATAAGTAATATGGGCAATCCTGAGATAAAACTGCTTTTTAAGCGGTATAATTGATAGCCAAACTTGTGACTATCAAGATTTAAAATGGTTCCGTTTTGCAGCAAAAAAAAATCAGAAAAGCAAATCTTCAAAGCCATGTCGGAGGCCTTATAGGGGGCTTGAAACTTCTGACACTGGGGTTGCCACTAGCCCCATAACCTCCTCCAATCCGGAGTTGGACCCCGTGTGTGTATGGCCTACCCTTCCCGAGGTATGGGCAGAGACCCGTGCCCCTGCAGTGGGGACGATATGGGTTGTTAACGTAATCACCTGTTACCCGTCCTACAACTACTTTGTTACACCTGTAGCTTTGGAAGTGGGCTGAGGTGAGGTTTATTTAGCTATGAGGGCTACCTGTAGGAATTAACATTTTCGAGAATATTTTTACTCAAGTGCATCGTACCTGAGAGTTATTTTCGTTGCTTATATTATGTGTGATTTCTCGCTTATTTCACTTTTCTTCAGGTACTCCAGTCAGCAAGGATTGTGTCTGTATGGAGAACGGAAAATTAATCCTTGTTTATTATTTATTGTAGGTATATAAGATCTTATTCTCAGGTAAAATATACATTTGAATGAACGGGTTTTGGTAAAGATTTGCTTTTCTGATTTTTTTTGCTGCAAAACGGAACCATTTTAAATCTTGATAGTCACAAGTTTGGCTATTTTTATCAGTTTTATCTCAGGATTGCCCATATCACTTATGTCCTTTACGTTACGCTATCTTACAGTGGCAGATACAAGATGCTCATTGCGTTAAAGAGTTTGTTAGGTCCGCCTATATCTTCCAGAAAAAAGAAACAAGGTTTACGAATTGAATATCTTTAACTTTAAATTCGATTGATAAAAAAACTAAAACACATTACCTATAAAGATTTACTTAAAGATAAATAATTTTTATTATAACGATTCCAACATTTTTAACACACAGTTCCACAAAATCCCTGTACCAAAAACAAATTAATTCGTGTTGCGGTATAAGTATTTAAAGACTACGTACATATTATGAAACTATACAGTTGTGCTTTTAAAACATCGAATGTAAACAACAACAATAAAAATATATAGTTAAGTAAAAAATAAAACAACGGCAAATCATTCTAAAGTGCAGTGGAAAATAAAACTAATGTCACACCATGAAGGAATTGCGAACGCTGTGTTGTATCCTGACATTCCTCTTGACCGAGAAGAACGCCGAACCTGGAATGTCGTTTTTAGCTGGGAACAGTTTACTACGCAAAAGCCCGGACATCCTGGAACAGAGTACAGCGACAGCATATCCCGGGGATCCTGTCACCGGTATCCCGGAATATTCCAGCATGCTCCTAGGCGACATTGAGGAGGTACCATCGCCTGTGGAAACATCGAGCTTGGAAGCTACACATACCTATTTTGTAAGTACAATTTAATTACTTATAACTGACCTATAATTCAGTCAATTAATTAAGTTATTCAATTTCTTCAGTAGAAGCCATGCTTTACGGGTCTGACAATATATACTATACAGGGTGAAATTAAAATCGAGGACCAAATTTTAACTGTTGTGGCTCCTAATCATGACACTGAACAACTTTCTCTAAGAAATCGATTCAATCGGAGCAAAGAAATTGGACTTCTTATACAAAGTGGCTAATACTCAGCTCATTGATTTGTAATTTTGTATGCTGAGTCAATTTTTTTTGCTCCGATTGAATTGGTTCCTAAGAGAAAGTTGTTTAGTTTTTCATATGAAGAAATCACAATTAAAAGGTCAGAGATTTCAATTTCACCCTGTATACAATATTGGTCTATGAGGTCCAACACTTATTTTATTACACTGTACAGGTGATGAAAAATATTTATTCGTTCCTTTCCTTGATTTGACCAAAGATGTGTTCCTTATTTTAGACGTCGAACAAGTATAGAAGCTCCGAAATTTCCCTTTTCAACCGACTTCAAAAAAAGGAGGAGGTTCTCAATTCGTCGGAATCTTTTTTTTTTGTATATTTTTTTGTTTTTATGTATGTTCACCGATTTCTCGAAGACACCTGAACTGGAAAATTCTTTTTTTGTTTAAAAGTGTATACTTCACAGGTGGTCCCATATAAATTTAATCGAAATCGATTCAGCGGTTTTTGACAAAATCAACAAAAACATAGCAAAATTGGAGTTGTTGCGATTGAAGTCGGTTGTTTTTAACGTATTCAGCGTGGTCAATTATAGCGAGCAAATTTAGCTGACGCATTCATTTATGTATGGATCTCTTTAAAGCCAGTCCATTTAAATTGATTATGAACTCGCGCATTAAAGTTCTCGAGTGGCGACCGCGCACCGGAAAACGCAGTGTAGGCAGGCCTCCCACTCGGTGGACCGATGACTTGGTAAAGGTTGCGGGAAGCCGCTGGATGCAGGCAGCACAGGACCGGTCGGTGTGGAAATCCTTGGGGGAGGCCTTTGTCCAGCAGTGGACGTGTTTCGGCGGTTGATGACGATTATGAACTCGCGCGGGCGTTGTTTGCTTATAAATGAATGAATGAATATAAACACTTTTTGGTAGAGGCTGCCAGTTACATTCTTTTCTAAAACGAAGCGAACATGGAGACTGGACTGACCTATTTAAAGTATAAGATCGCCTTACATTAGAGTGAGAAATGTAAGTACATAGTTTGGATTAGTTAGGATCTAGTTACTCAAACAGATAGTACCTCTTAGATCTAAGCTTTAGCTGATCCAGTAAACTCAACTAGATGTATTAAAAAATATTTGTTGGAAATGGAAAGTAACGAATTTATATACCCTATATAATTAGCATAAGTCCTTCTAAAATAATCTATATAAGTGATATGTAAAAGAGAAACCATCACATGACACAAAAGCCCCTCTGGCTTACGTCAGGTGACTAGTTTAACACATGTATTTTTTTTGTATTTTGGTCATTTAATAAATAATAATAATAATAGTCCTTTCGCCATACAATTGTTAGTACCTACTTATTTTGTTTTTCCTTTTTAAATGTTTCTTTTGTAAACTACCTGTTCATTGGTAGTAGTTAGACAGTGTTCTATTGGTGTTTTTTTTTTCTACATTATTAAGACTTTTCACCGATTTTTATTTTTTCACACCGTTAGCTTCTTTGAAATCGCATAAAAACAATCACTTCCTATACAAAACTATAAAAGTAAAAAAAATATATTTTCATGAATACGAACATAAAGAAGATACAAACATTTTTACGGAAATATCTTTTTTATAAACCCTCGTGGTACGCGTAAGTAGATACTACAAGTAAGCAGTATAAATGTCCACTATGTTACCAATTTACCGGATGATATTGAATACAATCTTATCTCTATTGCCGTGTCGATAGTACAAACGCGTCTCCGAAGCAAAACTGCTTCATAATATTGTTATCGATACCTATGTTACAGGCATTTTACGGAACTCGCCCGTTTGTAAACGACTTGTCAGTACTTACTTTGTTAAAGTCTTCTTTAGTTTACATGCTGGCCACTTGTTAACTGCTTCAATTAACTATTTAATAAATAAATAGTTATAAATATCCGGGTCAAATCATACACGGACATCCGACGAAAAACTAGGATTTCCTGTATTATGGGAACTAGTTGTTAATATACATAAATAATATGTACTTAATACATCCAGACACACAGCAAACAAATCTGCTCATCACATAAATATTTGCCCTGGGTGGGAATCGAACCCATGATCCTCGGATCACTAGTCTGGAGCACTCACCACTGAGCTACCGAGTCAGTCTGTAAATAATCTATGTCAGTCTGGGGATTAAGATGAATCTTACAACGAAACCAAACAATCATCCCTTTCGGCTACAAGAGGTGCAATAAAGAAATTAACCTCCTCTGCTTGGTAAGTTGGATAATATGCCAGGTCAAGAACGAATCGTCTTATTTTTTAATTATTTGTTTCACGAGGCCAGCAAACACCCTTTTTTCTGAATTTAAATTTACTTAAACTTAATAAGTTAAAAAAAACAGTTCAATTTACTTAAACTTAATAAGTACTATGTAGTTTCATTCATCATTTCGGAAAATCGAACGATGGCCTAGGCATTTTTTAAACGGACGAATTTTCGAAATTTTCTGCTATGGATAAGCTAAAATCGACCTAAAATTGTTATTGATAGTCCCCGATAAGATAGATAACAAAGCTTATGCAATAAAAATGTATAAACAAATTAAATTCCTCTGGCAGGCATTGTATGAATCGTGAAAAGTGGAGTCATAAAAAAAATGTGTATAGTGCCAAATGTGATCAATTAATCAAGAATTACTCAGTTTATTTTTGATTCATAATAATTAATAATGTGAGCCTACGTGCCTGTGTGTGTCATACATGTGAAAAGTGAATAATACCTTGCTTTCAAAGAAATATACACAATCAGTGCGATAAAATCGATGGAACGTTTAATTTTCCTGAAAAAAATCTAACACAGCATATAGAAAAAGCCAAAAAATGAACGTTCCAATACGTATTGCCGTTGTGTTGTTCATAGTGTTTAAAGCGCGGAAAATGTCTTGTCTAGCGCATCGAGACGCATTTCCCGGAATTGAGGATGGAATTCAGGGAACCCGGCCCGCACCCCCGGCCTATCCGGGATTCACCAGGCCCAGGCTGGAGGCAGTGAGTTCTAAATACAGCCCTGTGTTACGTTTTATAAGCTATTTGCGTCTTGTAAACAAATTAATTTCAGTCTAGTAAACACTGCTTGGAGGTGTTTGATATTGACTAGATGATGCCTTCAGGGTGCCTTCAGTTAGCAGGCAATTTCTTGTGCTAAATAACACCTCCTTTTAGAATAATTTTACGTTTTCCTATTAACTATATTCTTTTTTATCTTTGATAAATGTTTTGTTATACATTTTTATGTGGTTTTTGATTATTGTTAGTATTATAGTTACTACCGAGCATAACTGGTTCGTTAAATACAGTTCTTAAATGCAAATTCTGTTAAGCATATTATTATATTTAAGTGACTAATTAGATACACAGGAGGTTAGGTCAAGGTGTGGCTAAAAAACTGAGTTGTGGGCATGAAATTGTCTATACGACTTTCACAGGGACTTTTTTACTTTTCATTCATGTCGAGCAGCTGAGCAAATACTTTATAAGGGGGTTGAAAGTACTAATTTTTAAGTGGTTACACCTTTTATATTACTAGATTTGTCTTATTGGAATACTAGACTACTACAAACAGCAATTTTAATGAATTTTATAAATCAGGTGTCACCTGTCAAGGCAGCCATTTACTTCATCAACAAAAGCCATAACTTGCTTCTTTGCTATTAAGAAGACAACAGTAAATGATGTTATTGCTTGGGTACCTTGAAGTTCATTAAATTAGATTAGATAATTTATTTCCTGTCACTAATTTCATGTTTTAAATTGCAATAAATATAATATTATAATAAAATGTCAAAGTGTAACATGATTGACAGAAAGTGATATTAAATTAAATGTTATAAGTCATTAAAACATAGTCTGAGTTTTCTAGAAACTAACTGGGGGTTTTTGAAAGTTTATACCTGTAGGCTGTATGTGCCTTTAAAGCTTATAACTATAGGTTCTACTTACATAGTTTCAAAGTTATACTGTAATATAGGGTCCTTATGAAATACCAGAAAAAAAATTAACTACGGCTTCTACTCATGGGACTGAACAACTTTCCCCAAGGAACCCATACTCATGACTGACTCGGTGGCTAAGTGGTTAGCGATCCTGACCTCTGATCCGAGAGTCGTGGGTTCGATCCCCACACAGGGCAAACTTTTCTGTGATGAGCAGAATTGTTTGCTCTGAGTCTGGGTGTATTATATCTATATATGTATGTATTTAAAAAAGTATATGTGTATGTATATCAGTCTCTGGTTCCCAAGATACAGGGAATCCTAGTTTGGGGCCAGATGACCGTGTGTGATTTGTCCCAGATATTATTATATTGTCCCAGATATTACTCATTTCTCAAAAAATTTAACGATTCCTCATTCTAATTGATCAACTGAACCGCCAAATTTGTATGGGAAGTCCAAAACTTTTTTTGCGAATTGAGTATGGGATCCTTGGAGAATGTTGTTCAGTTTCATGAATAGAACCCACTGTTCAATTATTTTAGGGTATTTTAGAAGAACCCCATGTATCAAGTAAGTTTATACCTGTCAGCCTATTCATTAAAAATTCAGCGGCGTATTCAGCATCCGAATATCGTAGAAATGTTTTCATATTCTAATTTTGAAACATCTTGGCTGAATATTAAGGTGTCTCTGATCTAAGAGCTGCATAACAATTTAATATAAAATTGTAATGGTAAACAAATACAGCACTAAATGTTGAAGGGATTTTCTTAATTGAAAATTGCTTTGTTTTGTTTCATAATCATAACAATACCACAGTATATGGTATTAATTACCACTAATTAAGTTAATTATTACAGATGTATCGATTAGTCGCCCACTAGTCTCTACTAATTGGATTTGTCTTTTTATTGAAAAAGATACAAAAAAAGAAATAACATTAAAGCCAGTTATCTTTCCGAAGTTGTTACAATAGTCTACGTAAACAATCCTGTGCAAATGTTTTTATTTTATTTTAAATTAAAGTGCATCACTGGGGTAGTTTAACTAGTAACAAAATAATCAGTGTTTTCCATTATCTTCTGTAAACAAAAATTGTTACGGCATGAAACAGATGCGAAGCTTTTCTAAAAGGTCGAGAGCACAACTTTTGAATAAATAAAATAAATCTAGTTAACATGTTGATACAGCCATATAAACCCTATTACAGAGGACAATCTTATTATCTCGAACAATATTTAATATACAGAAAAAGCTGTGTTTTATTTTTTAATATTCTTCAAAATACGCATATGAAAATTACATCGATACGAGTATACACATATAGAAAGGGGTTAAACATTTGAAATGGGGGCAGTTTTAGAGAGTAAGAAATAAGTTCGTTGTTTTTGAAGTTTTCTCCAATCATCAGTAGGACCTAAAATATATATTAATGAGATAAACACATTAAAGAGCTAGCACGGTCGCGTGGCGGTGGTTCCTACGAACAATGTGAAGCCAGAGACAATGGTAAAGTGCCGCCGTAATTAAAAGCGGCCAAGTGCGAGTCGGACTCGCCCATGAAGGGTTCCGTAGCAGCAAGTAACATAATATAAAAGTTTTTGTAGTTCGTTGTAACTTAAATGAAAGGTAAATTGCGGTTTACGATTTATGACGAAATAAAAAAAAACTACTTACTAGATATCGTTCAAACCAATTTTCGGTGGAAGTTTGCATGGTAATGTACATCATATATTTTTTTTAGTTTTATCATTCTCTTATTTTAGAAGTTACGGGGGGGGGGGGGGACACATTTTACAACTTTGGAAGTGTCTCTCGCACAAACTATTCAGTTTAGAAGAAAATGATATTAGAAACCTCAATATCATTTTTGAAGACCTATCCATAGATACCCCACACGTATGGGTTTGATGAAAAAAATTTTTTTGAGTTTCAGTTCTAAGTATGGGGAGCCCCCAAAATTTATTGTTTTTTTTTCTATTTTTGTGTGAAAATCTTAATGCGGTTCACAAAATACATCTACTTACCAAGTTTCAACAGTATAGTTCTTATAGTTTCGGAAAAAAAGTGGCTGTGACATACGGACAGACAGACAGACAGACAGACAGACATGACGAATCCATAAGGGTTCCGTTTTTTGCCATTTGGCTACGGAACCCTAAAAAGGGCTTAAATAGAAAGAACTGATTTTTATATCAGTGACTTATATTTGAAAGAACTATAGGTTGTCGTGGAATAATGATTATATCTATTCTGTCTTCAGCTTGTGCTTATTTAGGGCGCGGGCGGAGTATCTCTGGTAGTACCCACGCTTTTAGTATTGGTCCCAGTTTGATGGCTATTCAGCTCATTTGTATGAAGTCTTTTTTTTCTCCGAATGAACTGATTCCTTGGAAAAAGTCATCCATCCCTCCATATACCGCCCTTTTATACTAACGACTCCTCATTTTCCAGGATGCGTCAGACCCGCCACACCTGCGGTATCCAGTCCAACATGCCGGTCTACCGCGAGGGCTGGTGGTCTACCCGGTCCCCTTCCCGGAGACTGACCATGAGCTCCAGCTGAATGTCACTTGGCTGCCTGCACCGCCTTTCAGTGAGTTTATTTTAGGACTTTCCGAGTGCAGACACTAAGAGTTAGATACCTAGTTATACTTCTGTCAAATTTTATATGAAGTGTTATTCGTTTTGTTATAGAAGAAAACATGTTGCGCCGACCCCTAATAATTGGGAACAGGGCACGAAGATGATGATGTTATTCTTTTTCTACAGTTTTTCATCTCAATTTTGAAAACACTTAAGTAAACCGTTATACACAAGCCATCAAGATCCATTAATTATGAAGTTCGATTAATTATTATTTTGACCAAATGATCCGTCGCTCCAGTGAGAATTCAACTGTTTGTCTTCGACCAATTGAATGTCGATGAATTGGTATTTCGATGTTCTCAAGGGAACCAGATCTTTGAGCGAACTCATTTTCTATGTTAAACTACAAAACTTTCTATTGTTATTGCTAGCTACGATCGCTTCCAAAAAACCGAACAGTTTTAATAATTTGAATTTTTGCCATTTAATTTCGGCCTTATTATAAATATTATTTTAGTTTTTCTTGACGAGATCACATTTCTTTTCCATCTCTACAAATAAGCATAACTCAGTAAAAAACCTTTTAAGGTAACAATGTTTCTTAATTTCATGTCATTCGTAATATTTAAAAAATACATCATATAATAGTCTTGTTCTAATATTATTCCGTCATTATACATAATATAAGGTGCTACTTTATTAGTGCCCGATATTTTAGTCAGTGCTTCTACTCCTGATTCTGATCAACTTTCTCCAAAAACCCATAGTCAAATCGCAAAAAAAATTTTGGACTCTTCATACTAATTTAGCCGCTCGGCTGATCGATTTGTATGAAGACTCCAAAAATTTTTTTGCTATTTGACTATGGGTTCCTTGGGGAAAGTTGATCAGAATCAGGAGTAGAAGAACTAACTAAAATATCGGGCACTAATAAAGTAGCACCCTGTATTATTATATCATTCATTCGTAATGACAAAATACATCATCGTCTTGCTTACATATTTTAGTAGGCTTTTTTGTAGTAACTTGAGTTTCAATTTATACTTCGTCTGGAAATTTGAGTGCGTTTGGCAGCACCTCACCTGATGGTATGTGATAGATAATACTTCCGAGGATGTATTACGCAAGCTAAAACGCCTTTTCATTCTCGCTTTATAGATTTTATTATTATATCTAGGAGTCAGAAAACACACATACCGCTAAAAAATTCATCTACTCGGCAATCCAAATACTGAAAAGGAAGGAAAACGCTTCATGTGTGTAGTTGATATACGTACGATTTTTTTTATTTGGCATTATCTCCCCTGATGGTAAGTGATGATGATGCCGAAGATGGAAGCGAGTTTACCAAGATTCCCACAACGCAAGCTAAGAAAATTCCTTACCACCAACCAAACCGAGTTCTACAAAGTTGGACTCCGCCGGAAATCAAACCCACGACCACCTGATATAAAGCAATCGGACTGGCCAAGGGATTAAGGAGGCGGTTGAAAAAGTTCTTTTTTTGGTCGCCATCTGTAATTTTCACAAAAGTGGTGTCGCAGTTTAAAAAGGATACCTAAATGATCAAAAAATATAGTAGGACATTTTGTCGTAACATCGCCGGTTGCAGAGATATAATTGATTGTTATGATCCCTTCATATGCTAAAGAAATCTTTGTCATAAAATATCTCCGAAACTGGTGGTTTAAACACAAAATGACTTAATATATTTTTCTTCGGCTGAATGTTCCCTAGCGATTTATAAAGAATTCAAGGTGCGACAGCGACTTTAGAATAAACACAAGATTGCGGCCTTCCATACTAAAATCTTACATCCCCTTTCTCATCGTGTTCTCTCAGTGACCAGAGCAAGGGACTACTCCATCGAGGTTCGCAGCCTCACCAACACCACCGACTGCTGGTCTCCGATGTGTTACGAATATAATATTCCAGGGGTAAGTACAGCCAATAGGGTATTTTGCTATACAGATAATAGGCCAGTCATACAAGACATCGGAGGTCGCATTGGTTGCAACAGTTCTGATTTTTTGGTATGTTGTTAGGGTTGATAACAGTAGTGTAAAAATAATTTTTCAGCTTCGAAAGACTTGTGCTAACTGCGTGGTGCGCCAAAAACATCGACATTTTCGGACTTTTTTCAGATTTTGGCTTATAACTTCTAAAAGATGCATCTTATGGAAACAGTTATTATACACACTTATAAGAAGACACAATTTTCTATAATTTAAGTGCAACTGCAGCTCTGTAGGTCTAATAAAACCCAAGATACAGCACTTCAAACATTGGCAATTTTCCATAAAAAGTTCGAAATTGTAGTTTTGCCGCCTTCCGAGCAGAATATCGACTATAATACTCATTCTACGAGGAAAGTTATTAGAAAGAAAGTTATAAAGCAATTATTTAGCTTTAATTTAAGCACAAACTGAAGTTTGTAAGACCAATAGTTCCCTTGTAATCTGGACAAAGCTAAAAATTAAGGAAATCAGATTTTTCAAAAAAGGGAGCCTGACAAATTTCAGGAAGGATAAGAATGACATAAATCTGTGTAAAATAATTCATACTGATATTATAAAAGTTAAATTATATCACTTAGTGATGGCAGGACCTCATCTGATACCTGCGACAGAAATATACATGAAATATAGAACAAAATATCAACTAATATTTATTATAATGAATTACAACGACGGGGTAGGTATGTTATATTAGGTTTACCTTTACGCACTTGGCGACGAAACAATCGTGTTCTTTTGGAAGGTCTAGGTTCATCTGACAGCTCTTCGTGGGGCTTCGGAGACTGCTCTGTTGCTTGTTGTAAAGGGGAGGTCGTCTAAGCCGTCCTCTTCATTCGACTCAGTCAAGGCTATGTACGGAGTGTTGAGGCAGGTAAGTCTTCCCCTGACAAACTTTGCAGAGAGTTTCAGCCCTGTTACGAGTATCTTGCAGGAGCATCTTCCTTTTCCGTACCCATTCTTGCACCTGCATGACAGGAATTTCATATGTTACAAATAGTTTCATAAATACACGACCCAGGACAGACCTACGAATGGATTACCTTACCTGCATGACAGGAATTCCGACGTTGGTTTTTTCGTTGAGTCACTAGTGGCAGTCCCTACTGGGTCCTTGAAGTATTGTCATAACCACTAAATGCGTAAAAGAACAACTGTATTCCAGAGGGGGAAGAAAGATCTTCTTGAATAAATGATGTTGATGAGAACTTCTCGTAACTGGCACTTTGGTGGAAAAAACATTTTATATGTTAGAGCCCAATCTATTAGTCTATGCTGGTAAAGAGCATCAGAGGTCAACATCCTCTACTTAACAGATAAGGCTCCAACGTAAACAAAGTTTTTTCCAGGAAAGTCCCAAATGCGAGAAGTTTTCATCAACATCATTCATTCAAGAAGAGCTTTCATCCCACCTGGAATATAGTTGTCATTTCACGCATTCAGTAATTGAGACAAACCTCAAGCAGCCAGTAGGGTCTGATACTAGTGACATCAACGAAGAAATCAGCGTCGAAAACCCTGCCGAAATTACTGTCATGCAAGTAAGGTAATCCATTCGTAGGTCTATCCTGGGCTGTGTATCCAAACTATTTGTAACAAATTTTTGTGAAATTCCTGTCATGCAGGTGTAAGAATGGGTGCGGAAACGGAAGATGCTCCTGCAAGATAACAGAGCTGAAACTTTCTGCAAAGTTTGTCAGGGGAAGACCTGCCTGCCTCAACACTCCGTCCATAGCCTTGACTGAGTTGAATGAAGAGGACGACTTCGACGACCTCCCCTTTACAACAAGCAACAGAACATCCCCAGGAAGAGCTGTTAGATTAACCTAGAACCTTTCAAAAGAACACGATTGTTTCGTCGCTAAATGCGTAAAGGTAAACCTAATATAATAATATTATAAGGTTTATATGCTCGGGGACTACAACGCGCACCCAGGCACTACGTTTGGGAACGAGTTACAAAGTTTTTGTGCGGAGCAGGACTGGGTATGTGCAGACATTGAAATGTTAAAAGGGAGATCTGACACTTACACGTTTGTAAGTGATGTATATGGATGCCACCGGTGGCTAGATCATTGTGTAGTTACCAAAGCTGCATATCAGTCTATTATAAGCACGAGAATTGACTATGACGTGTTTTGGTCTGACCACTTTCCATTAGTCATTGAGTGTAATTTATCACCTTTATGTAAAACCATTTGTTTAGAAAATAATACACTAGAAAACAAAATAATTTGGGGTGAAAGAAATGTACAACAAGAGAATTTATTTCATGAATGTTGCAATAAAGCTTTCAGAGAAATTCATTTTTCTGAGCAATTCAGTTCATGTGCTGATTTGTGTAGTTGTGTAAATAATGATCATAAAGTTCTATTAGATAATATGTACACCAAGATAATAAATATATTAAGGGCTGCATCTATTGAAAGCTATGAGGAGAAAAGGTCCATTAATAAAAATAAACCTGTGGTGGGATGGAACAAGCACATCCGGGCTGCACATGAGGAGGCCAGGCTGAAATTTCAGATGTGGAACTTGTATGGCAAACCAACTCAAGGTCCAGTATACATTGAAATGTGCGAGAGCCGTAAACGTTTTAAAGGTAGACTAAAGTGGTGTCAAAATAATAAAGAGCAAATACGGATGGACATAATCACTTGTCTCCACAACAACAAGGACTTTAAAAATTTTTGGAAGGCCACAAATAAACTGAACTTAAAGCCTGGCATTCCTGCAAACGTTGATGGGGTTGACGAGTCGAAGGATATCGCAAATACCTTTATGCGTCACTTTAAAGTTGAATCTCCTATTGGGGTGGTGTCATCCTCATCGATGCAGCAACTGCAGATGTACGATGCGGGGGACGGTCATGCTCCGGGGCCTCTACGTTTTTCAGCAAAAGAAGTTTCACGTGCAATAAATTCGATGAAAAAAGGCAAATCTCCGGGGCATGACGGTCTCAGTATTGAGCATTTGCGGTGTGCAGGTGTGCATCTGCCCAGGCTTTTGTCTATGTTTTTCTCATTATGTGTAGTACATTCATACCTACCACAGGATATGATGAAAACCATTGTTGTGCCAATAGTCAAAAATAAGAACGGGAGCTTGTCGGATAAGGGAAACTATAGACCAATTTCTTTGGCCACGGTTGTAGCCAAAGTGTTTGATAAACTGCTTGACAGGCAGTTGGATAAATATCTCAAATTACAGGATTCCCAATTTGGATTTCGATCTGGCCTGTCAACGGAAAGCGCTATATTAAGTCTAAAAAACACCGTAAGATACTATACAGACAGACAGACACCCGTATATGCGTGCTTTTTAGATCTGTCGAAAGCGTTTGACATGGTTTCTTATAAAGTGCTGTGGCAGAAGTTGAAACACATAAATGTGCCCAACGAGGTAGTTTCTATTTTTGAGTATTGGTACAACAATCAAACGAATTTTGTTAAATGGCGAAATGAGCTATCTGATGCCTATACACTTGAATGTGGAATAAGGCCAATTTAACCCCACTAAGACACAGGTTTGCGCGTTCACTGCCAAGAAAATGCCATTTGTCGTATCACCTCGTTTTGAGGACACTCCCCTTAATGCCTCAGCTAGTATCGGAATCCTTGGTGTCGACATATCGAGTGAAGTCCAGTTCCGTGGTCATCTAGAGGGTAAGGCTAAATTAGCCTCGAAGAAGCTTGGTGTGCTCAATAGATCGAGACGGTATTTCACTGCGGCCCATCGCCTGCAACTTTATAAGGCGCAGGTTCGGCCTCACATGGAATACTGTTCTCATCTCTGGGCAGGGGCACCCCAGTACCAGCTTCTCCCTCTGGACCGTATTCAACGGAGAGCAACTCGAATCGTCGGCTGCCAGGATATCTCAGATCGGCTTGATTCCTTGGCGCTGCGTAGAGATGTAGCCTCGCTCTGCATTCTCTATCGCATGTACAATGGGGAGTGCTCCGAGGAATTGTTCGGATTGATCCCTGCCGCCTCTTTTCGCCATCGTTCTACGCGACAATATATTCATCCCCATCACATAGATGGTTGGCAGTCCACAACTGTGCGTTTCACTAGAAACTTTCTGCCTCGCACAACCAAACTATGGAATGAATTGTCGCCTGCGGTATTTCCGGACCGATACGACATTCAAACCTTCAAGAAAAGAGCGTACTCCCATATCAAAGGCCGGCAACGCACTTGTGACTCCTCTGGTGTTGCGGGTGTCTATGGGCGGCGGTAATCGCTTACCATCAGGTGATCCGTCTGCTCGTTTGCCACCTATGCCATAAAAAAAAAAAAAAAAAAAAGGCAAGGTGGATTAACATCTCCAAAGCTATTTTGTTTGTATGTAGACCAGCTGATCGCCGAGCTCAGCAGCGCCAAGGTCGGATGCTCTATAGACGGAGTATGTATAAATAACATAAGCTATGCAGATGACATGGTGTTGCTGAGTCCGTCGATCAGTGCACTAAGAAAAATGATCAATATTTGTGAATCTTATGCCAAGACACACGGATTAATCTACAATGTCAGAAAAAGTGAATTTATCGTTTTCAAATCCGGTAACAAAAGTCCATTTTCGATTCCACCGGTAACATTGAACAATATACCACTTAAAAGAGTAGCTTACTTTAAATACCTGGGACATATTGTTACAGAGGATCAAAAGGACGATTCTGACATAGAAAGGGAGCGCAGGGCGTTGGCGGCACGAGGTAATATGGTGGCCAGACGGTTTGCTCGTTGTTCTAACTCTGTTAAAATCACACTTTTCAAGTCGTACTGCCAATCTTTTTACACAAGCAGCCTTTGGACTAGTTACACTCAGAAATCGCTAAATGCCCTGCGCGTCCAATATAATAACATTTTCAGGATGCTGTTGGGGCTGCCTCGCTTTTGCAGTGCGTCGACTATGTTTGCTGAGACGCGAGTAGACGGTGTTCATGCTGTAATACGCAAAAAAATAGCCTCGCTACTGTCAAGAGTGAGAAACAGCAGCAACGGCATCTTGAATGTGTTTTCTGATAAGTATGATTGCCCCATTGTTAAGCACTGGGTCAATCTGCTTATCAAGTAAATTTCTGAACCCACCTTATTTCCGTCAAATTTACTAACACTAGTTTTTAAGTATTTTATTTGTTACTAACTTTCTGGACCTAATATGTTGTCTGAATAATAAATAAATAATAATAATAATAATATTACATACCTATCCCTTCATTGTAATTCATTATAATAAATATTAATTGACATTTTGTTTTATATTTCATGTCATGTATATTTCTGTCGCAGGTGTCAGCTGAGGTCCCGCCATCACTAAGTGATATAATTTAACTTTTATAATATCAGTATAAATTATTTTACACAGATTTATGCCTTCTTATCCTTTACAGAAGTCCTGCAATTTGTCTGGCTCACTTTTTTGAAAAATCTGATTTCTTTAATTTTTCGCTTTTTCCAGATTATAAGGGAACTATTAGTCTTACGAACTTCAATTTGTGCTTAAATTAAAGCTAAATAACTGCTCTATAACTTTCTTTCTAATGACTTTCCTCGTAGAATGAGTATTATAGCCGATATTCTGCTCGGAAGGCGGCAAAACTACAATTTCGAACTTTTTAGGGAAAATTGCCAATGTTTGAAGTGCTGTATCTTGGGTTCTATTAGACCTACAGAGTTGCAATTTGCACTTAAATTATAGGAAATTGTGTCTTCTTATAAGTGTGTATAATGACTTTTTCCGTAAGATGCACCTTTTAGAAGCTATAAACCAAAATCTGAAAAAAGTCCGAAAATTACGATGTTTTTGGAGCACCACGCAGTTAGCACAAGTCTTTCGAAGCTGAAAAATTTGTTTTGCACTACTGTTATCAACCCTAACAACATACCAAAAAATCAGAACTGTTGCAACCAATGCGACCTATCGCGATTTTTATGTCTACGGTGACTGGCGTATAAATAACCGATTGATTGATAAGCTACACCCATAATATCCGAAGTAACTAATAAACAGGTGCCTATTTAGTGTCTGAAAGTTATTATTATTAAGAAAAGTTATTGTTATTAAAACTTGAGTTTTACAAGTTTATTAGATTTTTTTGTCCTTTTTTTCTGTCTCATATTATTAGAGACCGTGGTTCTCAGGTTACAAAAGGACCACTCTCCTATAATATTTGATTATCTCGGATACTAGCGGACAAAGGGTTAAGCCTCCTTCACACGGATGCCGAGTACGGATTTTTAAATCCTGAAGTAAGATATAAATATTATATAAGAGAGGACGAATCGTAAGACAATTGATAAAATTAATTTTTTTAATGTTGTCAATTGTCTAACGCTTCGTCCTCTCTTATATAATGAAATGAAATGTACATAAAAATTAGGATTCTTATCCAAAATTAAAGTATTTTGAGGACATTTTGAGGATCAAAACCACTTAGGCATTTCCTATATAAATGACGATAATCAAAAGGATAAATGATCGTTGAAATGTAAAGAACTCTTATCGCTGGAAATGTTTATTTACTTCTCATTCAGAGTAAATCACTTCAACAGGACTCACTGTGGTGGCTGGTGCCGAGCTACCACAATCCCGTGGCGGAGACTTGCGCAGTGCGACCGGGCTGCGATTATCGCGTGCGACTGATCGCACATCCCTGGGATGGCCACACTGCAGCTAATATGGACGTCCATTTGGACGGTAAATTATGAAATAGTTTTTTTTAATGAGTTCGTAAGCGATCCGTAATATCTACTTTCGCTCGGTTGTTCACTGACGACTTGTTCACCCCGAAAATGGAAGCGGGCTTACCAAGATTCCCTGATTTAATCTGAGCAATTATTGAGCATATATCGACAGTATTTATATTGTCTTGCTTTATTGTATTGATTTGCTTTCCAGTGTAATCTATTCTAGTTAGATCCGCTATTACCGGATCATAAATAAATTCGAATTTACCTATTAATGTGATGTCTCCAAACGTTTTAATTCACCGTTGTTCACTTAAGTTTCTTTTTAAAAACTCATGAGTACATTGTGTGTCGCAGAATTACATTTCGAGATAAACTCTGGTCCCAACCAGTCTCCTAAGACACGAACAAATATCGTGAGACCACTGACGTCTTTTTTTAACCGACTTCATAAAGTATGGTTATTAGTCTCTTGAATGTATCTGTGCTGTCCGCGATTTTAAAGAGAACCACTGAATGTTTCTTTTATCGAGTGGTATAATGCAACCTTGTCATAACAAGGTACAGATCATCCGCAATCACATGTCGAGCTTTAGAATCAGAAAAATTAGAATTAGAAATAATTTTGTTTATACATTTTTTAGATTTCACCTACGGAGGTGAGCAAAACGACGTTCATAAACATCTAGTAATTAGATATGCAGGTTTCCTCACAATATGTTTTCCTTCACAGTTAAATGTATCAGTATGAAAACGTGTATAAGTTTCGAATAACTTTTTTGTACATAGACGAGGATTTGAACCCACATTATCTGAAGACATTGTAAAGGCCAGTGCGCAAAGAAAAAATATCCTCACCTCGCCTCGCCTAATTTACTCGAGCCAGACAGCTGAGCTGACTCGAATGGTAATGCTCTTCGACGCCACCGCCGGTGCCGACGAAGCGAAGACTGCTAAATCTAATAAGCGTCGCCAGTCGAGCACGAGACTTTTCAGAAGGCTCGTTTAATCCGATAAGCATTACATAATGTGATATAGATATACCTACAATGCTGTCTTAATTTAATAGGTGTCTTAAAAAGTCAAACCTAATTACCGATCGAATAGTTTTGTAGGCTTATTATTCACATAGCTCGTAGAACAGATGGCCGTTGGGGCAGTAAAGTTCTCGAATGGCGACCGCGCACCGGAAGACGTAATGTAGGCAGGCCTCCGACTCGGTGGACCGGTAAGGTTGCAGGAAGCCGCTGGATGCGAGCCGCACAGGACCGGTCGGTGTGGAAATCCTTGGGGGAGGCCTTTGTCCAGCAGTGGACGTCTTTCGGCTATTAGATAGATAGATAGATTATTCACCGGTACATGTTCAAAAATAAACGAATCATGACCAGAATATGATAGATACGCAAAATTAAGTTACGTTTCAGTACTACATACATCATTTAACGAATCTTTGGTTAAGCATTTTTTTTTGTTCACTATTGGTAAGATCTTCGCAACACCTCCCCTGGTGGTAAGTGACGATAATGCCCAAGATGGAGGCGGGCTTATCAAGATTCCCCAACGCAATGGGGAACTGGATATCTTATCTCCATTCCGGTACACATCAATGCTGTTAACATTGATGTTTGGTGGGTGGTGGTAGATAGCCAGCCGTTCTTAGAAAATGCCCTAACACTAGTCGAACCCGCGACCACCTGATGTGAAGCGAGCGGACTAGCCACTAAACCATGGAGGCGGTGCCAATAAACAAAAAGAAACAGTTATTAACAGAGTGTTACTGATTAAAAAAGTTCAAATTAGTAACTTTATTTCTGAATCAATATAGTAATAATATCTGGGACAAATCACACAAGGTCACCTGGCCCCAAACTAGGATTCCCTGTACTATGGGAACCAGGGACTGATAATACATACACATATTACTTTTAAATACATACGTATATAGATATAATACACCCAGACACAGAGCAAACACATCTGCTCATCACAGAAATGTTTGCCCTGGGTGGGGATCGAACCCACGACTTTCGGGTCAGTATCAGTCAGTTCAGTCAGGATCGCTAACCACTGAGCGACCGAGTCAGTATTTTCAATTCTTCACCAGAATGCGTCGCTGGAGTCTGTTCCTGCGGGCATGCTCCTCGCCTGCCAGCTCCTATCGTGAGGGCTGAAGTGCTGTCCCACCAGGGAGAACTATTCGCCAACATCAGCTGGACACTCCCCCCGCCCCGTTACCCGCGTCGCCTGCCACCAGCTCTGCAGAAACAAGCGTATTACGTCAGGTTGGTAGGCAGAAATTTACATTCTTGAGTCAGGAACAGCGGGCATACCCTAAAGTTATACGAGTACACACTTTCTTTGGACTATACACACTATAAACTAATTTCAATAAAGACACTTTAAAGTTTTTAGCTTAGAAGAGAGTATAACAAACACCACAGTTTCGTACGGTTGTCGCCATATTCGTACTTCACAATACAAGACCATGCTACATTTTTTTTACTTTAGGGGGATTAAATCTATTCTTTTAATCCCTCTTGATCACACCTTACAAGTTTCTGCAAATGTTAATGCAAAAAAGTGATAACTTTTATTTTCTCAGTTTTCCATACAAATTCGTGATTCACAATGTAAAGAAAGAAAGTTCTGAGTAACCCCTTAAAATTTCAAACGCATTTTTTTTAACATGCTGTATATTATGTATTTCACCTTAAATAAGTAATAATGGCCTTTTTTTACCACAGCATCGGCAAGCAGATGGTATCAGACGCTCACCCATCTCCTTGGTTCGCGAATACTGTGTCGCGTATAGTGAACGCTTCTGGTGTCGTTTCGCACGGTGAAAGTATCAGATGGGTACTACTGCCTATATCCGAGCGAAGCGGACCTAGGAATGCTGAGCGGAACGGAGCGAGCGAAAAGCGCTCTCTGGTGCTAGATGTGAAGTTGCTAGCGAGGGTCAATTTGGTCGATGAGAGGGGTTGCATTGGCCCAGCTGGGAATGCTACTGCCTATGGTAAGTATATTACATGTATTTGTTTTTATTTTATTTCTTACTAGCTGTTGCCCGCGGATCCGCCCGCGTGGATATAGTTGTCGTGATGACTCATCGAGGGTGCAAGGGACTCGCAAGCACAGAAATGAGATTTATGAGATAAATCTACTCTATGTGGCTCCCCATTCTCTATCTAAATACTTTGCCAAACAACGAAATTAGTATTAATAGCAATAAATAGCGTTGCTTTGTTAAGTCCTTTTTTTTTGGGTTTAACTACCGAGGGAATCCGTAATTTTTACAAGATACCCTTTCTTAATATACTTCTCACCCCTTCAACTATCTCTGTGCAAAAACCATGTCGATCTGTTGCTTTGTTGTGATGTAAAAAAAGGACAAACAAACAAGCAAAGTCACATTCGCATTTATTATATTGTGGGGATGGTTATGTAATCTTCACGTGCAAATGATGTAATGTTCATCACAATACACACACAACTTTTTACAAAAGGTAATTCGTATTTTTTTCGTTTGGTTCTAGATCCGGCGGAAGCGAATAAAGTACATTTGGGAACTTACGTAAGTCTCAATAAGGTTTTGAAATACTTATTTTATAGTTTGTTTTTTAAGTAATAACAATAATATCTTTATTTTACTAAAAATCTGGTTGTCTGGAAGAAATCGCTTTAAGCGATAAGACCGCCCAAATTGTACCACTGTTATTTTAATATTGTGTCTTTTGTTGTTGTATATATTATTGTTGTTGTGTGTGTACAATAAAGAGTATATCAATCAATCAATCTATATGTCGCAGCCAGATTGTAAAATTAGCAGTTTTACAAAATCGCTAGATGCTTTGTCAGTACTAATTCTACAATCTGACTGCGATATATACATTTACTTAACATGTAAACTGGGTTCTACGGATACTCTTATTACCACACTCTCTCTCTTCTATTATCGTGTGGCACAATTTAACCGTCCTATCCCCAAGGATAGGCGGCGGTTGCCTGGTGTTGCACCACACTATGGAGGATCACATTTAATTTATTAAACCAAAACACTGCAGTGATTTGTTCATAATTTTGACCACAACAGGGTGGTAATTAATAATATTGACATGGGAAAGTAATTAATAATGTAGTTGCCCAACTATGCCCATTTGATGTGGGCATTGTGAATAGACACGGGCTGAATTCAGAGTGCCCAGCTTTTCGTATCAGCTGAAATGCCGCGTGTATAAGTTGACTAGTCCCTTCCCATGAAATGTAACAAATACTACCTAATTATTATACAAAAGTTCCTTTTTGAGGATAACGTCATTTCTTGCAAGTTACACTGGATGCGTGCGTGCGTGTGTATACGTGTGTTTGCAAATATGTGTTAGGGCCGAAACCCAAAACTGCGATACGACATCGTATCGCAGAAATCTGCGAGCTTGCACATAATACAACTCAGATTTACCCACCCATATAGTTTTCTCTGCTGCGAATATGCATCCTTAAGGGTTCAAGCCCTTACTGATCTGTGTCTTCATATCGGCAGATGCTGTGGGTGGTGCTGGGCGGAGCGGGCATGCTGGCAACGGTAGCGTTGGTCGCAGCGAGCGCGCGTGTGGCGAAGCGCGTGCTTGGCTCGCTCCGGCCCGCTCCGGTCTCCGCTCCGCTCGCACCGCTCGCACCGCTGACGCCGCGGCCCGCCTGGTTGCCGCTTCTGATACGTGCGTGAGTACCTACGATATAAGTTAACTATCTAATATGAAAAGTACAAACACACATAGACTGCTGAATAATGCTTCTTTTTGGACTAATAAGTGACCCAGCTCTAGCTGCTTAGGCTTGCAGATGTTGGAATCTGTTCCTTTGAGTGGACTGTATTTTGAGTTCCTCATAAATATTTTTATTCACTTTTGGTAAGCCTTTGGCATTATTTCACCTGGTGGTAAGTGATGATAATGCCGAAAACGGAAGCGGGCTTACCAAGAGTCCTCTACACAATGGGGAACTGCTTATTTTATATTTTTTAAGTCAGGAATTTTTTTCAAACTACATTATCTTCTTCCTTGTGATTTTGTTTGACTTATTGTGCGATAAAATTATTTCGGTGCCTGATAAACCTTTTTGAACATAATAATTACTGACAACTGTAACAAAAGCTACTAACACTACAATATTTGAAGACCACGCGGGAAGAACAAGGAATGTCAGTTAGAAGTGTTTACGAGAAAATTGACATTCTCGTAAACACTTTAAGAATAGAATAGAATAGAAAATATTAACTGATATTCCTTGTTCTTCCCTCGTGGTCAAGCCATTTCACTTGATCGAGCATTGATATGATTGCTATATTTTGCAACAAGCTCCTTAGGTCCCGTTCCATAACCAAGATAAGATTTACCTGACAAGATTCTGTCCCTTTCACACTTCCAATAAGCTTATCCTGCTATCGTTACAATACTCTCATGAAAGGGTTCTGGAATATGGATTTTGCTTTTTGCTTTTTTAGTTTTCGGAACACGTAACGTATTCGCAAGAACACACACATTTGAACATTCTCTGTTCTACTATTGTACTGTATGAGTCACAAACACAAAATACGTACTTACTTACATAAAACCACTGCAAAATAGAAATCTAGGTGATCCGACATCTATTTCGCTGAGTTGAATACAAAACGCGTATTACCAAAGATGATGTCATATGGCCTTATAACGGAAGATTATCGTTTCCAATTTGGCGGTAACATTATCTCATATATGTATAGGATTGCACTTTACATTTTTGATTAATAGATAATATAGACATATTTTTTGAAAAACTGGAATTGTTACTAAGCAAATTAATGACTCGCCAAAGGAAAAAAATTGTGATTTGCGGTGACTTTAATATAGATATACTTCCAAAATGTAAAAACCCGAGTATTGCTGAAAAATTCATGAGATTATTAAATTCGTACAATTTTTACCCGCAAATTAATTGTCCTACCAGACTGACCGATACATCAAAAACATGCATTGACAATGTTATATGTAATTTTGGTAAGAATTTATCGACTAGTGTCCATGAACTAGATCTATCCGACCACACAGCCCAATCGATAACAATAAAAATGACACGTAAATATCTGCCTAAATTTTGGTACATTCATAAAAGAGATTATTCAAGGGAAAATATATTTAAATTTGTAGATTGCATTGCAAGAATTTCCTTTTCAGAGGTTTATTCTGAATCTAACGTAAATTCAGCGTACAGTAATTTCATCGATCTATACAAACTTTTTTATGATTTATGTTTTCCCATTAAAGTTATAAAAATAAAAAGCACTAATAAACAAAAATGGATCACCAGAGGAATTAGGGTTGCAAGTAAAATTAAAAGATCGTTGTATGTTGGGATTAAATATAAGGGACATGTAGAGAATCAGCAAAAGTACTCAACCTATAACGAATTATTAAAAAAGTGTATAAGAACATCATTGAAAATTACAAATAATAAGATTATACAAAAAGCTGAAAATAAGTGTAGAGCAGCATGGAATGTAATTCAGACTTACAGTGGACTGAATACGTTACCTGAAATGATTCAGTCTATAAATATTAACGGAGAGACAGTCACCGATCCAAAACAGATTGTGACGTACCTCAATAATTTCTTTATTGAGTCACTTCCTCAAAAAAATACTATCCCGAATAGTGATGCATATAAGAACATAGACTACAATTATTCTAGTATATACCTTAGACCAGTGACCGAAACTGAAATTTGTAATGTGATTCGATCCCTAAAAAATACAGCTTCAGTGGGAATTGACGGAATCTCGACATATGTTATTAAGGAAAGTGCTGCTGTGATTGCCTGCCACCTTGCTTATATAGTTAATTTGTCTATAGAGAATGGAGAGTTTCCATCTCAGTTAAAATATTCTAAAATTAAACCACTCTTTAAAAAAGGTGAGAAAGATCAAGCTGTGAATTATAGACCTGTCACTCTGATACCTGTCTTTTCCAAAATATTTGAACGAGTTATGTTTAATAGACTCTTATCGTTTTCAGATCAGTTTGAAATAATTATTAATGAACAAAATGGTTTTCGTAAAAAAAGATCGACAAATCTAGCAATTTACCAATTATTAAAAAGTGTACATCAATGTGTAGATAATAGAATTGACATAGCATCAATATTTACTGACATGTCTAAAGCATTCGACTGCGTTAACCATGAAATACTTTTAAATAAGCTAGAACGGTACGGAATCAGAGGAAACGCTATAAGTTGGATCAGGAGCTATTTAAGTAATCGGCAACAATGTACGGAAATTGAATATCTCTGCAGGGAGACAAAATATGTGACTGTCAGTCGGTCACAATTCAGGATTAATAACAGAGGCGTTCCACAAGGAAGTATTTTGGGGCCCTTCCTTTTCCTCTTTTATATAAATGACCTGCCCAAAAACACTACCTACCCAATGATATTATATGCAGACGATAGTACAGCCTTAATAAAATACAATAATAGTACTGAACAATATGAACTGGACATAAATACTGCTTTAAAAGATATTATAGGTTGGATGAATAAAAATGATCTCCAAATAAATCTATCCAAAACACATATTATGCAATTTTGTTCATATAAAAAGCAATTGCCTGACTTGAACATCGCCTACAATGCTGAATGCGTAGAAAAGGTGAGAGAAACTAGATTTCTGGGGCTAATTCTAGATACAAACTGTAATTGGAAGGCACACGTACAAAGTGTCTGTGATAGATTGTCACGTTTCGTCTATCCTCTTAAAAGAATATCACAGAATGCGTCTGTAGAGTCAGCAGTTTTGGCCTACTTTGGTTATGTTCAATCCGTGCTTAGTTACGGCTTAATATTTTGGGGATATTCAGTAGACTTCATTAAAGCATTTAGGATGCAAAAACGCTGTATTAGAGCAATATGTGGTAAGTCACAGAGGGATTCTTGTAAGCCCCTTTTTAAGAAATTAAACATTTGCCCTTTGCCTTGTCTGTATATAAAAGAAGTAGTTACATTTGTGAAAAGTCACTTATATTTATTTAAAACGGTAAGAAGCATTAACAACAGGAACCTTAGAAATGACACTAAGCTTGCACAATGGGATTATATGCAGAATACAGAATTTTATCACAGGAGCCTATATTTTATGGCTGTATATATATACAACAAGCTTCCAAATAACTTTAAACAACTGAATGACATACAATTTAAAAAAAACTGTTAATGATTGGCTATTGACAAAATTATACTATAGTGTGCAAGAATTTATAAATGATAATAATGACAAAACTTGATATGATATTTCTGTTTATGTAAAACTGACATTTTAATTTTAATTTTTTTTATATTTTATTGGATTATATACTCAAATACGTGGATTCATAAGTTTCGAATGACTTATTATGTAATGTAATGATTTTATCACATTTATATATTGTACACCTCTTTGGTACGCTGCGGAGTTTCTTTGTATTATCTAAGACATCTTATCAATACCTGTAGCAATGCAATAAATATATTTGGACTTTGGACTTTAAGTATACTTACTCCACTTACTCGTATAGGTAAAGGAATATTCCCCCGAAAATCAATAGAGGCATTCTCAATTCCGGTTTAAAGTTATATTCGATGATATAATATACGTGTATTTAAATATCCACTGAAATAGAGATACAGTTTTTTGTTCTCATCCATATACAGGGGAAGTAACTGAATCATACTTTCCTTAAAAGCAATTACTCTATTCTCATGAAACAAATCAACATTCCCTAAGGAGCCAAAATTAACGTTTTTTTTATTTCCCATTCAAAGTAGGTCAACCAGCGAATAACCTTTGTCAGTTCTCAGGGAAAGTTGTTCTGTTTCCTGAGTAGAGCTCAATTAGTGAGGGAAGTGCGATTTTGAAGTTATATCCTTTATAATTTGTGTGTGAGACTATATAGGTAATACAAATTAAAGAAAAAATATTTTTACAGCGTTCTTAATTACATTTGGATAGTTTGTTTTGTTTCAACAATCATAGATGCTACTTACAAAATTAAATAACTCTTCCCAAGGAACCAATACAATATGATCAAAAAAATAACATTTACTTACCTCTTGCCACTTGTCGGTGAATATAAAAGTCACGTTGACTTTAAGTATTCAAAGACCAAAGAATGTTTATTTTTAAAATTTTATATTCACATTAAATTAGGTATTATAAGTAGATACCCAAGTGAATGGAGTGTAGAGGCTTAATGGCTAGAGTAAACTCATTTGTTGGTTTACAAAGTCAAATGCAACAAAGGCAAACAGCAATTTGGGAGTTTCTCTCACTTCTTAAAAAGTTATCAGACTTGTTCGATAAAAATATAACGGAGAAAACAAGATATTATAAAAGGGCTTTTGTACTTTTTGTCCTTTTTTACGGTTCCGTAGTCTAGACTAGAGAATATGTTACATTTTGTACATGTATTCTGCAGAATATGTTTACACATCCCTCTGTCCATCAATTGCAAATAGTAAGTGTTATTTTCTATTTTTTATTTTTATTTCATCTACTTATAACTATCATTACAGGTAATATCCTAATGCGATAGATATGGAATTAGAATGATTGACAACGCGGAACACGTTAAAAAACCGACTTCAATCGTCACAACTACCATTTTGCAATGATTTTTTAGTTTTTTTTTTCAAAAAGCACTAAATCAATTTTGATTAAGTTTATGTGGGACTGCCTCTGAAGTATTCCCTATCAAACAAAAAAAGAATCATTAAACTCAATACATAACTGGCGGAGTAATCGCGTTACAAAACTACAAAAAAAATATACAGTCGAATTGAGAACCTCCTCCTTTTTTGAAGTCGGTTAAAAAAATAAAACAAGCAAGGAGAAAAAACAGAAACAAAGAATCACATAGCATAACTTACACCATAAATTGCCCATCTTGCGAATTCACACCTCGAACACACGAATATATCCGTTGTTCTGCCACCGCGTTGCGAGTTCAGACTCTCGTGAGCGGCCCTTTGGCCACTAGGTTGGTGCGCGCGGCGGGCACGGCCAGCAGACCTTATACATGCATTATAAATATTTAACTGAATTGCATGAATTTTTGCACGAAAATACTTTGAGATAACGAGTTGTATGTGGGAAAAACAAGAAGCCAAACTAAAAATTGTGTATTTTAATTTTTTTAATGCTATTATTAGTAATAATTGTATAAACCTATATTATGCATGATCCAACACTCACTTGGCTGGATTTAAATTAATTTTAAATCTATTGAGATAGATGAATGTCAACAGCAAAGACATGCACTGGCGCCGACTCCATAGGGCCTGGGTTTTCCCGAGCCCCCCTAATGACATTGCAAACGGGGCTGACTCCCCCATAGAAAATATTGGTGTGGCTGTGGCTTGCGAACTGGGGTCACTCAGCGATAATCATAATAAATATATCCACGCAGGCGAAGCTGTGGGCGAAAGCTAGTTAGAAAATATTAGGAAAATAATCATTTATTTCTACCCTAGCCCCCCAATATTTTGAAGTTGGCGCCTCAAGACATGGAAACCACATAGAGGTGGAAGCCACTCCAAGAGGATAAAAACCACGTCTGATATGAAGTTTCCTCTGATACTCACAGTATGAGACGCTTCGAGATGATATTCTTGAAGATTTCGAAGGATCGGCAGGGTTGATAATTCAATACCACTAATGATGCAAATGCCATCAAGTTTTTATTTCAAAAAATGTGTTGGGGCGAGTTTCTTTGGGGCTCGACGTTTCTTCTCGCCCCGCTAACACTTCCCGGAACGTTGAGTGTACAAGTTCCGAGTGGTAGGAACTTTGTACTAGGTAGAGAAATATGACATTTAAAAGTATGTGTAAGGCATCTACTAAAATAAAAAATATTTTTGATTTTGATTTTGCCGTGGGGATGCCGGTAATTATGACCCAACAGATGGGTCCTCAGACAACAAAAAAAAAAAAGTTCGCACTTACTCATGTGTACCTCGCACTATACCGTACTGTTCTTGTGGGCGAGGCGAGATAGACTGCGTAGTTACCGGAATAAAAGGTGTTCTACTCCGCCAGTTATGTATTTATTTGGATAAAAAATGTACTGATAACTCTTCAGGGATTACAGATGTTGAGGAGCTACGGTAGCCACTTTACATCCAGTGGTCTATCAGCCTTTTGCCACCTTACACAATAAAAAAACTACGCAACATACCAATGTTAGCAACTCAAAACATTAATCATCTCAAAGAGTGAATTGTCGAAACAAATTCCGTAACCCCATACTTATTCACTTTTGTGCTCGAATGTCTTTCTTAGCTAATGGTCAAAATAGCGTTATAGGAGATGGCTGCCACCGCGCCATAAGGTACTGGACCTTGACCGCAATAGTATCAATGAAAGCTACATTAGACAGCTTACATTGACCTAGGATGTGCAGTCTCCTTAATTAAAAAAAAAACAACAAATACATTAATCGAGGATGTGCAGTCTCTTTAGTAATAATAAAAAAACAACTACATTAATCAAGGATATGCAATCTTCTTCATTTTATAAAAAAAAAACCTATGTATTTTACTGTACACTGCATGAAATAAAGTCTTTTTGTAGTCTCAGGCACTCTGACTCAGGGCGGGCTATCTCTTTAAAGGATAAAAAAAACTTCGAGCACTCGGGATTTCACACCTACTGCTACAAAATATAATTAGAGTTATGTATTCGTATTTATAAAAAAAGTGTTTATCTAGGTCGGGATCGTCTGAGTGAATTCTGTTCATTGGGTTTTTAATACTTATTGTTTGACTCAAAATCACACCAAGTTTCAAACTTGTATTTATTACATTTTTTTACGATACAACAAAAACAAAAAATACTTGAAAAAAAACACACGAATTCCCATTTTTGGTGACTTTTTGTTCACTTTTTATACAAATGCTACACATAAAACTGAATAACTTTTCTCAAGGAACCTAACTATACAAGCTTTGTTAAAAAAAAAAACACTTTCCATATGAAGTTGACAATTAGTGAAAGAAACGAATTTCCACACAAAGTCAGTGAAACGACTGAACAATTCTCAACAATATAATTAGTGCGAAGGAATGTAAATTTTTTTGTTGACCGTATTTAATTTAATTATGTATAATTAGACTTGTAATTAAAAGCGATTGTGGCTCAGTGCAGCTTACGTGATCGCGCTACAGACACGGTCATAACCTGGATGGGTTTGACTGCTAGTGGCATTTATCTCAGCCGTTTCCGTGCTTCGCAAGGCACGTTAAGCCGTTGGTGCTGGTTGCTATCATTAGATTTCAGTGCCTAAGCCATTTCAAAGGGCTTATCTGGCGGCTTGAAGATTTGCTCTTTTGCCACTAGTCCGACAACCTCCACCCATGTGTGGAGTATGGCCTAACCTTCCCGAGCTATGGGAAGAGACCCGCGACCGCGACCCAGTATTGGGTCGTCATAGGTTGTTAACATTCTCGTAATCATTTAACTCCTATTGTGTCAATTCCTTCGCTAAGTTTTTCACTTTCATAAGAAACATTTATACTTAGGTACAATTTGCCATTAGTCAGCCAATAACCATTTCACCTTGTACAACTTATACTTTAAAGGTATACCTATATGGTTTATAAGCCCACTGAGGTCAGTTTCAAAAGAAATACTCTTTTGATCATTCGATTTCAATACCAATTTAATGAAAGCCGATTTCCTTTAAGTACCTATATCGTTGTTTACTAAAAATACGACCCTATGTAAGAAAATGTTGTTTTGTTTCTTTTTTGTAGGATTGTTTACGATGTAAGAGGTTTTTGATAAACAGGGAATAAGTTAAGTTAATATACGTTAACATTTTGACGTCAAAAGCTGGGTAACTTAATAAAGCACGGCGAATTATATTATTATGCTGAAAACTCAGTACACCGTTTAAGGTATACTTACTCGTATGCCACGCCACGGAAAAGCGTGTAATCTGCC
The DNA here is from genome assembly GCA_958295455.1 of Coleophora deauratella. Taxonomy (NCBI): domain Eukaryota; kingdom Metazoa; phylum Arthropoda; class Insecta; order Lepidoptera; family Coleophoridae; genus Coleophora; species Coleophora deauratella. The sequence goes on along the minus strand of OY282400.1, from coordinate 16,557,300 downwards.
ACTTCGTGAATAATCCAGCAATTTTACTGAATGTACGACTTCAATCAGTAAGATCACGTAAATGAAATAAACGAGTACATCCGAACGTGGCCAATTTTTCCGGTGCTCCAGAGTTGTATTCTATTTGGTATTAAAACCCTGTTCCATAATCTAAACGGCTTTTTTTAAATACCTTTTGCATTCCGTAAGATGACGCAATAAAGCTTCGATTACGATTTTTTTGGATTTACATATATTGCGAAACACACATCTATGATACACACACACACACAGTGGAGACCGCGTTTTGGCAAACGTAGCGTGGGACGCCCCCCGGCTAGGTGGAGCGATGATCTGCGCAAGGTTGCTGGTAACAGCTGGATGCGCGTGGCCGAAGATAGGTATAAGTGGCGTGCCTTGGGGGAGGCCTGTGTCCAACAGTGGACTAATGCAGGCTGATGATGATGACATCTATGATGATAGTGGTGCTAAGTGTTAATTGTTAACAACTCATATTATTCCCAGTGCTACGGCACGAGTCTCTGACCAGGTCGGGAAGGTTAGTCCTTACTCTACACACGGGAGCCAAGTCCGGATCAGTGCTATGTGTTATATCAGGCAACCAAGTCATCTCTTGGGATAACACGGTTAATCGCGCCACAAAGTGGTTAACAATCCATATCGTCCACACTGTCGGGGCACGGGTCTCTTCCCATACCTCGGGAAGGTTAGGTCATCTCGTCTAGTAATTTTCAAGCAAACCGTTCATGTAAGAAAAGTAACATATTTAATTATTTTGACAACCCATAGTGTCCTCACTGCAAAGAAACGGATCGATTTCCAAACCTCGGGAATGTCAGATCATACTGTCATGTCATGAATGTCACACGGGGGCCAAGCCCAGATTGGTGGAGGTTGTGGGGCTAGTGGCCAGCCCCAGTGTCAGAAGTTTCAAGCCGCCTATAAGAGCGCTTTTGTAGTCACGCGGGTTTCTACACGCCCGCAACCTATCGTTTCAGTACATTTTTTAGATTCCTTTTATTATCATGCGTGTCACACGCATACGGGTCGCTTTAGAAACGCCGCACGCATGCGGGCACAGCACGCATGCGGGAAGAAACCCGCGTGACTATAAATACGCTCTAAGGCCTCATGGCTTAACGACTGCCATCTAGTGATACGTAAGCAGCCGGCACCAACGGCTTAACGTGCCCTGCGAGGCACGGAAACGGTAGAGATAAACGCCACTAACAGTCCAACTCATCCAAGTTATGACCGTGTCTGTAGTTAGTTAACTTCCGTGATTGACGCGACCACGTAAGCCGCACAGAGCCACGACCGCTGTTTTGTAACAGCTTACACAATAACACGATAAGGATCAAAACGACATGCTCGAGAATATTCCGGATGTGATCGCTCTATTGTCTGATGGGACTATCTAATCTATGGTGCAGAACTCGTAGCATCCATTAATCTCAATCTCATTTTAATAACGCTTTCTTTTACACATGATGCATTCAGGTTTGGACTCGAGTTTCGACCGAACTTTTAGGAAGGAAGCTACTTCTGTTCTCACCATAATAAATAAAATAATTGACCACGCTGAATACATTAAAAACAACCGACTTCAATCGGAACAACTCCAATTTTGCTATGTTTTTGTTGATTTTCTCAAAAACCGCTGAATCGATTTCGATAAAATTTATATGGGACCATCTGTGAAGTATACCCTTTTAAACAAAAAAAGAATTTTCCAAATCGGTTCAGGCGTCTTTGAGTTTTCGGTGAACATACATAAAAAAAAAAGATTCCGACGAATTGAGAACCTCCTCCTTTTTTGAAGTCGGTTAATAAATAAATAAATAATCGGGACAAATCACACATGGTCATCTGCTCCAAAACTAGGATTCCCTGTATTATGGGAACCAGAGACTGATATACATACACATATACGTTTAAATACATACCTATATAGATATAATACACCCAGACACAGAGCAAACAATTCTGCTCATCACATCAAATGTTTGCCCTGTGTGGGGATCGAACCCACGACTCTCGGATCAGTAGTCAGGATCGGTAGCCACTGAGCCACCGAGTCTGTCAACCATAGATATAACTTATCAATACATATTTTGATTGCATATCATACAAAGCATTTTAATCAATAATTTGTAAGCCCGCACGCGTCAACTCGCTTGATGGTAAGTGATGATGATACTAAAGATGGAAGCGGGCTTACCAAGATTCCCCAGTGCAATAGGGAACTGGCAATCTTATCTCCACAGACTTGCACCCCGCTCAGCGGAGCGACGATAAACTTCTTTGCCTATCTCCATGCCAGAACATATCATTGTTGTAAACATTGATATTTGCCGGCAAATAACATGATCACTTACTGTTAGGTAAGATAATGTTCAGGTCTTACCAACTGTAGATAAAAAAGCGGCTAAGTGCGAGTCGGACTCGCCCATGGAGGGCTCCGTAGCAGCAAGTAACATAATATAAAAGTTCTTGTAGTTCGTTGTAGGTAAATTGCGGTTTACAATTTATGACGCATTAAAAAAAAAACTACTTACTAGATCTCGTTCAAACCAATTTTCGGTGGAAGTTTGCATGGTAATGTACATCATATATTTTTTCTAGTTTTATCATTCTCTTATTTTAGAAGTTACAGCGGGGGGACACACATTTTACCACTTTGGAAGTATCTCTCGCGCAAACTATTCGGTGTAGAAAAAAATGATAGTAGAAACCTCAGTATCTATGTTTGTATATAGGTTTGATGAAAAAAAATTTTGAGTTTCAGTTCTAAGTATGGGGAACCCCCAAAATTTATTGTTCTTTTTTCTATTTTTGTGTGAATATCTTAATGCGGTTCACAGAATACATCTACTTACCAAGTTTCAACAGTATAGTTCTTATAGTTTCTGAAAAAAGTGGCTGTGACATACGGACGGACAGACAGACAGAAAGACATGACGAATCCATAAGGGTTCCGTTTTTTGCCATTTCGCTACGAAACCCTAAAAAGTGCCTGAGTATGAATAACTAGAATGATTCCTTTCTGTCTCATCTCATGTCTACAGATAATAAAGCGCCGGTATTTTCCCAACGGCCAACTCGTAAATGGTCCGCCATTAAACTCTTAACCTAAACAATAATATGTCATAATACAAATGATAATTATGCGCAGTCATAATCTCAACTTAATATTATAAATGTAACGGTACGTTTGTTTGTTTGTTTGTTTTCCTTCTTTCTCGTCTTCACAGAGCAACAGGTCGACGGTACTGTGACGAAAAGTTCACGGAGTAGGAGTAAGTGAATAAGCTACTTTTTATCCTGTGCTAAAAAAATACGAAAAAGCAATAGCATAAATTTTCATCAAAATTTCTTTACAACCACTGCAGTCAATAAAGGAAACGCATTTAATCCACCGTTTGAAATGAAATACACTGGTGGACTAAATCGACTCAAGATTTGTTGTCCGACTTTTGAAAAAATAACTCAGTCTACAAAACTGCTAAACACTAAAAGCAAAAAACTAGAAAACCGTCAAACTAAAATCATAAATAGTAAACACACAGTGTTTGAACTTTTGGTTTAGTTTTATTTTGCTAGATTGAGTTAATTTTCCAAAAGTCGTGCATGAAACTTTGAGTCGATTTTTTTGTCCATGAGTATAAAAATTTTGCAACTTTCCCGCTGAAACTACTACCAAACTGATTTTGGTGAAGATTTGCCATAAAACTAAAGTAGAGAATAACATATGCTATGTTTGTATTCTCGTATTCCGGCTCAATGCGTAGTTCTCAAGGGATTTGGAAAAACTTTCCAGTGCTCTTACATATGGCATGTGAGCCTCTCTCTAAATTATTCAACAAACGAGCGAAGTCGCGAACGATATCTAGTCACAATAATAATAAAGTTTACGATTCCATTATGTAATAAGAGTATAATTAACATGCTAAATAAAGCATTCAAATACTAAAGAGTAGAGTAAGTTTATGCATATAAAATTGTTTAATAGCTTAAGTAAGCACATATTTATTTTAATTAAATTCAAGTTGGTAATCGAAAAACCTCCCACAAATTGTAACAGTCTATGTACAGTGAAACCTGGATAACTGGGAAATCAAGGGACCTGCACAGTTGTCTCACTTAAAGAGGTATCCCACTTACCCAGTGTCTCAGATATCCAGGTATAAATAAATATCTGTCTCATTTACAGAGGGTTGCATTTATAGATGTGAAAATTAGAGGTTATTTCAGTTTTAGAGGTGGGATTATTAAATAAAACACACAAGAAAGTCCCAGTTAGAGAGGCAATAAATTGATGTTATCTCAGTTACAGAGGTTACTACCTATGAAGTTCAAAGAAACAATTTAGTAAAAGTATTATTTAAAGTGTAGTCTTAGTAAAATCGGTAAAATACACTTGCTGTCTCAATTATAGAGATAATTATGGCGACAAAATCGAAAGAACTAATCCCAGATATAGAGGTTTGTTTTGTCCCACTAACACAGGTAATTCAGTGCAAAAGTGTCGGTACCTCTAGCCTGAGTTCCAGCTATGGAGGTTCCTCACTTCTCCAGGTCCCACTTATCCAAGTTTTACTGTATATACCTGTATGTTTATACAGGTTGTTTCAGTCTCACAAACACAGGATGTAACAAAATAAATGTACGGCTTGCTAACTGTGGCTTCTTCTCATTAGCATTATACTGAGGATTTATGAGGCTCGTAGAACAGATGGCCGTTGGGGCAGTAAAGTTCTCGAATGGCGACCGCGCACCGGAAGGCGCAGTGTGGGCAGGCCCCCGACTCGGTGGACCGACGACCTGGTAAAGGTTGCAGGAAGCCGCTGGATGCGAGCCGCACAGGACCGGTCGGTGTGGAAATCCTTGGGGGAGGCCTTTGTCCAGCAGTGGACGTCTTTCGGCTGATAGATAGATAGATAGATAGAGGATTTATGGGGCAGTGTGTAAGATTCTATAACAAAATACCCGAAAATGTAACTAGTTTGCCAGAAAAGAAATTTAAATTGCATGTGAAAAATTGTTTATGCTCTAAAGGATATTACAAAATACTAGATTATGTAAATGAAAATGATACATATATGGACATATATAGATCCTCCAGCTCACAATTTTATTGTTGACATGAATGTAATAGAATTTAAGATTTTATTTAAAAAATGTGTTGAAGCGAGTTTCTTTTGCACACACAAAGTGTTTCGCAAACACTTCCCGAAACGTTGAGTGTACAAGTCCCGCGTGGTAGGGACTTAGTACTAGGTAGAAAAAAATAGTGACGATTTAAAAGCATGTGTAAAGCATCTACTTAAATAAAAACCATTTTGAGTTTGAGTTGAGTTTGAACTTCTCACTAATCTCTCTAATCTAACTAATATTATAAATGCGAAGTATGGATGTTTGTTTGTTCGTTTCTTCCACTTTCACGCCGAAACTACTGAACGGATTTTGATGTTTGGTAGGTAGATAGATAAAGCATTCAGGTAACACATAGGATACTTTTTGTTTCGGAAAACATAGGGGTTCCGGAAGGAATGTTTAAAACCTCAAAATTTCCACTTCGTCACTAAATGGCGCTTCTTTAACATTTTCTTACTCTCTGAACCTAATTCTGAAGTCCATGTAGATGAAGACGACGGCGTCAGCTAGTTAGTACTAAATCTTAAAGGAAATCGCAAAAAAATAATTGATTGTTCATAAAAATAACTGGTGCTTGGCCTTTTTTTTTTTATGGGATAGATGGCAAGCGAGCAGACGGATCACCTGATGGTAAGTGATTACCGCCGCCCATGGACACCCGCAACACCGGAGGAGTCACAAGTGCGTTGCCGACCTTTGAAATGGGATGGGGGAAGGGGGAATGGGGAGGGGGGTGGTTGGGCCTCCGGTACCCTCACTCACTCGGCGAAACACAACAAACGTTGCTTCACGCCGGTTTTCTGTGAGGCCGTGGTATCACTCCGGTCGAGCCGGCCCATTCGTACCAAAGCATGGCTCTCCCACGGCCTGTTTTGTTACAGCTTCTATAAAAGGTATCTGTAGATCTCTCCCTTCAAAATCTTTTATTTGATTCCTTCATTTGAGAATCTCTTTCGCTACCGGGATCGTGTTGCACTTTCTTATTTTTTTTTCTTTTAGACTGTGCTAGGCTAGTGGTACTTTTAGCGTTATTCCATGAAAGGATCAGCATAAGTGCTATCGTATCATTTTGCTAAAGATCTGACTGTAGCTTAACGAATATGATATTCTGACTAAATTAATAAAAATCATGTATGACAGATTTTAGACTCCGGTTTGCATGAGGACTTCGTTACTTAAGCAATACAATTTTAAAAAATAAACTACTCCAACTTGTGCTCAGTTGTGTTCAGTTTACAAGTAAGGCAACAATCTGTGACGAGACATTTCTATTCAAACTATTTTTTCTCGCTCATTTTCTGATTGTAATAAGTTTTGGCCATATATTTTCTCTATTACGTGACCTTTTATCTTTTAAGATAGCAAACGTAGAAATTTTATTGAAAAACATAAAAATTTGACATCGTTTTTCATTGGAATACCAAACCGGGTTTTATAGGCTGCCGACACTTTAACCTTAAAGATCTTGAGCAAACGCAAGTTCCTAGCGAGTTAAATAAGTGTACACTTATAAACATTTGTAATTATCAAGAATCTTTGAATCGAAACATTAATTATAATTAAGTTGCAATACCCAACCCAATCAAACACATTACTTAATGGTTAATAAGACGGCTTAGTGCAAAGTTAATTAGGCACCGCCAGCGGTGGATCCTTTCTAATACCACAGATTACTAATATGTTCATAAAGGCCTTAAAACGGTCAAATTAGCAATATTCAATCCAAATAATTGAAAGACTATATAAAGCTATCAATTGTGGAAAAAAAATATATAATACCTATGTGTGAAACAATACAACAAACACATGAACACAATAAACATCAACAACATCTGGTGTTGCGAGTGTCTATGGGCGGCGGTAATCGCTTACAGGTGATCCGTCTGCTCGTTTGCAATATATCACATAAAAAAAATACATAATAAAAATGTTAGCGACTTTGATGTAAAAAAAATATTATTATACCCTGTTTTTGGGTATTAATTGCAAAACGCGGAAACAAAACATTACAACACACAATTATCGGCAACTTTAATCTAGTAGCGTAAATATTATTTTAGTACGCACCGATTTGCGCAGATTGAGTAGTCCTAACTAATTAACCTCGCACTTAATCATGTGGAATTAGCCTTGCCTGTTAAATATTGCAACAGAAATGTTTACATTTCAATGGTTTTTACTAGAGGGTGCTTCTGAAATACCTAAAAAAAAACATTTACAATTATCTCAAATGACTGTCGTTGAGGGTGTTTAAAACTGGCCTATGTTGTCCGCCGTCAGTTTTTTATTGCATTACGTAGCATAAGGCTGAGGATCCACCAGATGGATAGTAGCTACCGCCACCTATGAGCTACGGATGCTCATATTGCCCCCATTCATAGGAGTTATGTGCCATGCTGATCCTTGATGATGGAATTTCTCTTATGCGGGTGGTACGCTGGATTTAGTCAGTCTTGGAAAATGGATACCACGATTATCTGGTAACATGATTGTGAATTCGCAAAAAAAGTAAAATAAAATGTTAATAAATAAATGTTGTAAAATTATAATTACAACTTTATTGATCAACCGATGCAGAGGTATGATGGGTTGTATGGGTTGTATTGTATGGGAAATCCAATCAAATTTTTTATCAATAGGTTCTTCGGGGTAAGGGGGCGTCCATTAATTGAGGTGTTTGGAGAGGAGGTTGTCGAGCCGAATATCACCCAATCTCATGTGGAGGGAGGGGGTCTCGGTAAATATTACGTTTTTTTTTTTTCTATAAGAAACAATGTAAAATATTACGAGAAAACTGGTTTAAATCAAGTAAAATATGTTTCTCCACTAAAATATGGTTAAATTCTACACAATAATATTCATCGCGGTTATGCGAGCGCAAGTAGCATAGTAGCCCCTCGATTGTTTAGCCGCCACCGGCCACGGCCAGCCAAACGCGCGACTCGACGAACGCTGCAGCGCACGAGCCGGGTGGCAGCGACGCGTGGGCATGCACCAACGCAGTCAAGCACAGATTAACGTTTTTAAACTAAAAATACGCATTTTATAACATCTCACGTGAGAGGGGTAGGGGGAGGAGATCGAGCTAAATCTCACAACATCTCACCGAGGGGGAGGGCGGTCGAAAATCCCCAAAATGTAATTTATGGATGCCCCCATATATTTTTACAGTTAAAATGAAAAGCAGGCCATGCGGTGAACAGACTGTTCAGAAAGCACTCCTGGAAACTTTGTGGGTTCCACTCATAAAAACTAAATAAATTATTTCAAAGAACACTAAGTGGTTTTTTCACACTCTGTACTTAGGTTCAAAGATACTTCATTCTCATAAAAGACAAAAACATCACTTACATGAGAACAGATCTTAAAAATGTAACACTTTTTTTTTTATGCAGTCGTTCACATCACAAAGTAGGTTACACACATAATATATGGGTAAACAATGATTAACCGACAAACACTGAACGACAAAATTTACGGATTTTCGTTAATTATTTCGTTAGACTTCTTTATTTTAGCCATAGAGCCCATACAAATAAAAAGAAACAAAACGTTCTGAGATAAGGTTAGGTTCTTTTTATGGAAATGATTTCGGAATCACTAAATCTCGTAGAATGTTTAGGTCAAGTGTCTTCTTCAAAAAAAGCATCGCTCTTGTCTGTGGAGCAATCGCCATCTAGCGCGATCTAGTGCTATTTCCTTGAACTCCCGGTACGAAACGACTCCAACTTTCTCATAATTCATAATTCATTCATTTATTTATAATAATATTGAGGTCAAAATTAATTAATCGAATTATTAAGTTAATGAAAATAATACAAGGTATCTACCATAGTAATTTGATTCACCCATTCTGGGACATCCTGTATAGGTAGGTATACTTAATAGTGTATTGTATACATAAAGGTATACACAGTATAAAACAGTTTATATAACACTTATTTATAATTAAAAATCGTTTATGTTATACAACGCCTTCTTGACAAAGCGCGCTTTAGGGATAATTTAGGTTTGCGTACTTGGGCAGTGGTTACGTCCGTCCTTCCTATTCCAGTCTCCTTTATTTGGTCCATATACAGGGTGTAACAGAAAGGTGTGATAATACTTCAAGGTGGGCTTTTACCCATTATTATTATTGGGGAAAGTTGCTCAGTTTCATGAATATAAGTCACTGTGAAGTTTTGGTGGGGGGTCCAAAAATAACCATGTATGCACGTTTATTCAAGTGTGAGTTGTCCAAAAAGTAAGGGATATTTTTCTTTTCCATTAACAATTTTTTACTGTATGGGAGAAAAACACCTGGACAGCCATCTGGGCAAGTTTACAGGTCCTACACAAGTTTTGTTAGATCCTATACATAATATTTACTTAAACTTTCTCATTTTACACTATTGCAAGGATTCTCTATCATATGACCTATAACCCATCGGACGGTCGCTCTTCTATCATACGCGTGACATTTGGTTTGGCAACGTCGGTTCAGAGGTTAAAGTTACGGTGAAGTGACGAGCAGGTCGTGGATTCGATGCTAGGTTGAGATAAAATTATTTTTAAAGTAATTTTTTGAACAAGTTTGCTGGTAAAATAATAACCACAAATTATGCATGTCAGAAATATATAGGAGGTACAAACGAAAAGGGGTAAAATAAGACCGCATTGAAATAAAATAAAAAACGTGAAAACAAAACCTGTCTGCCATATTCTCCCGTGTACTAGCGAATTTCTCAATGCCATGACGTGCGACCATCATCTTCGACCATCATCGCGGACTAAATCTGTACTTAGATAAGAATTATCTTAACTCTGTCACGACTATTCCTATCTGAGCTTTGGCCATCTTCTTCAACCATAGCTGAATATGAAAATCACGACACATGAGAATATATTAAGGATAAAATTACTTTTTTTATTTCTTAAGGGGGACCATGGAGCCCGCTTTATGGGTTGCGTGGAGACATTAAGGCCTTAAGGGCGCAAAACCTGAAAACATATATGAAACGATAGGTTGCGGGCGGCACGCATGCGTGCACGGCCCGCATGCGTGCAGAAACACGCATGACAATAAAAGCGCCCTAAGAATTGTTAAATTGCAATATTAAATTCAAATTACATAAAGACTGCATGAAGCTACAATACCACTGTGGATTAGAAAAAAAATGGAAAAACAAATCCACAGAAAGCCAGTCTCCAATTAACTGTAACATCGCTAATCCTGCCGCTAAGCAGCAGTACTTGCACTGTTGTGTTCCGGTGTGGAGAGTAAGACAGCCGAGGAAATTACAGGCACAAGAGGCATTTCATCTTAGCCCTCTAGGTTGGCAACGCATCTGCAATCCCCTCCGGGGTTGCAGGTGTCTATGGGCAGTGGTGATCACTTAGCATCAGGTGGCCCACTTGCTCGTTTGCCTTCCTTATCACATAAAAAAAAAAACATAATAACAATTAATTTACTTTTTTTAGCAAATAAATAAAAACAAAAGAAAAAAATGTAGCAAAGTTGTAGTTTTCACAATTGAAGTCGTTGTTTTTCTGTGTTTAACGTTCACTATTAACAACATATACAGGGTGTTAAAAAAAGTGCGTTTGAAATTTTAAGGGGTTACTCAGAATCAAGTATAGAATCCAGGAAAATATTGAAAAAATTCGCTCTTCAATTTTTTTTGCAGTTTTTCATACAAATTCTCGATTCACTATTTAGATTTAGTATGAGAATCTGAAAAAAATAATTGAAGAGCGGATTTTTTCAATATTTTTCCTGGGTTCTGTACTTGATTCTGAGTAACTCCTTAAAATTTCAAACGCACTTTTTTTAACACCCTGTATATTTTTTATTTACCACAAATTTTTATGTAGATATTTAAAAAAATGTTTCCGTACCTTAAAAGGAAAAAAGGGTGGACAATAATAATTATAGAGCTCATAATGACTGTGGTATCGCACAGAAAAAATTGAAAGGTAGATATTTCCGATATCTATTTATTTAAATTGACCCTTTTATCAACTGAACCGCAAATTTTGTATAGGAAGACCAACATTTTCTTTGCGAATTAGATTCCTTTCTTTTTCCTTTCTTTTCCTTTTTCCTTGGGGAAAGTTGTTCAGTTTCATGAATGGAAGTCACTGTTAATTTTTATTCAGGTATTTTAGAAGGACCCTATTTATTATGTTGTTCTAACGGGCGAAACCCGAAATAACTAGTGTGATCAGCTTAGTGTAATTCGCAGTGCCATCTGCCCGTGTTCTGGTTGCGACAGACAGCTGTCTCTGCGCAGGTCGTGATCCTGCTATCAGGATCACGCGCGGCTCTTAAATGCAAGATTACATCCTCCTTGACGCTGTAGCTAAATCATTTTCCTTTGACGAGACGAGGTCATACGTTTGATTCTCGGCAAAGTTAACGAAACTGTCTAAACCTAGTAGTGAAATCTTTATTATTGGCTTATGTTGAAATGTTTACGAAAAATTTATTATGTACCATATAAACCTGTTTTTCACAGAAATGCTGACAAAAATATCAAAAGCATAATATTGACAACGATAACATTGTTAACCTTACTGCAAACAAAGTTCTAAATATGTGTAATGTAGTGATGTATTATAGAAAATAAACTTCAGCTTAAAACTAAGTAAAAACAGAAAAAAAAAAATTTAAACACAAAATATAAGCTGTTAACAAACTGGTTACTCTAATAATGAAATTTTAATTAGTTCTCGGAGTTTCGCAGCTGTTAGTATCCTAATATAACATTTTATGTTGGAATTAACCGCGTTAGAAGTTCTGAAGGAGTTTCAGAGGTTTATACAAACCTCCCTTTAAAGCCTACACCACAATACAAAACAAAAATTAAAATATACCTGGTTTTAACAAAAACTGTGGCGATGTTTATAAATATCACGAGACAATCTCGATAAAAAGTGTTTCGAAATATGTACTCGTAGGGATAAGGGACCCACTTCACACACGGTCACCTGGTTAGGATTCCTTGTAGGCTGATATCGTACATTTATATGTTTAAAACAGGATGTAACAAAAAGGTGCAATAATACTTCAAGGTGGGCTTCTACGCATCAAACTGAACAACTTTTGTTCTACAACTTTGTAGAAATCGCAAAAAATTTTTTTTACTTTTCATACAAACTTGGCTCGCCAGCTGATCGATTTGTATGAAAAGTTTTTGCGATTTCAACAAAGCTGTAGAACAAAAGTTGTTTAGTTTGATGAGTAGAAGCCTACCTTGAAGTATTACTGCACCTTTTTGTTACACCCTGTATATGTATAGATTTAATACACCCAGACCCAGAGCAAACTTTACTCTTCACAAAATTTTTTGCTCTAAATGGGATTAAAAACCACCTCCTACGGATCAGGTTTTTTATTTTATTTAACTTTATGTTTCAATGATTTAGGTTTCAAAAATTCGTAATTTGACCGAATTTTGTCAGATTTTTGACGACTGTGCGTACACAAGAACACATGGACTACCCGATGGGTATTTACAACTCATACGAGTTTTTTTTTTAAATTAAGTTAGTTATTATGTTGCAGGAAATTATTTGACTTTATTTTGACCATAATTGATAAAAAAACAAGTACTGGGTTGTGAAAGCAAAATGATTCAATATAGAATATTGCTAAATTATGGCGGATTTCAGGAACGTATATTGAATTGAAATCATTTATTTTCAGATACTAGCCCCATAAAACACAAAACAATAATATACAAAAAAGTATAACATCAACCCATATCATTTATGGAATAATAGATATTGCTATGTTAGTTGCATAATGGTCCGATTTCGACAAAATTGCTAGTTAATGAATTTCATATAAAACGAATCTACTGCTGTCTTCTTTTACATACCTAATTTTAAATTTTCTTTAGGATTTAATGACAAAAACATTCATAGTAAATTGTTTATTTTAATTTAACATTACCCTACGCTTGGGTTTCGGCAGTCGTGTAAAAATAAACATTATATACTTTGACAATCCTTACGAGACCGTACTCAAGAACATTTAAATCTTTGCGCCCAAACCCAAATAAACACTTATTTGATTAGAGCGTTTGCAATATGCAAAGTTCATGGGTACTTATACAATAATAACATCTATTCACCGTCACTCAGTGTGACCAGGTTGAGGTAATCCATCAATCATTTGCCAAGGCGTTTGTATGACTGTACTTACATTAATACATGTCATGAAAGCTTTGGAACCTTTTCACATTTTTTACGAGCACCTTACTAATTTGTTATACCCACAATTGTCTAGCCCTTGGCTTTATCTAACCCCGTAGTAACTGATAATGATGCCGAAAATGGTTCTCTCCGATCCTCCCCGTCTTTCTCTCTGATCCTCCCCGTCCAAGCAACGTCCTAAGCCAAGGTCCGTGCCCACCTGGGCGCCCTTAGGCAGTTGCATCTTTTATTTAGGCTGAGTACCCTACGTACTCACCTTCCCTGCCCGGTGAAGTAGTAAAGGCCCAACGGCCAACTACAAACAGTCCAGTCGAAAAAAAAGTCGAAAATGGAATTAAGCTTACCGAGATTCCCCAAAGCAATAATTAATTGGGAACTAGCTATCTGATTTTCATGTCGGAATACATCAGTGCTGTTAACATTGATGTTTGGCGGTGTCTCCCAGAAAGATAGTAGTGAATAGCCCCATGGGCTCAAAAATACCTTAACATCAACTAAAGCGAATCTCATAAAGCTGGTTCTCGCAAGAAATTGAACTCGTGACACCCTGATGTGAAGCGAGTGGCCTAAACTCTACGCCATAGAAGCGGTCAATATAGCTTCTTATTGTACAAAAAATATGCACTTTTATGTAGGTATATACTGACTTACACTCGAATTTGATAACTGTAATTTCGTACAAAGATCAATATCTTGCGACTCTAGCGGCAGGATATTGCGTACATAACAGCGCGAACTAACGAGTGCCGAAATCTGATAAATGGTTCAAGTCGAATGCAATGTAATGCAATGGTAGCTACATAAATCAAATTCGTTTATTTTATTACCAAAGATATAATGTACCTACATTGATTTGGACGAGAATGAACGTTAAAAAAGGCAGGTTTTCTGAATGTCTGAGCCCATTCGGTTTTTACTCTTATTTTCTATTTTAAATCTCAAAATAAATAAACATAAAATTTCTGTCAATGTTATGTGAAACTAAAAACGGAAAACATAAATATCAAGTGACACATAGGTTTAAGCGTTTTTTTTTTCTATGGCTCTACAGAATTGATGCAGAAGAAAGAAATATGCAATTTTCCCATCCCAGCCTGCAGTACCTATACTTGAACTTTTACTTACTTTAAGATCTGTCACATATTTATATGGTTAGGTTTTTCAATAAATTTTTAAGGAACTTACAATTAGCAAATAAGTTAACTAGATATGTATTGGATTTTTTAATTTGTCTCTTTCCATGCTCGCATTAACTGTTTTTTTCCCACAATTTGCTGAGAGGACAAACAAAAGACGATCGCGTTAAGAACCTTTTGTTTTCTGCTATTTAGTGCAGGCACACATTGGTAACAACCAGGTAAACTAACGACTGTTAAAGACCTCTTTGTTAACAGTCTGTTCTTTTTTAATCTCTGACTTAGCCAATACGCAACTTGCGCAATTATAGAACAAACATCTACAATATTATGAATTAGTATTTTAATTGACTTTTAAGACTTTTGAAATAATGTAGATTTTGGTATCTACAGCTACAAGATGTTATAGAAATATGAGGTGGGTTTCTATTCATGATTGTAGTCTAATTTGTTTCTTGTCGGATTATTTTTTCTGAAACTTTGGTGACTTCGCAAAAAATAGGTTTTCTATAATTGGAAGACAATCAGCCAATAATCTATTTGTATGAAAAGACTACATTTTTTCTGCGATTTTTGAACAAATCGTAAAACGTCAGTAGTGTAAGTAACATGAAAGCTCAATTAACTAACAAAATGAAGACAAAAAAAATATATGATATCTAACTGGATATTCTGTGATCTAAAGACAATTTGCATTTCGAAGCCCCGGCTGCTGTCACTAGATAGCAGTTGTTAAGCCATGTTGGAGGCCTAGGCGGCTTGAAAACTTCTGAAACTGAGATTTGCCACAAGCTCCGGAACCTCCACCAATCCGGACTTGCCCTCTTGTGTGTAGTATTGCCTTACCTTCCCGAGGTATAGAAACGGACCCGTACCCCTGCTGTGGAGACGATATGGTTTGTTACCGATTAGGTAAATATTTAAAAAATATATTACTAAAAATTTTAAAAACCCCCCGACACAAAAAATTAACTCTAAAAACTAACAAATAATATTTTAAACCTATTATAATTATTATCGTCACATATATTATGTAGGTTCAAATATTTTTATTTTCCATGCGTCGTCGCGTCGGGGGACCGCTAAAGTTTATAAAGTATTTTTTCAACAATAGCTAATTAATAATTAAGAATTACATTTAGGTACGAGCGATCTTTAATTTCATGCATAGTCACACTATGTAATGCTGCGCGCGGCGAGCTCGGTGTGCGGTATGCGGCGCGGGGGAGGCGTCACCAAGTGCGGCGACCCGAACGGGCATACACGTGAGGGCAGACGTCGTTGACGGTTGTGTCGATTTTGCGAATTTTTCGGAGTAAATTATTTTGTTGCAATCTGCGACTACACCTGTTTTTCTCACTTAGCGGTCCCCCGACGCGACGACGCTTGGAAAATAAAAATATTTGAACTTACATAATATATGTGACGATAATAATTATAATAGGTTTAAAATATTATTTGTTAGTTTTTAGAGTTAATTTTTTGTGTCGGGGGGTTTTTAAAATTTTAATTTTACTTTTATTTTGTCCTTTTTAAAGTAGGTATAAATATTAGGAAGGTATTTATAATGATTAGTTAGTTGAGTTAGTAACGATAGGACATATGGAAGGTAGTCAGATCCCCTCACCAACTATTAAAGAGCTGATGATCTTCAAACGGCTGATCAGGTCTTGGTTACCTTACCATATACTTTCAATATCATTGAAGTAACATGGTACCAAATTTCGAATCGATAGGACATATGGAAGGTAGTCAGATCCCCTCATCAACTATTAAAGAGCTGATGATCTTCAAACGGCTGATCAGGTCATGGTTACCTTACCATATACTTTCAATATCATTGAAGTAACACGGTACCAAATTTCGAATCGATAGGACATATGGAAGGTAGTCAGATCCCCTCATCAACTATTAAAGAACTGATGATCTTCAAACGGCTGACCAGCTCACGCTTGCCTTACCATGTTCTTTAAATATCGTTGAAGTAACACGGTACCAAATTTCGAATCGATCGGACATAAGGAAGTTAGTCAGATCCCCTCATCAACTAGAAAAGAGCTGATGATCTTCAAACGGCTGAACAGATTTTCATGAAACATGGCTAAGAACACTCGGGATAAAATCATCTATGACACAAAAAAACAAAACGAAAATCGGTTCATCCGTTTGGGAGCTACGATACCACAGACAGATACACAGATACACAGACGGAAATCGCAATAAAGTATGGTGAAACCACTATCACTGCTATTCACAATATAATATGGTGACCTGTCGCCATGTGAGTAGTAGGGAACATAAAACATTATGCGCTCCTTACTACATTTTTATGGTGACGGTAATCATACTGCAGTGTGATGCGCCTTAAGATTTTGATGAGAGAAGAACAACTAATATGACAGTCCTTATATTTTTCGATGTTCTCTGATTACTGTTTATGTAATTTTTTCATAACTTTATGTACTTTCATACTAATTTTCTTTCTATTTCTTCATATCTTTAGATATTGATTGTAAGTTTGTCTTATGCAGTAATGCAGTTGTTAGTACGACTACGTTATGGTGATTTAATGTAGTTTCCAGTAGTAATTCTTCAAATTTACTTATAAATACGTCGTACTATTAAATGATGACGCTTTCCTTTCATTCTTTAAATTATAACCTAAATTCAAAGTATCATAGAATAACATTAGGACACAGGTTCGTTTATGTTACGTAATGTTATTTTTGTCAATGGGATCATAAAATAATAAAACCTTAATTTTATATTCGTTGACCAATTTCGACTGTAATGATCATCATAATACCAGCGAATGAACCCTTACAACTTGACTGTTTTATGATATTTACTTATGATAACTTTATTATAGAACGAAACACCATATGTAAATTATTATGATATTTTATAATTAAGCCCGTGGAGCATTTTTCTCAGTGTATTCGTATTAGTAGAATTCCTTTTTAAAATAAGCTAAATTTTAATTTATTCTGACAGCAAAATAAATATACGCGCAGGAATTTCAATAAAATAATTTTACACATTTTCGAACTAAACAATATCAAAAATCCTATTTCTAAATACATAACTCTCTTTGCTAAGCAAAAGTGGTATAAAACTTCAAACAGAAATATGTACGATGATACAATACGCATATTGTCAATCAAGAAAAAGCAAAAGGTAAACAAACTTACTTACTATGAAACTGACACATGACAACATCAGTTGCCTAGTAAGTTTGTTTACCTTTTGCTTTTTTTATTGGAATGAACTATATACAGGGTGTAACAAAAAATTGTGGTAAAACTTCAAGGTGGGCTTCTACACATCAAACTGAACAACTTTTGTTCTACAACTTTGTAGAAATCGCAAAAAAGGACTTTTCATATAAACTTGGCTCGCCAGCTGATCGATTTGTATAAAAAGTTCAAAAAGTTATAGAACAAAAGTTGTTCAGTTTGATGAGTAAAGCTCCTTTAAGTATTACCACGCCTTTTTGTTACAACCTGTATATATATATTTTTTTATTGAAATGCAGATCTAAGAAACGAAAACACCTGTAGAGTTATTCTTGAGACTTCTTCACTGAGATATTGCAGTCTGAAAATAATGTCTTAGTGCACGACCCGAAAATGCTTCGGACAAAAGTTGTGACGTCACTACAATTATGTATTATGGGTCTTTGTTACCTGATTTAAACAAATAAAAAAATACCACAGTGATTTACACCACCAACTAATATATTAAGCGTGATGTAAAATAATTAATCTATTAACGCTTTAAATAAATATTTTTCGTATATGCTGTCATCTTCTAGGGAGAAGAAAGTTTTACAAATTTTAAGGAAAGGACACGCTTTTCATTTTGTGCCTGGACATGTACGTAGTATGAAAAATATACAAAAATATAGGCTTTCTAGGAAAAATAATGAAAAAAATATTAGAAGCAGGGTTGCGTGGTTCAAGCATAATGTTTTTGTCAGCACTTTTTACAATATAAATGGTAACACTGAAGCTTGCAATAGTAGGTCACGTTCAGAAATTACGGCTTCATCCACATATTCCTCAGATGTTTTCTCTGACTCTGATTGACTGAACACCCTTCTGTTCTGACTTCTGACATTTTACGATGTACGATTACGATACGATTTTTAAAATCTGCGGATATGCCTTGCCTCTTTTACAGGCATAACAGCTGGTTTTCGAGTTACTTGTCGGACAACAAAATTATTAATTTCAATGGTATGTACAAAATCTAGTTTCTGAACGTAAAATGCTCAAAATTGCGCTCGCTTCGCCATGTTGGGTGATTAATGTGTTGCGATTGTTAAATCTGAGAAACTAGATGAACCTCGCAACGAAGGTAAATCGAAGGAAATGTACAATTAGAAAAGACTATGTTTCTAATGACTTATTTATGATGTTTAGTACACAGACCAGGTCCAAGCTCCATAGTCCCGTGAAACGTCTACTTTAAAAGTAGTTTTTATTTTAACTTAGCAGCATTAATTTAGCAATAATTTAAACACTTTTGAACACTAAGGGAAAAATTGTAATATCACTTTATTTTTTGACATCTACCATTATATTATATTTATTTTTATTGAGCTTGACAGCCAGTCAGTAAAAAACATTGTTAGCCTAACTATTATTTAACTATATAACGTTTCACCGAATGCGTTATGTCATAATTATATGAAATAGTCTTTACACTCATATATATGACTCAATCTTCATTATATTACGCATAATTTTCATTTTAAATTTGAATTTTTATTGCGTTTTTTTTATTTTCTCGCATACCATCAGCTGGGTAACACACAGATTATCAGAAACCGCAATTGCATTGTTAAGCAAAAGAATACTAACGTTACGCGATTTATAAGGTGTGCGAATTTTTTTGGGCTAATTCCTAAGTGTTACAAGTAATAACAATGAAATAAGTAATGCAAGTTAAAAGTAGGTTTCGGATCTGCCTCTCACTAACGAAATGTTCTAGACTTGTAATTTACATATAAGAAAAAATAATCTGGCATTGATCTCGGCAATGTTTACATTCGCTCTGTATTACATAAGTACTTATTTTAAATGCGCTTTGGTAATGGCCTCTTTAATAATTTATTATCTATTTAAACTGTTTCAAAAATGGTGCTTCTGTTAATAAAAGGTGCTGTTAATTAATTTGTGAAATAAATAAATTAGAGGTCGTAAATCAGTGCGCTGATTAACTGACTACAGTCACGGTCATAACCTAGATGGGTTTGGCTGTTAGTGGCATTTATCTTTATCGTTTCCGTGCTTCGCAAGGCATGTTAAGCCGTTGGTGCCGGCTACTATCACTAGATGGTAGTCATTAAGTTATGTCGGAGGCCTTATAGGAGGCTTGAAAACTTCTGATACTGGGGTTGGCCACGAGCCCCACAACCTCCACCAATCCGAAGTTAGCCCCGTGTGTGGAGCATGACCTGATATTCTCGAGGCTCAGGAAGAGACCCGTGCCCCTCCTATAATGGGGACAATATGGTTTGTCAACATAAATAAATGTGTTTATTTGCTTACAGCGGTATGCTTGAAAAATAATTAGACAAAATGCTTATACTAAGTAGATAGAAAACTTGTATTCAGAAATTTTAGATGCATTTTAACCCCGGGAAGATCCATATTATGTTGTTAAAGTTTTTAAAGTCCGTAGTTTCTAATATTTTTGGCAGTATGTCATAGAAAAGACATTAACGTGGTATGTAGATCTCGTTGATACCTTTTGTATGGGCAAATTTTTTACATGTAATTTATGGTCATTTTGTATGAAGGGGTTCAAAACTGTAAAGTTTAAATAAAAATTTGAAAACATTATGTGTTTGATATCATTCTCTCTCATTTATCTGTCTTTCACTCTTTCTTTGTTAACATATTATCGGAAGAGTGAAACTGGAATAAATTTGTTCATTACTAACAAAAAGGTTTTGTTATAAGTATAAAATATAAAAATAATATTATAATAATAAAAAAATATTAAAAATAAAAAAAATCAATAATAATAATATTTAATATTTTTTAAATTTAATTTTTTTATTTATTATATTTTATTTATTATTATATTTATTTTATTTTAATATTTATTAATTTTAACTTAATCCTGCTACCATTCAGTGAAGGCCTTAGCAAATACTTTCAGTTTAATTTATTTTAAATTTTGAAAGTTGACTCTTTGTTAACAACAAACACCAATTATAGAGGTTTCAGCGTTTGTTTAACTTTTAACTGGAATCCGATATAACGGTTGACAATATTATTATACTTTTGGGGTGGCATAATCATCTCTTAACCTAGCAATCAAATGTAATAGAATTTAAGACTTTCGAAAATTGTGTTGGAGGGAGTTTCTTTAGGGCCAGCCGTTTCTTCTCACTCCGCAAACACTTCCCGAAACGGCGGGTATACGAGTTCCGAGTGGTAGGAACCTCGTGTTAGGTAGATAAAAGAATAACGTTCGAAAAGTGTACACTGCTACCTACTTCGAATAAAATATTTTCATTTTCATTTTCATTGGGGTGGTCAGGTATTATATGCTTTTTATGTGCACTCTGCAATAGGTCAAGTTTTTTTTTTCTTAAAGCAGGCTGCTATATTAATCATATGTTAATTATAATTATAAGTATAATTTTGGATAATTAGGTGAGAAAGTATTGAGTATCGATCTAGTACATCTAGTATTGTCTCTCGTCTAGACGAATGTATTTATATAAAAAGAAAAACGATTTTTTTTATTGCGGGTGTGAACATTATGTTTTTAGTCTGACAACTTTGTTCTATCACTTTTTATCAAAAAAACAAAATTAAATCTTTTTTATTTAAGAAGATTTACAAGTATCTGTACACAAGTATTTTTTCTACCTAATTACAAAGTTCCTACCGCTAGGAACTTGTTGAACATTATCATACAAAAACGGTCAGTCCGAAGATCTATTTGTATGGAGGGTTTCTTATGTTTATTAAAAGTGGTAGCAATTGACACATTTGACTCGAATTCATTACGGATAAATTCGCCATTAAAAATTACCTTGTACACTAAAGCGTTTGCCAAAACTTAAACAATTCATTTTATTAGCGAACACTGACGAATGTCAAATAGTTACTTACATTTGGAATTCTTAATGTTTAGAGGCACCATTCTAATTCTATTAGAGGCAAAAATAATGTCAGCGGCCTGCGCTTGCGACATGTCAGTTGATTTACAGTTGACTTTTAAAATTAAAAATTTACTGAGCTAGTAATTGATGACATATAATTTTTTAACCTCCTATTATTACGCGTGTTTCACGAAGAAACGGTAAAATAAATCAAAAACATATCTATTTTCCATTTTTTAAATAATTATAATATGTTTTTCGAGAAAAAAATATCGCATCAAAAACATAAATGTGAAAATGGGAGCCAAGTTCAATATTATGATATGGTGTGGTTGTCAACTTTACTGAGAAAAGAATTGAGATCTAAATGGATGCCAAGTTCTGTAGATAATCCTGAAATTTATTTATAAGAACGTATAACATTCTTAAGTAAATTTAAAACACAATTTCTTGTTTTTTACTGCTACAACAATGTTTGCTATTTAAAAATATGACTTTCTAAATTTAAATAGTAGAATTATTTACACAAAGCAAATAACTTATGATCTGTTTAACCTCAACTTTGACTTGGCTAGTTTTCACATACTAGTCATCTTAAATTTGGTTTATTAACGTATCATCTTTATGTTATACGCAAGTTCTAATTTTTATACAATAAGGTTCTATTCTTCTGAATATTTCATGTGGTGATAAAAACTAGCCAAGTCAATGATGAGGTTAAACAGATCATAAGTTATTTGCTTTGTGTAAATAATTCTACTATTTAAATTTAGAAAGTCATATTTTTAAATAGCAAACATTGTTGTAGCAGTAAAAAACAAGAAATTGTGTTTTAAATTTACTTAAGAATGTTATACGTTCTTATAAATAAATTTCAGGATTATCTACAGAACTTGGCATCCATTTAGATCTCAATTCTTTTCTCAGTAAAGTTGACAACCACACCATATCATAATATTGAACTTGGCTCCCATTTTCACATTTATGTTTTTGATGCGATATCATTACTTTTTGTGAGTAAATTTATTAATATTATTTAAAAATGATTTACTAATAATAAAAAAACCTGCGCTTACGCTGTCACACCCCGGACACTTCATACCAATTTCGCGCCATTGTTTACTACATAGTCATGTTTGTACACATGTAAATGTGTAAAACTTTTAGTGCTTGATCTGATAAGTGTACTTAGTAGGACAATTTCCATGTTCTACCGGCAGCTGTAGCAGCCTATGTATTGTGAGTCAGTTTATATTTAAAGCGGCAATGCCAGTGGATGCAGCTACTGCAAGTAATTTGTTCATTCGCTTCGTAACCCAACTTTTAATGGTATTGATATAACTTTTTCCTGTGCCGCCTGTCCTACTAGCAAATTCTCCAAAACTGCAGTTTTGTCTAACAAAGTCTTACAAATTTACAGCTTCAACAGGTCAGAAGTCTAACGGGTTCTCTAGACCGTCATCTTCGTGATCATGTTCCTATCGATTTCTTTCAATTTCTCCTACTTTTTCTGCAATCATTTCGAATGCTCTCTCTGTATTGTCTAATGTCACTGACATAAGTATATTATCCCTTACTTACTAAATCAACACAAGATAGCTCTTCTACTTTGGGCATGGCAGTACCCACCGAATCTTATCATTATCAGTTACAACTTACAACAGTACACCTACTGGCTACTATGTGTAACTGTGCTCTGTTTGAAAGATATAATGTTTCTTAAGTTATGTACCTACTGCAGAAGATGTGTTTCACCCCGTAAGGAATCGACCAACCGGTAGGCCGGTATAGAGGGCGGCTTCAGTGAGAAAACACTTGGTTCAATTCCAACATGGGCAACTTTATATTTATTATATTTTCAGCTTATTGTTAGTAATAATGAAATGCTAACATATATTTTTATTCTGTTTATATTAAATGAATTAAGTTTATATGTAATAGTTTTTATTTAAATAATTAGTAGCTAGTGCTTTTATTACACAGGTTTTTTATACAATTCCAAGAATCTTTTATTTTTGTTTCGTTTTGCTATTTTCCTGTTTTCCATTTACTAAATTGTATAATATTATCTTTATTTCACCATTGCCATAACAACCTCGATAGCTCACTTAATATAGGAGTCGCACGTGTAACGCGCAGGTGCGAGTTCGAGCCCCGCGATAAGTTACTTTTTGAGCCTTTTTTAATTTTTTTAACACATGGTTTTTTTAATTTTTCCGTTATCAGTACATGAAATACTAGCCGCACACCAAATTTAAAGCTCGTAGCCTTGCTAGAAGTACCTTAGCTTTTTGATGACGGTGAGTGTGTCTTTAAATCATAAAAATATTGTATTGAAAAAAAAAAAATCTTAGAAATTCAGTGTTTTCTGATTTTTTCCTTTGCATACACACAATTACCTAGCTTGATGCAAAATTTGAACTTTCTAGGTCATCTGGAAGTGGGTAAGCTTTTTGATCTATATGTCAGTGAGTCAGTCATAAAAATGTCGATTTTCGGACGTTAAAATCTATACCAACCGTTTGAGCTGTGTTTATAAAATTTTGAGTGCTCGTTTATCTAGGAAGTCTTAATACATAAACCAAATTTGGTGTGTTTATGTTAAATAGATTTTGAGTTATGAAGGTGACAAAAGTGGCTCCAAATGGTTCGTGTAATATTACACACGGAGCTACTCGCCAGTTCTTTTTTGACGTGAACTTGGCTGGACACGCTCCGCGTGTCTAGATTTTTCCCCATTAGTGTGTGATTCTAGCTAGTGACAAGAGTTGTTTGTTTGTAATCTCTTTATTGTACAAAACATAAATTTTACAGAACAATACTGTGTAATTAAAATTAATAATAGTTTGTACAAAGGCGGACTTATCCCTGGAAGGGATCTCTTCCAGTCAACTTTTGAGCAGGTAACTTGAAAGGACATTACAAATGAGGGCTGGCATGTTTTGCACATACTACACAATTATAAAGAATTTAAAAAAATATACAACACTAACTTAAAATAACAATTGAACAAGATATAAGTAAATTAATCCTACTTTTATACTTAGTTTATAATAAAAATACTTAATATAAACAGGTATGATAACATATATAATACACTACATACATAAGTAACTAAAAAAATAAATATAGCTCAATCAAGGAACTTTGTTATAACCTTGCTTCAGTAGGCTGGGCTTGAAAGAGGACACAGAAGGACTGGTCCTAACATCGACGGGTAAGCTGTTCCAAAGTCGCACAGCATGCACCGCGAATGAATCTGTCACGTTTGGGACCTGTGTAAGGGAATCACTAAAGAAAGATTGGTACTCGAACGCAGGCGATCCCCAGAGGAGGTGCGGAAGTGAAATTTATCACGAAGATAGGAAGGAGCATTAGAGGAGAAAAGAGCATTATAGAGAAGAGTCAGCACGCTTACATCTCTGCGGAGGCGAACTGGAAGCCGAAGAACTGGAACTGGAACTGGAAGAAGGAAGTTCAGTTTGGACCTGAATTCCGAGTTTTGGTATGGCTTTTGTAACAAACATCGAAAAGAAGAAAGTTTTTGAGCTTTATTTTGCAGTCTACTGCCTTAATTATTACTTAACTGCTGCTGCTGCAAGCAATAGCATTTCAAAACAATTCCGACAAAAATATCTTTGTTTGCTTTTATCTGATTGCCATTGACTGCGAAATTCCCGCCGAATATAATTTCAGGCGAATTTTAATGCTGATGAAACAGTGCATAAATTAGCTCTAGTCAGTTTGAAAGCAAAATTTATGAAAGCGTTCTAAAATCCTAACGGAGAACTGTCATACCCTCGGTTTTGAAACGATTTAGGGTGAAATTCGCATCACTCTGAGAGATTTCTTTTAACTCCTTAACTGAAATAGTGGCTACTAAGGTCAGTGAAGTGGACAGACGACTCACCTTAAAAAACTCTAATTACTATGATTTTGTCTTAGTCACTTAGAAATTTACATCCTGACGGAGAAATGTCAGTTACCCTCAGTTTGAGTCGGCTCGGTTTTGGAACGTTTTAGTGTACAATTTGCACACTAGTTACTTTCAATGCAATGAAACGTACCCTTGCTCGTTTTTACTATCAACTTGATTGAAATAATGCCTACGGAACAAGTGATTATATTCTCTTTGCTACCGAGATCGGTGAAGTTGATAGACGTACTCACCTTAGAAACTCTAGTTACTATGTTTTTGACTAATAACATCCTTTACCACACGAAACGCAATTATTACTTTTTTACAATGACATTTCTAAATCAAATAAATAATTCAAAAGGGAAGATGGCTTGAAACGCTCTTAATCATAATAATTTCCCCAAGGTTTTAATACGAGCGCTCAGGGCTCAGATGTTATGTACTCGAAAATGTTTGATATTTTGTGACTGAAAATGATGTGTTTTTGTAAAGTTATTTTTTAGGACGAAATGCATTTATGATGGATTAGTTTTATAAGACATTTTATGATTGCTTCATTTTTTCTCCACACAATTAGATAAGTATTTTATTTATAGAAGAAAGCCTATTTTAGTTCATGGAACAAAAAGTTTCGGTGAACTTTCAGAAACTCCTATATAAGCTTTGTTTGTTTCAAATTAATTTCGAAATTCTTGTTAATTTTATCATTAGTGAAGTATTTGGTTTTATTTAACATCGTTTTGTGACTTGTGATAATTAGAAAGAAAAACTGGTTAGTAGTAAGCATTACATAGGTACTCTGGCTTTCTGATCTAATTAATTTTTAAAATAAAAGCCTGAAATCCTAACAAAAATGGTAAACTTTAAAAAATTTCAACTTCTGGTGTTGCGGGTATCTATGGGCGGCGGTAATCGCTTACCATCAGGTGATCCGTCTGCTCGTTTGCCAGCCATACCATAAAAAAAAACATTTCGATTTTTACAAAAATATATTTGTATTACACAACTAACAACACTATGAACGAAAGTCACGGTTAAAAAAATATATTTTCTATTGATTAATATTTATTAATTACTAGATAATCGTGTGCGATTTTGTCCATCAATATTTTAATACTAAAGAAATCATTCTATTTCATAAATTTATTATTACGCCTATAAACGACGTTTTAATATTATTTAACTTACCTAAAACATACTTTTTTCCCCAAACGTTGATGATTCTCATGTAGAGAAGCGCGCTTAGCAACAGTCCCCAACGCATTGGGGAACAGACTACCTCCATACTTGGGAGCGTGGGATTTGTGGTAAACAACTAGTATTGGAGCCAGCAAGGTGTATGGGCCTTAACTCTGAACATATAAGAACGCTGGAAGCAGTCTAGCTCGAAAGAACTTTTTGTTTTCAATCGTTTGGCTCGAGTCTTACAGTCCAGATTGGTCACTGAAGTTTTTTATGACGTTCAGAAAAACTTAAAAAAGTCGTATTTAAACGAGGAGGGCTCAAAGATGCCATTAATTAAACCGAGTCCTACAAAGACCGGCCATCGAACCCGTTACCCTTATTATGTGAAGCCAGTTTACTATACGCCACGGAGATAGTCCCCTTCTTCTGCGCCATACATAAAATTAATGAATGAATGAAAACACTTTATTGCACAACAAGACAGTAAAATACAATATAAACATAAACATAAAAACATAAAAGTTATACATTCGACTGACTCGGTGGCTAAGTGGTTAGCGATCCTGACCTCTGATCCGAGAGTCGTGGGTTCGATCCCCACACAGGGCAAACTTTTCTGTGATGAGCAGAATTGTTTGCTCTGAATCTGGGTGTATTATATCTATATATGTATGTATTTAAAAGTATATGTGTATGTATATCAGTCTGTGGTTCCCAAGATACAGGGAATCCTAGTTTGGGGCCAGGTAACCGTGTGTGATTTGTCCCAGTTATTATTATTATTATACAGGTAGGCGGTCTTATCGCTAAAGAGCGATCTCTTCCAGATAACCTTTATAATATGAAAACGCTCCAAAGCAAAAAGCTTTCACGAAAGCTGCTTACAAAAGACCTGAGGTAAGAGTTACCTTAACTAAGTTCGACAGGTCGTCGGCAGAACCGCGTAGGAGGACGTTGCCATGACGACCGCCGGTCCGGGATCCAATGCCACGCTATTGGCTAATATAATAATCAATTACACCTAACTACCTGAAATACAAGTGGGAAATGATTTGGTAATGCCCTGTTGGCTTTGAGACGTGTGTCAGAACATGGCCCCTTTTCTCCCTATCTGAAAAATAGCTTTGAGACGTCAGAACATGGCTTTTTTTCTTGGGATCTGAGAAAACCAATACTGATTTGATGCCTTCTTAGGGTAACGTTCGCGGAAAGGTTTGAAAAAACGTTAAAATGAGGTTCATATGTATAACTAGTTTTTACCCGCGGCTCCACTCGCGTGCATGTTACTTTATGTATGACTTCTTAGGGTAACGCATGTTAACCGCATGTTAACGCATGTTAACGCATGTTACTTTATGTATGACTGCACTGAAAAAATGTCTGGTACATGTAACTAGAATCTCGTTATCCGTACGATATTGTCTGGTTCTATTTGTGACGACAAAACGCTTTGTCGTTATTACTATATTAATCTAGTTAAATCAATTTGTGAATATAACAGAACATATCGGTATGTGTACAGCATTTCATGTTCACCTTACAATCCGATTATAATGTCAACAAACCTTATTGTAAAGAGTACCGTTTTCCAGTATTCATTACTATCGCATCATTAATGCTTACTATGCAGTGGTAAACACTACAATCTGTGTTTTAACTAGATTTAAAAAGTAAATATTACTAATCGCTTAATAGCATGTATTAAGCGATTAGTAATATTTACTTTCTTGCAAAAAATTCTATTACTTATAACTAGTTTTTTGTTAGAATAACTATTTTTTAAACAACTATACGTTCTTGTTGTGTTGTAGTCAAAAACTTTTTTCGGTGTGACTTTGCGGGAACCCTATGTAACTTTGGGGGCGTCAACTATCTCTCCAAAAATCCAATCCCTTTCTTTTTTGCAACGTGAAAGAAGTAAACATATTTTTTGGAATAAAATTTAACCTAAAATCCAGTACTTGATCTGTCTAGCAAACATCCAAATTCATTCAGTACTTTCGACGTGAAAGCGGAACAAAAATATAAAGAAACATCGATATTTTCGCATTTATAATATTATAATATACTTATTTATAAGTGAGATTAGGAATTTAGCTGCGACTTTCATTCACTAGAAGCGCCACTGTGCTATAAGAAAAATAAATGTTTATATATTAGCTTATCTGTGCATCAAGATGCTGAATAATGTAAAAAAAATATATGAAAAAAAACACACTTAAACAGAGGCTTTTACTCCCACTGAACAACTTTCTCCCAGGAATCCTACACCTACTGAGTTTTCAAAAATAATTTACATAAAAAGTTGTTCAAACAGCTGACTGAATGATTTGTACGAAAAGTCCAATACAAAATTACTATACAATAATTGTTATATTATATTAAAAAGATATTAAAAAGGTACTAAGTTATAGTTCAAAAAAGTAACATTTTGTGAAACCATATTGACCTGGAAGCATTTATTGACCCTACTCGACTGTCGAAATTAAAAATCAATACCAATCCGATCACGAGCGCACCAATTAACTGTATTATCACTAAATGCAACTGCGTATACGCATTATTGCGCACGACTGTATCTTGTCAAACTGATGGACCCGTCGACGCCAACCATTCGAGATGCTCTTTAACTTTTTTCGGCCCTAGGGTCACTTACACTTACGCCACACTGTATTTAATTGACAGAATGACATTTTAATGTGATTGTTATGTAGGCGTCAAGAATACCACAATAATGAGTGTTGTTCAAGCTTATGTCGAAGTTGGACATAATAATAATAAATATTGCACCTTATTAATGACACGAGATGCGGGCAAGTAATTTAATCTCTTTTTATACAACTCTTTGCTTAATTTGTAGCAGAGAATGATATAACTTTTTGTTTTATAAGTGACCCTTTAATATGCTCACCAGAGAAAAGTTTATGACACCGTAATTTCACGTATATACGGGTAACTTTATGAAAAACCGGAAAATCACGTAA
The DNA here is from genome assembly GCA_958295455.1 of Coleophora deauratella. Lineage (NCBI taxonomy): Eukaryota > Metazoa > Arthropoda > Insecta > Lepidoptera > Coleophoridae > Coleophora > Coleophora deauratella. The sequence continues at coordinate 16,527,594 of OY282400.1, read as the reverse complement.
GTGAAGGTTCATTGCGTGATCTTACGGAATGCAAACAGTAATTGCAAACTTGCATTGAAGTACTTTACGGCATTTAGAATTGGCAACATTTTAAACGATTAGCGCCCAATTTTATTGAGTTTTCTTAATTAGCCATTAGCGAGAAGTCATAATAAGAAAATCCATATAATGATTTCTCAACGTAATATTACACTCCCTTCACTACAGTATGGACACTCCTGCCGCTCTCTGCACCCCCCCCCCCCCCCCCGGTACCGATCCATACCATCGTCACTCAGTTATCTTGTGCTAAATACATGTTATTGACGTTTTTCTTGCTAATTAATCAGTTGTCTTTTTCCATTGACCGGAGCGGTGCGTGCATGCTCGCTTAAATTTTCGTGCGGATGGTGGCGTATCGGGAGCCGGGTCGTTCCCTTCCCTCAAATATGGTTGAATGGCTGTCTTTCGCGTTATGCTCGTGATCGGGTGCTGTCAGTGTAGACAGGCCTTTGGCCTGCTCTTTTCATTGGCGTTTGGTCATTAATAATTAATTACCTATTTGCACATATTAGTAAATACTTTTGGCGACCTTTCACATTCTTTTATAATGGTATGCAACTAAATATAAATATAAATAGGGTTGTTGACCCGAATTATGTAATAGCATGTAAGAATTTTGAAAAAATATGTTGGAGGGAGTTTCTTTTGGACCCGACGTGCAATAAACACTTCCCGAAACGTTGGGTGTACGAGTTGATAAGAACTTCGTATCAGGTAGACTAAAATCGGTTTCGAAAAGTGTACAACGCTACCTATCGAACAAACATACTACTTTGATTTTTTCAAATTAGTTGTCACAAACTTGGCTTGTGTATTGGGTCATACAGTGACTATCCCTGGCAATGATTGAATCGTCTGTCACAGACAGACACAAGATGTCACAGACAGAGAAAAGATGTCACAGACGAAAAAGTCAGATGATGGTCGGTCAATGGAATATTCTTAAGAACAAATAGTCGCTAATAGGAAGTGAGTCCACAACGCATACAGCTGCAAAAATAGATTCTCAAAATCTATAGTTTTACCTCATTATTAGTTATTACCAAACCGCAGACGTCTTAGAAAGTGACCGTCTGACGCGCCTTCAGGCCACACGATGATAATCTTACACGATATCGCCAGAGGAAGTTTTTTTTTATATTATTGTATAAGACTTACGATCTGACTGAAATGTATGTATAATGTCTTTTATGGCAGTATCGGTAAATGATTAAATACGCTGCGTTGAATATATCGTTTCTCTTCTCTCTCTTATCGTGTGGCACAATTTAACCGTCCTATCCACTAGGTATAGGCGGCGGTTGCCTGGTGTTGCACTTATCATCACCCTCGGTCACGTGTAGGGCATTTTTAGATTTACACCTACGGACGTGTGCAACGCGACCATCATACACAACTGGAAATCAGATGTGCAGGTTTCCTCACGATGTTTTTCCTTCACCGTTAAAGCAGTAGGGCAGTAGGTATGAAAACGCACGTAAGTTTCGAAAAAACTTATTGGTCCACTGGCCAGGATTTGAACCCGAGACCTCTGGTTAGGAGGACGGAGTCACTAACCGCAGATCCACCGACGCCCTTGTATCGTATGCTTGTATGTATGCCCTATATCGTATGCTTGTATGTATGCCCTATATCGTTTAACCTGCAGGAACACAAGTGTTTGGCGGCAAGTAACTATAGAATACTAATAAATTCTAATCTACTGTTTTAATTAGTATCCAATGTATGATGTATTAAGGACTCATAAGTAGCACCACAGAATAATTAATCTAGAACTCTCTATTAAATCGTGTCTTTGAGTAATACAGAAATATAAATTCAACAATATGAAAATAAATAAATAAATAAATTAAAAAAAAAAATTATTTGGGCCACCAACAGTCAATAACATGGTACATATTACACAATAGTATGGTTACATAATAGACCAATAACAGGTGTCCGCTAATGGATACATTTATGAGCAGGTACTTATAGATTTAAAGGTAGGATCATTACAGTACTGAAAAAGTGGTTAACTAGTTAATTTCTATATATAATTGTTATTTGCTTTTTATATTGTGCTAGAGATAGATAAAATTAAAGAAGAACAACAGCTTTACTTTAACCCTTGTTCTTTGGATGGTCCAAGCGAGGGGACTTTCTAAAAACTGAAAAGAGTTTATGATCCTTCGAGCCGAATAAATCTATTAAACTTTTACATCAAAAAAATATTTTTCATTCTGTCAAAACGCTAGGATTAAATTTTATGTATAATAATCGAACTTAGGTCATATTTTACAGTATAGGACAGACAGACAGAGCCGTTAAGCCATGTCGGCCTTATAGGCGGCTTGAAAACGGTTTGCCACTAGCCCCATAACCTCCACCGATCCGGACTGGGCCCTGTGTGTGGAGTATGGCCTAACCTTTCCGAGTTATGGGAAGAGACTTGTGCCCCTGCAGTGGGGACGATATGGTTTGTTAATGTATAGGAGAGACAATCGACGTTTTTTGCGACATACTTATCGAAATGTATGAAAAATCTCAATTGGAGATGTTATAGAAGTTCTGTAAGCGAGTAACGGGTGGTACCGGCCCGAGTGATTGTCGACCGCGGTTGGACAGCGGTCGATCGACAACGATCAATGGAAATTATCCACAAACTGGCCACCAGGGGCGCATTTACAGAATAGTTCTTCTACAAAGGCAACGCACTTGTTGCGGGTGTCTATGGGCGGCGGTAATCGCTTACCATCAGGTGATCCGTCTGATCGTTTGCCACCTCTGCCATAAAAAAAAACTATACAATATAGTTCCGAACTCTTTTAACTTAGAATTAAAAAGACTTTTAACCTAAATTAATTTAGACAAATCCAATATGGCTACAGGTCCAGGAGTTCCCACTACGTTCCTGTTTCATTTTATTTATTTTAAGAACTAACTTACATATGTTTATGTATACAGGTGAAATCTCTCATGGAACTGGAATGGAACTGAACAACTTTCTCTAAGGAACAAAAAAAATTGGACTCTTCATACAAATCGGTGAGCTGAGTGGCCAACTTTGTATGGAAAATCCAATTTTTTTTTGCTCCAATTGAATTGGTTTCTTAGAGAAAGTTGTTCAGTTTCAGGAGTAGAAGCCACAGTTGAAATTTGGTCCGCAATTTCATCCTGTATTCATCATTCATATTTTCTTAAATTAATTCTAAATCCAGCTTCGAAATCTTATAAGATTATAAAATTGTTATTGTTATTATCATGTTGTTATTGTATTATTTTTGTTGAGATTTGTTTGTTTGTTTAGAAGTAAAGTTTCAACTTTACTTCTATCTATTCGAAATTCTATCTATTCATGACAGTTTTATTTGGTTTTCTACGAATCTCAATATAATATTCAAAACTAATTTTCTTATTTCGAATATTACGGTGAAAATAGTTGCCTCGTAGGTATATAAGCAATAATTATTTCAAAATGTCTCAAATCTAAGTTCAGACAAATAGTAATTGAAAATTACTTAAACTTAATAAAATTTCAGTTTCACTCAATCAAATTCAGTAGCTAACTTTAATTAAATCAAGCTTTTGAAGAAGATGGTTTTTAATAAAAGCAACATTCTATGAAAATAGGTGGGTACTTAACATTATTTAGACAATAATAGGAATACGCCCTCTGCAGAACGCAGTTAGTCAATCATTGTAAGGGTAAATTTCATTTTAAAATATTAATAATTAAATATTAATAGCAAGTCTCAGCGTTTAAACTCATTGAGGTCTGGTTGATTCAACGCAATTGCCGTTACAGTTTATAATTAGGTAGGCATTAGGAACCTACATATAATATATGTAATCTATGTACATTCCCTATTCCCTATCTCTACATATGACATGCGTTACCTACATTCCCTATTCCCTACCTCACAGGAGCGCTAACCACCCCTTTACTACCGTGGTACAACTGCTTGGCACAACTAAAATGGTTGCCGAGTCAGTAAACTCCGCATTTACTGTGCTAATCATGTGCATGTTCGTCCATGCATGTTACTATGCTACTGTATCAAAGTGGTGAGCAAATAAAAGGAGATAAACGATCAACAAGGTTGGGTCAAGACCATTTTGCGGTTACCAATTTCAACAGCTGAAATTTAGACTTCATTTTGCATAAATTCGCTAGCTCAAATAATGAAAATAATATTTTATTCGAAGTAGGTAGCAGTGTACATTTTTCGAACGTCATATTTTTTCTACCTAATATGAAGCTCCTACCACTTGGAACTCGTATACCCAATATTTCGGGAAGTGTTTGTGGAGAGAGAAGAAAGTCGGGCCCAAAGCAACTCCCTCCAACACATTTTTTAAATAAGAGGCTTACATTATATTACATCATTTGTGTAAACAGTTCTGATCATATTTATATATAGTTGCATACCATTACAAGAGAATTTAAAAGATCGACAAAATACACCAAACACCAATGACAAAAATAGGCCAGTTCACACGGACAGCACCCGATCACGAGTATAACGCGAGAGTCAGCCATCGCTCCCATCAACCAAATTTGAGGGAAGGGAGCGACCCGGCTCCCGAAGCTTATATCGAACTATTTTCGCTTTGAAGATTTCTAAATTATAAGAATCGGGGAACAGATATGCCAACAGAGTATTTTATTTCAATCTGGCCGTCCGCATGATAAACGTGGAGTATGGAGTTTGTTTTGAGCTCGAGGTTTTGCATAGCTTCGCTTACACTTTTCGAAACGCAGAGCGTACAACTTCCGCATGGAAGGGACTTTGTCGAGTTATCTACTTTATATTTGCGATTTCAGATAAGTTTTAGAACACAAGAAGTTAAGTGTCATGTGTTAGCAGTTAAGATGTTTTACCATGTCACCAGGTTATGTGCCAGTCAAATGTACTTCTGAAATACTTGAAAAAACAATGGCTTTTATTAGTTCGACAAAAAATCACCTTCGAAAAGTGTAGAGTGCAGTTTGATTTGATTTGATTTAATGAAAAACTACCACTTTTTCATGACTATATTTTAAAATAATTTTTTGAACAAAATCACAAAATCTAATAAATGCATGGGCCCTAATAAAAAATCTAGGATGTTAGAAATATTTTAAAGAGTTTATTTATCTATTAGTTATATTTGTGTTATTGCATAAATGATTTTTTGACCCCCCCCCCCGGACTTGTCATAGATGGTCACAATTATGGGACCACCCCCTCCCTGATGTGACGTCACATATTTTGCAATTTTTCACCCAGAATTGAATAAATTAAAACAGAAATTCCAAAATAATATTTTTTATTATTTATTATGTGACGTCACAAAGTTTATGACTCCCCCCCTCCCCCTTGTCACATAATGTCGCACTTCGTGGACCCCCTCCCTCACCCCTAAACGTGTGACGTAATTTATGCATGGGTCCTAATTAGTAGACTATGACGTTGCCAATTCCATTCCTTTTCCAAAAATAGAGAGGAGAAAAAAAAACAGTGTTTCCGCGTTATCAGTCAGCTATAACTTGAACTTACAACTTGAGTGAACTTACGAAACAGATAGGTTTACTGAATCCGTCTCTGGCTCTCATGAAGATAGTCACGAAATTGTAATTTGTGTCATGATTGTGTGGGTCACTAATTGGTAATTCGATATCATGATAGAGCAATATATTTTCTCTATTTTTATTTAATTAACTTTTCGATATCTAGTTATTAAAGCTTGTTATTACTAACTTACTTACTGACTAACTGACAGATAATGTACATTATTTACCATTTTGTTTACCGTTGAAGATACCTAGTTTAAAACTGGAACATGACTTCTTTGGACAGTGAAAAAAAAATTATCGAGAAATATACCTATAGTAATTATTTTTAATGTGGGTGTTTTAATATCACATTTTCTCTGTAAAACACATAAAAAATCCAGGAAACAAAATTGAATTCTCAAACATAGGACTACTACGTAATTGAAGGAACCATACGGATTTTTTTATATTATGCACCGGCAACGCTCTTGTGACTCCTCTGGTGTTGCGGGTGTCTATGGGCGGCGGTAATCGCTTACCATCAGGTAATCCGTCTGCTCGTTTGCCACCTCTGCCATAAAAAAAAATCAACACGGTAATACCAAGTTTGATTATGATTTTAAGTTTACCACATACATAGCAACACTTGAGTCAGGCTGCGTAAACCTTTGCGCACCTCTCTTTACAATGTTTTATGAGAACATTTGAAGTCAAATGTTGCAAGGGTCAGGTCCAGAGGCAGATGTCTGTGGTGCAGGGCATATTATTACGCGGGTCTATCGCAGTTACAAATACGCACTTAGGCACGAATAGTGGATACCGTATGTATACTAATGTTTCGGTGTATTCCCGCTTACCATAAAATCGGGATATTAATGTTTGACAAATGAGTTTTTAAACCCGCAATGACAGTATCCTCCTCAACGCATCCTCTCTTTCTTTGGACACTGCGCACGATGACAAAACAGCCTGGAATATCAGATAATGTCGGGAAAGATCGAGGGCAAGAGAGCTCGAGGCACACCTCCTGCTAAGTGGTGCAGCCAAGTCACCAGTGCCACCAATCTGCAGCTGCAGCAGGCAGTGCACGCAGCGAGCGTCAGAGCCGGATGGAGAGCACTCTGCGCGTTCTCTAGGCCATGACGGTCACGATCCTCAGCATTGAGGGAACGACAGATTGGAAAAGTATCGTGACAAGTTACTGCTAAAATAGCGAAAAGCTCACATATTTTTAATATTTTAGTCCATTTGGATTCTAAATCATTGTTCTACAGTAAACAAAAATCTTATTTATTGGAATATTAGTAAATATTGGGAAATTGGTAATAACGTCCTTTTTTATATAGAAGGCCGACATCCGGCGGCCGGGTATCCGGTCGACTGTCATACTTTACTGTATCCGGTATTCGCCTAAATCACTGTTCATTTCATCGATAATTAAAAGCATATATGCGTATATTTTTAATTTGAATTCTGTTTTTTTTTACTTGAAAGCACGCTTCATCGCGGTGATTATAAGCTCCTTTTGGTGAAAATCTATTCAGTAGTTTTCAAGTCATTTACCTTTACTGTCTAGGGTTGTACAGTATTTTTGTTAATTATAGATTTATACGCATAAGTAGTATTCAAGCGCAGTATTGTGGAGTATTTTGCGTAATAAATCAATATTGTAACAATTACTAAACACCTTGCCAACAATTCTAGGATTTTATTAACTTTCTATATTATTGATAGATTTTTTAAGCTTTTAATAAAATTGATTAAGTTTCATACGGTGGTAGAAATAGGAGCAGACCACTTTCCGAAGATGTGTTACGTTATACAACATCTCAGCTATATAACAGCATCGTAGAATCTTATTTGCAATACATTTTACAGACAAAGCCTTCCTTTCGACCACTGTGACGTAACACTATGTTGACGAGAACACTCGAATTTGAATATAAAACCTTTCATTGAATACATTAAAATAGAAATGAGACAAGTGTATTCTGTCTGTGATGGTGCATAGATATAGCCTATTCACGTGTGGTTTTAAAATCTATAAAACGTTTTCTTTCATTCATACATATTCATTCATTAAAGTTGATATTTTATACGCTGAAAGGCGGAAAAAGGTTAAACATACTGAGCTTTCCCCAAACAGCTTTATACAAAAGGAGCAAAAAGTGACTTCCCATAAATCACTCCAACTTCTTCTTATACAGGGTGAAATTTAAATCTTGGACCAAATTTTAACCGTGGTTTCTGCTCATGATACTGAACAACTTCACTGACTCGGTGGCTAAGTGGTTAGCGATCTCCTCTGATCCGAGAGTCGTCGGTTCGATCCCCACACAGGGCAAACTTTTCTGTGATGAGCAGAATTGTTTGCTCGGAGTCTGGGTGTATTATATCTATATATGTATGTACTTAAAAAGTATTTGTGTATGTATATCAGTCTCTGGTTCCCAAGATACAGGGAATCCTAGTTTGGGGCCAGATGACCGTGTGTGATTTGTCCCAAAAAAATATTATCATTATTATATGACACGACAGCGACCTTCTCCTTTTAACTGTTCCATATAATTTCCTCTTGGTCTTCCTCTTCTTCCCTCTATCTTTCCTTCTATTAAGTATGGTTTTTAGGAAGCTGTTGTATCTTATCAGGTGCGTCATCATATTTTCTCTTCTATTTTGGTCTATGTTCCAATTAACTGGCGCGTCAAAATCACCTATTACTACAACTACATAAAAATATCACGTTTTTACACGTGTATATGCGTGTGTGTTGAGTGGCTTAAGCTAACTTTGACGCGTTATTGTCAGTTGCCGTTAAAACTATGCGTTATTCCAGAACAAAACCTGTCCATGTTTCTTCTTTAACTCCATGCCAAATTTCAGAAAATTCGTTCAGCAGTTTACGCTTGAAGTGCTTACAAACGGACAGATAAAAGACACACTTTCAGATTTATATATTAGGAAGTATTTTTACTATAAAAGAAAAACAAAGAAGAAATACTATTTTTGGTAAAGTTAAAATTTTCATTTTTGTTCAATCCACAACTTTAAGGCTTTGAAATTTATATGAGAAAATCATTGATTTGCTCACACAGGCTTCTTGAGGTCTTATGTCATAGAAAATACCAAAAATAAAATAAAATGTAAAATAAATAGAAAAACACGTACAAGCTATGAGACGAATCACGAATGAGATAATGCAAGAGAGAGGTATGTCTGCACACGCAGTGACGCAAACGTCGTGGACTTATCGTCGACTCGATAGATAGTTGTTTAGTATTAACTATTTAGTGCTAACACATCCTAGTTTTAGGCCCAGAAACACGACAAAATAAAGAACTTCCTAAAATATATTCTGAGACAGAGGTATTGAGGCGAATGTAACGACACCTCCTTTCGGAGACTAAAAACTTCAACCGCCTCCGTAGCGTAGTGGCTTGCCGCTCGCTTCACATCAGGAGGTCGCGGGTTCGATTCCCGGCGGGGTCCAACTTTGTGGACTCGGTTTGGTTGGTGGTAGGGCATTTTCTGAGCCCGCCTGGCTAGCTACCACCATCTTATCTAAGTCTTGCCGCCAAACAATAATGTTAACAGCATTGATGTGTTCACTCAATCAAATTCAGTAGCTAACTTTAATTAAATCAAGCTTTTGAAGAAGATGGTTTTTAATAAAAGCAACATTCTATGAAAATAGGTGGGTACTTAACATTATTTAGACAATAATAGGAATACGCCCTCTGCAGAACGCAGTTAGTCAATCATTGTAAGGGTAAATTTCATTTTAAAATATTAATAATTAAATATTAATAGCAAGTCTCAGCGTTTAAACTCATTGAGGTCTGGTTGATTCAACGCAATTGCCGTTACAGTTTATAATTAGGTAGGCATTAGGAACCTACATATAATATATGTAATCTATGTACATTCCCTATTCCCTATCTGTACATATGACATGCGTTATCTACATTCCCTATTCCCTACCTCACAGGAGCGCTAACCACCCCTTTACTACCGTGGTACAACTGCTTGGCACAACTAAAATGGTTGCCGAGTCAGTAAACTCCGCATTTACTGTGCTAATCATGTGCATGTTCGTCCATGCATGTTACTATGCTACTGTATCAAAGTGGTGAGCAAATAAAAGGAGATAAACGATCAACAAGGTTGGGTCAAGACCATTTTGCGGTTACCAATTTCAACAGCTGAAATTTAGACTTCATTTTGCATAAATTCGCTAGCTCAAATAATGAAAATAATATTTTATTCGAAGTAGGTAGCAGTGTACATTTTTCGAACGTCATATTTTTTCTACCTAATATGAAGCTCCTACCACTTGGAACTCGTATACCCAATATTTCGGGAAGTGTTTGTGGAGAGAGAAGAAAGTCGGGCCCAAAGCAACTCCCTCCAACACATTTTTTAAATAAGAGGCTTACATTATATTACATCATTTGTGTAAACAGTTCTGATCATATTTATATATAGTTGCATACCATTACAAGAGAATTTAAAAGATCGACAAAATACACCAAACACCAATGACAAAAATAGGCCAGTTCACACGGACAGCACCCGATCACGAGTATAACGCGAGAGTCAGCCATCGCTCCCATCAACCAAATTTGAGGGAAGGGAGCGACCCGGCTCCCGAAGCTTATATCGAACTATTTTCGCTTTGAAGATTTCTAAATTATAAGAATCGGGGAACAGATATGCCAACAGAGTATTTTATTTCAATCTGGCCGTCCGCATGATAAACGTGGAGTATGGAGTTTGTTTTGAGCTCGAGGTTTTGCATAGCTTCGCTTACACTTTTCGAAACGCAGAGCGTACAACTTCCGCATGGAAGGGACTTTGTCGAGTTATCTACTTTATATTTGCGATTTCAGATAAGTTTTAGAACACAAGAAGTTAAGTGTCATGTGTTAGCAGTTAAGATGTTTTACCATGTCACCAGGTTATGTGCCAGTTAAATGTACTTCTGAAATACTTGAAAAAACAATGGCTTTTATTAGTTCGACAAAAAATCACCTTCGAAAAGTGTAGAGTGCAGTTTGATTTGATTTGATTTAATGAAAAACTACCACTTTTTCATGACTATATTTTAAAATAATTTTTTGAACAAAATCACAAAATCTAATAAATGCATGGGCCCTAATAAAAAATCTAGGATGTTAGAAATATTTTAAAGAGTTTATTTATCTATTAGTTATATTTGTGTTATTGCATAAATGATTTTTTGACCCCCCCCCCCCCCGGACTTGTCATAGATGGTCACAATTATGGGACCACCCCCTCCCTGATGTGACGTCACATATTTTGCAATTTTTCACCCAGAATTGAATAAATTAAAACAGAAATTCCAAAATAATATTTTTTATTATTTATTATGTGACGTCACAAAGTTTATGACTCCCCCCCTCCCCCTTGTCACATAATGTCGCACTTCGTGGACCCCCTCCCTCACCCCTAAACGTGTGACGTAATTTATGCATGGGTCCTAATTAGTAGACTATGACGTTGCCAATTCCATTCCTTTTCCAAAAATAGAGAGGAGAAAAAAAAACAGTGTTTCCGCGTTATCAGTCAGCTATAACTTGAACTTACAACTTGAGTGAACTTACGAAACAGATAGGTTTACTGAATCCGTCTCTGGCTCTCATGAAGATAGTCACGAAATTGTAATTTGTGTCATGATTGTGTGGGTCACTAATTGGTAATTCGATATCATGATAGAGCAATATATTTTCTCTATTTTTATTTAATTAACTTTTCGATATCTAGTTATTAAAGCTTGTTATTACTAACTTACTTACTGACTAACTGACAGATAATGTACATTATTTACCATTTTGTTTACCGTTGAAGATACCTAGTTTAAAACTGGAACATGACTTCTTTGGACAGTGAAAAAAAAATTATCGAGAAATATACCTATAGTAATTATTTTTAATGTGGGTGTTTTAATATCACATTTTCTCTGTAAAACACATAAAAAATCCAGGAAACAAAATTGAATTCTCAAACATAGGACTACTACGTAATTGAAGGAACCATACGGATTTTTTTATATTATGCACCGGCAACGCTCTTGTGACTCCTCTGGTGTTGCGGGTGTCTATGGGCGGCGGTAATCGCTTACCATCAGGTAATCCGTCTGCTCGTTTGCCACCTCTGCCATAAAAAAAATCAACACGGTAATACCAAGTTTGATTATGATTTTAAGTTTACCACATACATAGCAACACTTGAGTCAGGCTGCGTAAACCTTTGCGCACCTCTCTTTACAATGTTTTATGAGAACATTTGAAGTCAAATGTTGCAAGGGTCAGGTCCAGAGGCAGATGTCTGTGGTGCAGGGCATATTATTACGCGGGTCTATCGCAGTTACAAATACGCACTTAGGCACGAATAGTGGATACCGTATGTATACTAATGTTTCGGTGTATTCCCGCTTACCATAAAATCGGGATATTAATGTTTGACAAATGAGTTTTTAAACCCGCAATGACAGTATCCTCCTCAACGCATCCTCTCTTTCTTTGGACACTGCGCACGATGACAAAACAGCCTGGAATATCAGATAATGTCGGGAAAGATCGAGGGCAAGAGAGCTCGAGGCACACCTCCTGCTAAGTGGTGCAGCCAAGTCACCAGTGCCACCAATCTGCAGCTGCAGCAGGCAGTGCACGCAGCGAGCGTCAGAGCCGGATGGAGAGCACTCTGCGCGTTCTCTAGGCCATGACGGTCACGATCCTCAGCATTGAGGGAACGACAGATTGGAAAAGTATCGTGACAAGTTACTGCTAAAATAGCGAAAAGCTCACATATTTTTAATATTTTAGTCCATTTGGATTCTAAATCATTGTTCTACAGTAAACAAAAATCTTATTTATTGGAATATTAGTAAATATTGGGAAATTGGTAATAACGTCCTTTTTTATATAGAAGGCCGACATCCGGCGGCCGGGTATCCGGTCGACTGTCATACTTTACTGTATCCGGTATTCGCCTAAATCACTGTTCATTTCATCGATAATTAAAAGCATATATGCGTATATTTTTAATTTGAATTCTGTTTTTTTTTACTTGAAAGCACGCTTCATCGCGGTGATTATAAGCTCCTTTTGGTGAAAATCTATTCAGTAGTTTTCAAGTCATTTACCTTTACTGTCTAGGGTTGTACAGTATTTTTGTTAATTATAGATTTATACGCATAAGTAGTATTCAAGCGCAGTATTGTGGAGTATTTTGCGTAATAAATCAATATTGTAACAATTACTAAACACCTTGCCAACAATTCTAGGATTTTATTAACTTTCTATATTATTGATAGATTTTTTAAGCTTTTAATAAAATTGATTAAGTTTCATACGGTGGTAGAAATAGGAGCAGACCACTTTCCGAAGATGTGTTACGTTATACAACATCTCAGCTATATAACAGCATCGTAGAATCTTATTTGCAATACATTTTACAGACAAAGCCTTCCTTTCGACCACTGTGACGTAACACTATGTTGACGAGAACACTCGAATTTGAATATAAAACCTTTCATTGAATACATTAAAATAGAAATGAGACAAGTGTATTCTGTCTGTGATGGTGCATAGATATAGCCTATTCACGTGTGGTTTTAAAATCTATAAAACGTTTTCTTTCATTCATACATATTCATTCATTAAAGTTGATATTTTATACGCTGAAAGGCGGAAAAAGGTTAAACATACTGAGCTTTCCCCAAACAGCTTTATACAAAAGGAGCAAAAAGTGACTTCCCATAAATCACTCCAACTTCTTCTTATACAGGGTGAAATTTAAATCTTGGACCAAATTTTAACCGTGGTTTCTGCTCATGATACTGAACAACTTCACTGACTCAGTGGCTAAGTGGTTAGCGATCTCCTCTGATCCGAGAGTCGTCGGTTCGATCCCCACACAGGGCAAACTTTTCTGTGATGAGCAGAATTGTTTGCTCGGAGTCTGGGTGTATTATATCTATATATGTATGTACTTAAAAAGTATTTGTGTATGTATATCAGTCTCTGGTTCCCAAGATACAGGGAATCCTAGTTTGGGGCCAGATGACCGTGTGTGATTTGTCCCAAAAAAATATTATCATTATTATATGACACGACAGCGACCTTCTCCTTTTAACTGTTCCATATAATTTCCTCTTGGTCTTCCTCTTCTTCCCTCTATCTTTCCTTCTATTAAGTATGGTTTTTAGGAAGCTGTTGTATCTTATCAGGTGCGTCATCATATTTTCTCTTCTATTTTGGTCTATGTTCCAATTAACTGGCGCGTCAAAATCACCTATTACTACAACTACATAAAAATATCACGTTTTTACACGTGTATATGCGTGTGTGTTGAGTGGCTTAAGCTAACTTTGACGCGTTATTGTCAGTTGCCGTTAAAACTATGCGTTATTCCAGAACAAAACCTGTCCATGTTTCTTCTTTAACTCCATGCCAAATTTCAGAAAATTCGTTCAGCAGTTTACGCTTGAAGTGCTTACAAACGGACAGATAAAAGACACACTTTCAGATTTATATATTAGGAAGTATTTTTACTATAAAAGAAAAACAAAGAAGAAATACTATTTTTGGTAAAGTTAAAATTTTCATTTTTGTTCAATCCACAACTTTAAGGCTTTGAAATTTATATGAGAAAATCATTGATTTGCTCACACAGGCTTCTTGAGGTCTTATGTCATAGAAAATACCAAAAATAAAATAAAATGTAAAATAAATAGAAAAACACGTACAAGCTATGAGACGAATCACGAATGAGATAATGCAAGAGAGAGGTATGTCTGCACACGCAGTGACGCAAACGTCGTGGACTTATCGTCGACTCGATAGATAGTTGTTTAGTATTAACTATTTAGTGCTAACACATCCTAGTTTTAGGCCCAGAAACACGACAAAATAAAGAACTTCCTAAAATATATTCTGAGACAGAGGTATTGAGGCGAATGTAACGACACCTCCTTTCGGAGACTAAAAACTTCAACCGCCTCCGTAGCGTAGTGGCTTGCCGCTCGCTTCACATCAGGAGGTCGCGGGTTCGATTCCCGGCGGGGTCCAACTTTGTGGACTCGGTTTGGTTGGTGGTAGGGCATTTTCTGAGCCCGCCTGGCTAGCTACCACAATCTTATCTAAGTCTTGCCGCCAAACAATAATGTTAACAGCATTGATGTGTTCACTCAATCAAATTCAGTAGCTAACTTTAATTAAATCAAGCTTTTGAAGAAGATGGTTTTTAATAAAAGCAACATTCTATGAAAATAGGTGGGTACTTAACATTATTTAGACAATAATAGGAATACGCCCTCTGCAGAACGCAGTTAGTCAATCATTGTAAGGGTAAATTTCATTTTAAAATATTAATAATTAAATATTAATAGCAAGTCTCAGCGTTTAAACTCATTGAGGTCTGGTTGATTCAACGCAATTGCCGTTACAGTTTATAATTAGGTAGGCATTAGGAACCTACATATAATATATGTAATCTATGTACATTCCCTATTCCCTATCTGTACATATGACATGCGTTATCTACATTCCCTATTCCCTACCTCACAGGAGCGCTAACCACCCCTTTACTACCGTGGTACAACTGCTTGGCACAACTAAAATGGTTGCCGAGTCAGTAAACTCCGCATTTACTGTGCTAATCATGTGCATGTTCGTCCATGCATGTTACTATGCTACTGTATCAAAGTGGTGAGCAAATAAAAGGAGATAAACGATCAACAAGGTTGGGTCAAGACCATTTTGCGGTTACCAATTTCAACAGCTGAAATTTAGACTTCATTTTGCATAAATTCGCTAGCTCAAATAATGAAAATAATATTTTATTCGAAGTAGGTAGCAGTGTACATTTTTCGAACGTCATATTTTTTCTACCTAATATGAAGCTCCTACCACTTGGAACTCGTATACCCAATATTTCGGGAAGTGTTTGTGGAGAGAGAAGAAAGTCGGGCCCAAAGCAACTCCCTCCAACACATTTTTTAAATAAGAGGCTTACATTATATTACATCATTTGTGTAAACAGTTCTGATCATATTTATATATAGTTGCATACCATTACAAGAGAATTTAAAAGATCGACAAAATACACCAAACACCAATGACAAAAATAGGCCAGTTCACACGGACAGCACCCGATCACGAGTATAACGCGAGAGTCAGCCATCGCTCCCATCAACCAAATTTGAGGGAAGGGAGCGACCCGGCTCCCGAAGCTTATATCGAACTATTTTCGCTTTGAAGATTTCTAAATTATAAGAATCGGGGAACAGATATGCCAACAGAGTATTTTATTTCAATCTGGCCGTCCGCATGATAAACGTGGAGTATGGAGTTTGTTTTGAGCTCGAGGTTTTGCATAGCTTCGCTTACACTTTTCGAAACGCAGAGCGTACAACTTCCGCATGGAAGGGACTTTGTCGAGTTATCTACTTTATATTTGCGATTTCAGATAAGTTTTAGAACACAAGAAGTTAAGTGTCATGTGTTAGCAGTTAAGATGTTTTACCATGTCACCAGGTTATGTGCCAGTTAAATGTACTTCTGAAATACTTGAAAAAACAATGGCTTTTATTAGTTCGACAAAAAATCACCTTCGAAAAGTGTAGAGTGCAGTTTGATTTGATTTGATTTAATGAAAAACTACCACTTTTTCATGACTATATTTTAAAATAATTTTTTGAACAAAATCACAAAATCTAATAAATGCATGGGCCCTAATAAAAAATCTAGGATGTTAGAAATATTTTAAAGAGTTTATTTATCTATTAGTTATATTTGTGTTATTGCATAAATGATTTTTTGACCCCCCCCCCCCCCGGACTTGTCATAGATGGTCACAATTATGGGACCACCCCCTCCCTGATGTGACGTCACATATTTTGCAATTTTTCACCCAGAATTGAATAAATTAAAACAGAAATTCCAAAATAATATTTTTTATTATTTATTATGTGACGTCACAAAGTTTATGACTCCCCCCCTCCCCCTTGTCACATAATGTCGCACTTCGTGGACCCCCTCCCTCACCCCTAAACGTGTGACGTAATTTATGCATGGGTCCTAATTAGTAGACTATGACGTTGCCAATTCCATTCCTTTTCCAAAAATAGAGAGGAGAAAAAAAAACAGTGTTTCCGCGTTATCAGTCAGCTATAACTTGAACTTACAACTTGAGTGAACTTACGAAACAGATAGGTTTACTGAATCCGTCTCTGGCTCTCATGAAGATAGTCACGAAATTGTAATTTGTGTCATGATTGTGTGGGTCACTAATTGGTAATTCGATATCATGATAGAGCAATATATTTTCTCTATTTTTATTTAATTAACTTTTCGATATCTAGTTATTAAAGCTTGTTATTACTAACTTACTTACTGACTAACTGACAGATAATGTACATTATTTACCATTTTGTTTACCGTTGAAGATACCTAGTTTAAAACTGGAACATGACTTCTTTGGACAGTGAAAAAAAAATTATCGAGAAATATACCTATAGTAATTATTTTTAATGTGGGTGTTTTAATATCACATTTTCTCTGTAAAACACATAAAAAATCCAGGAAACAAAATTGAATTCTCAAACATAGGACTACTACGTAATTGAAGGAACCATACGGATTTTTTTATATTATGCACCGGCAACGCTCTTGTGACTCCTCTGGTGTTGCGGGTGTCTATGGGCGGCGGTAATCGCTTACCATCAGGTAATCCGTCTGCTCGTTTGCCACCTCTGCCATAAAAAAAATCAACACGGTAATACCAAGTTTGATTATGATTTTAAGTTTACCACATACATAGCAACACTTGAGTCAGGCTGCGTAAACCTTTGCGCACCTCTCTTTACAATGTTTTATGAGAACATTTGAAGTCAAATGTTGCAAGGGTCAGGTCCAGAGGCAGATGTCTGTGGTGCAGGGCATATTATTACGCGGGTCTATCGCAGTTACAAATACGCACTTAGGCACGAATAGTGGATACCGTATGTATACTAATGTTTCGGTGTATTCCCGCTTACCATAAAATCGGGATATTAATGTTTGACAAATGAGTTTTTAAACCCGCAATGACAGTATCCTCCTCAACGCATCCTCTCTTTCTTTGGACACTGCGCACGATGACAAAACAGCCTGGAATATCAGATAATGTCGGGAAAGATCGAGGGCAAGAGAGCTCGAGGCACACCTCCTGCTAAGTGGTGCAGCCAAGTCACCAGTGCCACCAATCTGCAGCTGCAGCAGGCAGTGCACGCAGCGAGCGTCAGAGCCGGATGGAGAGCACTCTGCGCGTTCTCTAGGCCATGACGGTCACGATCCTCAGCATTGAGGGAACGACAGATTGGAAAAGTATCGTGACAAGTTACTGCTAAAATAGCGAAAAGCTCACATATTTTTAATATTTTAGTCCATTTGGATTCTAAATCATTGTTCTACAGTAAACAAAAATCTTATTTATTGGAATATTAGTAAATACTGGGAAATTGGTAATAACGTCCTTTTTTATATAGAAGGCCGACATCCGGCGGCCGGGTATCCGGTCGACTGTCATACTTTACTGTATCCGGTATTCGCCTAAATCACTGTTCATTTCATCGATAATTAAAAGCATATATGCGTATATTTTTAATTTGAATTCTGTTTTTTTTTACTTGAAAGCACGCTTCATCGCGGTGATTATAAGCTCCTTTTGGTGAAAATCTATTCAGTAGTTTTCAAGTCATTTACCTTTACTGTCTAGGGTTGTACAGTATTTTTGTTAATTATAGATTTATACGCATAAGTAGTATTCAAGCGCAGTATTGTGGAGTATTTTGCGTAATAAATCAATATTGTAACAATTACTAAACACCTTGCCAACAATTCTAGGATTTTATTAACTTTCTATATTATTGATAGATTTTTTAAGCTTTTAATAAAATTGATTAAGTTTCATACGGTAGAAATAGGAGCAGACCACTTTCCGAAGATGTGTTACGTTATACAACATCTCAGCTATATAACAGCATCGTAGAATCTTATTTGCAATACATTTTACAGACAAAGCCTTCCTTTCGACCACTGTGACGTAACACTATGTTGACGAGAACACTCGAATTTGAATATAAAACCTTTCATTGAATACATTAAAATAGAAATGAAGACAAGTGTATTCTGTCTGTGATGGTGCATAGATATAGCCTATTCACGTGTGGTTTTAAAATCTATAAAACGTTTTCTTTCATTCATAGATATTCATTCATTAATGTTGATATTTTATACGCTGAAAGGCGGAAAAAGGTTAAACATGATACTGAGCTTTCCCCAAACAGCTTTATACAAAAGGAGCAAAAAGTGACTTACCATAAATCACTCCAATTAACTTCTTCTTATACAGGGTGAAATTGAAATCGTGGACCAAATTTTAACCGTCGTTTCTGCTCATGATACTGAACAACTTCGACTGACTCGGTGGCTAAGTGGTTAGCGATCCTGGCCTCTGATCCGAGAGTCGTGGGTTCGATCCCCACACAGGGCAAACTTTTCTGTGATGAGCAGAATTGTTTGCTCTGAGTCTGGGTGTATTATATCTATATATGTATGTACTTAAAAAGTATTTGTGTATGTATATCAGTCTCTGGTTCCCAAGATACAGGGAATCCTAGTTTGAGGCCAGATGACCGTGTGTGATTTGTCCCAAAAAAATATTATCATTATTATATGACACGACAGCGGCCTTCTCCTTTTAACTGTTCCATATAATTTCCTCTTGGTCTTCCTCTTCTTCCCTCTATCTTTCCTTCTATTATGGTTTTTAGGAAGCTGTTGTATCTTATCAGGTGCGTCATCATATTTTCTCTTCTATTTTGGTCTATGTTCCAATGAACTGGCGCGTCAAAATCACCTACTACTACAACTACATAAAAATATCACGTTTTTACACGTATATATGCGTGTGTGTTGAGTGGCTTAAGCTAACTTTGACGCGTTATTGTCAGTTGCCGTTAAAACTATGCGTTATTCCAGAACAAAACCTGTCCATGTTTCTTCTTTAACTCTATGCCAAATTTCAGAAAATTCGTTCAGCAGTTTAAGCTTGAAGTGGCAACAAACGGACAGATATACAGACACTTTCAGATTTATATATTAGGAAGTATTTTTACTATAAAAGAAAAACAAAGAAGAAATACTATTTTTGGTAAAGTTAAAATTTTCATTTTTGTTCAATCCACAACTTTAAGGCTTTGAAATTTATATGAGAAAATCATTGATTTGCTCACACAGGCTTCTTGAGGTCTTATGTCATAGAAAATACCAAAAATAAAATAAAATGTAAAATAAATAGAAAAACACGTACAAGCTATGAGACGAATCACGAATGAGATAATGCAAGAGAGAGGTATGTCTGCACACGCAGTGACGCAAACGTCGTGGACTTATCGTCGACTCGATAGATAGTTGTTTAGTATTAACTATTTAGTGCTAACACATCCTAGTTTTAGGCCCAGAAACACGACAAAATAAAGAACTTCCTAAAATATATTCTGAGACAGAGGTATTGAGGCGAATGTAACGACACCTCCTTTCGGAGACTAAAAACTTCAACCGCCTCCGTAGCGTAGTGGCTTGCCGCTCGCTTCACATCAGGAGGTCGCGGGTTCGATTCCCGGCGGGGTCCAACTTTGTGGACTCGGTTTGGTTGGTGGTAGGACATTTTCTGAGCCCGCCTGGCTAGCTACCACCATCTTATCTAAGTCTTGCCGCCAAACAATAACGTTAACAGCATTGATGTGTTCCGGCATGAAGATAAGATAGCCAGTTCCCCATTGCGTTGGGTAATCTAGGTAAGCCCGCTTCCATCTTCGGCATCATCATCACTTACCACCAGGTGAGATGATGCCAAGGGCTTACCAATTGAGGGTAAAAAAAAAACGATCTTCGAAAAGTGTACTATCTATCTATCTATCAGCCGAAAGACGTCCACTGCTGGACAAAGGCCTCCCCCAAGGATTTCCACACCGACCGGTCCTGTGCGGCTCGCATCCAGCGGCTTCCTGCAACCTTTACCAGGTCGTCGGTCCACCGAGTCGGGGGCCTGCCCACACTGCGCCTTCCGGTGCGCGGTCGCCATTCGAGAACTTTACTGCCCCAACGGCCATCTGTTCTACGAGCTATGTGCCCTGCCCACTGCCACTTAAGTCTAGCGATTCTGAGAGCTATGTCGGTAACTTTAGTTCTCCTACGTATCTCCTCATTTCTGATTCGATCACGTAGGGAAACACCAAGCATAGCACGCTCCATCGCCCTTTGGGTGACTTTGAGCCTTCTTATAAGGCCCATAGTAAGCGACCATGTCTCGGATCCATATGTCATCACTGGCAACACACACTGGTCAAAGACTTTAGTCTTGAGAGACTGCGGTATTTTGGACGTAAAGATATTGCGAAGCTTCCCGAACGCTGCCCAGCCGAGTTGGATTCGACGATTGATCTCTTTCTCGAAGTTGGACCTACCTAACTGGACTGTTTGTCAAAAGTGCAAAAAGTCGAAAAGTGTACAAAGCTACCTAATTCAAATCAATATACCTATTTTGTTTTAATTTGATTCGTACTTTAAAACCATCAAGTTATTTAGTTAGGATTTAGGTTAGGAATAAGCCTCTGACATGGCTTAGCGACCACCCTCTAGAGGTAGCATCTGGCACCAACGGCTTAAAAGTTACACGGATCTGATAGACGATGGTCTAGTCGAACTTGCAGGAAGCTGGAAGAATCTGGTATGGATAAAAAATAATTATCCACAATCGGTAAGCCCTTGGTATCATCTCACCTGGTGGTAAGTGATGATGATGCCGAAGATGGAAGCGGGCTTACCAAGATTCCCCAACCCAATATCTCCATGCAAGAACACATCAGTGCTATTAATATCGATGTTTGGTGCCAAGACTTAGATATGATGGTGGTAGCTAGCCAGGAGGACTCAGAAAATGTCCTACCGCCAATCAAACCGAGTCCCATAGAGTTGGATCCCGGGAATCGAACCCGCGACCTCGTGGCGTCAAGCGAGCTGACTAGCCACTGGGCTACGGAGGCGGTTAAACCGTAGTCAAAATTCAAAATATTTTTTATTTAAGTAGATGCTGTACGCATACTTTTAAATCGTATTTTTTTCTACCTAGTACAAAGTTCCTACCACGCGGAACTTGTACACTCAACGTTTCGGGAAGTGTTAGCGGAGCGAGAAGAAACGT
The DNA here is from genome assembly GCA_958295455.1 of Coleophora deauratella. Classification (NCBI taxonomy): domain Eukaryota; kingdom Metazoa; phylum Arthropoda; class Insecta; order Lepidoptera; family Coleophoridae; genus Coleophora; species Coleophora deauratella. The sequence continues at coordinate 16,505,765 of OY282400.1, read as the reverse complement.
CGAGCCCAATAGTAACTCGCCCCAATACATTTTTTGAAATAAATACTTAATATCTATTACAATTGATGTAATTAGTAACTGGAAGTATAATATATGAAAGAGATATACTTCCCGTTACCACGATCTGAACCAGATTCTTCTACCGGCTAGGCTATGACGATAATTTTGATTATTTAAATAATCTTTTCTTCGAAGCTCCCGATTACCTACTTTTCTCAATAAGTTCACAAAAAAATAAACGACAAACACAATAAATATCACACGGTACATCCTACAAAATGAGTAACTATGTTATTTCAGAAGTATGCAGAAACACTTAAGAGAAAATTCTGTTTCGATTTCTTGATACAACTTTAGACGTTAGGGTGGAAAGAGACAGCCTATCAAACTGTCTAAGTCTCACCAAAGTTACGGCTCGAGTGCCACTGGAATCTTCTGAACTCACAGTGTCTGAGGACGCAGCCAACATCCCTAACCTATATGTCAATATTTTATTTATAAGAATTAGGTAACCGTTAAGGAGGATTAAGTTGAAGTGAAAGATTAAAATAAAAATAAAAAGTTTTTAATTTGGCTTTGAATGAACCTGTAAATGGAACAAATCTGTTTTTCAAACGTTTTTTGATGACTACAGAGTGTTGTTTTTCGTCGACGACCCCTCTTGTCATGGGTCAGTACATACATGATATTATAATAATATAAATATTAAAAAAATATATATGAGTACAGGTGTTAAGAAAACAAAAAAAAGGAGAACGCCTCTTACTGAGATACAGGGTTATTTTTGGATCCCCCGCCAAAACTTCACAGTGGCTTCTACTCATGAAACTGAGCAACTTTCCCTAAATAACCAATGGTCAATTCGCAAAAAAATTTTTGGACCTTTCATACGAATTTGATCACGTGATCGGCCTACTTTGCATAGAGATGCCCAATTTTTTTTTTGCGAATTGACTATTGGTTATTTGGGGAAAGTTGTTCAGTTTCATGAGTAGAAACCACTGTGAAGTTTTGGTGGGTAGAATACAGGAAAAATATTGAAAAAATCAGATTAGCAATTTTTTTTTCAGTTTCCCATACAAATTCTTGATTCACTATTCAGATTAGTAGGCCGGTTTTATTTATATTATATATGTATACTTTTCCTGTGTTCTATACATGATTCTGAGTAACCCCTTAAAATTTCAAACGCACTTTTTTAACACCCTGTATATCTTCTTCACATTCATGGCTTCGCATCGATTCGCATACTAAACATTATGCGAAGCGACGCAGACGCAACGCAAGTTCGGAACTCTAAAGAAATTGAAAGTTTTAACTTCACTCTCAGTCTTTTATCACACGAACGCGAAGTCCAAAACGACCGGTTCTCTTTAAATACTATGGATTTATGATGGGTGTAAAATGTGTATATTAATGAACTGTCTGTTGCATAATTATGTTGGCTTCCGATGAGTTCAGGAAAATACTTCCGATTGTTTGTATAGGGGCTCGATATACAGGGTTTAAAAAATAGACATTGGAGTTATTAGTTTACTGTATGACAACGGCTTATGACTAAGCCACCGTGGCTTAGTCGCCATTCTGAATAAACTAATAAAGGAGCATTTTCAGAGCTTTGCCGATCCTTCAAAAACTTTTTTCAATCCATTCTTGAAAAGTCCCTTACCTAGCCTGAAAGCTCATTCCACAGCTTAAGGGTCCTAGGGAGGAAATACCCCTGAAACCTAGCGGCTTCAGGCCCTACCTTATAGGAATGAATTCTTCTGATCGGGCAAGTGGTACGATTTTTCTCCTATACGTGTAAAAACAAAATATTGTCTTTGGACGTTCTATCTATACTAAAAGGTCAACATTGGGAGAGGTTTTTGCCCAAAAGTGGACTAATTTATAGTATAGGTATAGTATAGATTTAATTGCCCAACTTCGTATACCTATTAGTAAAATACATAAATTAGTTAATATAAGCGGAAATATGGTCTCTTTTCAAAAGCAGTCTTAGATTAAAATATAACTCTGTAATTGTCGCCTTATATAAAAATAGGTAGTTAAGTATTAACTTAGACACTTTCCCCAAAAGTGCAATTTTAAAGTAATTTTTCAATAAAGTATTGCGCACGGCCAGTCTGCTATTGATCTAAACTCACTTTTGACGGAGAATGAAGATGTCCGTAATTACCCCATTAACTTAGTGTGACCAAACATTTGAGTGATTATAGAATTATCTTCGAATAAATTGGAACAAAAAATGCTTAATTAAAATTTATTTATTATTAATGGTTTTTATCGCATTAAAATTATCAACTTTTATTTTATTTAAATTAATAACGATCACAAAATTCTCAGTCAGTGGGTGTCAGTTTTAGTTTTAATAGCGCGTTTAATAAATACAAATCATGGTTACCCTAAAACGGTGCAGTTACCTCATTCATAATGTTTTTTTTATTAGGGTTTTAATCGAAAGTAGAATTCATAATTTTATTTTTAAACTGCACCGGAAGTATAGTAGGGATTCTCTAGACCTATTAATATCAAGCGAAAACGCAGCCCTATGGATGAAGAACCATGTAGAGCGACTCAAAATGCCATATGAAAGATAAACTGTTAGCTAGCTACTTTATTAGTGCCCGATATTTTAGTCAGTGTTTCTACTCCTGATTCTGATCAACTTTACGTGATAAAAATTTGGAATCTTCACACAAATCGATCAGCTGAGCGGCCAAATTAGTATGAATAGTCTAATTTTTTTTTCTATTTGACTATGGGTTCCTTGGAGAAAGTTGATCAGAATCAGGAGTAGAAGCTTTGACTCAAATATCGGGCACTAATAAAGTAGTACCTTATATATATTTCTCCGTTTAGGAAAAAAAGGTTAGCAGAATATGACTATTTTTATTTGTGAAAGTCTATTTTTTGCTGTCAATATATAAATTATTTTTGAAAATTTGATAATTTTTATTATACTAAGTTACAGTTAACGAACGAAATTAGTTGGGTTTACTAAACAAATAAAATGTAATCCTGAATTTTATCGGTTAATATATCGATGGTTTCCGCTACAAAGCTCGTAACTCCAAAATGCATAGTTTTGGCAATAGCCAAAAAACCAAAAAAATAACATATTTTTAACATATTTTTTTTTGTTTTTACATTTATAAAAATTTGGTTCTAATGGTTCTTTTATTATTTAGACCTTTAAAAGTCTTTTAAGAATTTTTATATGGTTTTTTGGCTATTGCCAAAACTATGCATTTTGGAGTTACGACCTTTGTAGCGAAACCATCGATATTATGTACTGTTTTGGTTTTTGTTTTCCACATTAATGGAATCCATATGTATAGCTATATTTAGAATCCATATTGTCCTCATTGCTGGGGCACGGGTCCCTTACACCATACCTCGGGAAGGTTAGGCCATACTCCATACACGAGGGCCAAGTCCGGATTGGTGGAGGTTGTGGGGCTAGTGGTCAACCCCAGTGTCAGAAGTTTCAAGCCGCCTATTAAGACCTCTTACAGAGCTTAACGAGTGCCATCTTTGCTATAGCAATTGCACCAACGGCTTAGCGGGCATGCAAAGCACGGAAACGGTCGAGAGAAATGCCACTGTTGTTAAACCTATCCAGTTATATGTATGGCTATGAATGTGTTAATTAAAAACCTAAAACAATATTTAAAGTTATCACATTTCATAATGTCCTGTGTTGTCCGTATACTGAAACGTAATTGATATTAGAAATAACCTCTACTCTTTGTGTATATTTTCTGCTAAGCCTCTATTTTATACCTGTTTTGTACATAAAATATTTTAAATAAATAAGATATTACTTACGAATACATCTACAGATGTTAAAATAATGTTTACCATAACAATAGGTACTCTGGTTTTGAGTTTTCTACTTTTAAAAAGGAAAATATTTGATAAAATCTTTAGGACAACGAATTCGAACGAATTCTGCGAATTTCAGCAATGTCATAGTAAAAATTTATTCTTTTTCATGAGTAAAACCTTTTTATAGAATTACTGGGTAAATTTTTTGCTACATTCTATATAAAGGATTAAATATTATTTGTTTTTTAATTTAGAGAGACCCTGAAATAAATTTCACTGTTATATAATAATGCATATCTTTTATATTATTACATAATACTTTTTGGTCAGAATTTTGTTGCAGCTTATGTAGGGTTTTATCTAGAAATTATTTTTGTCTTGAAACTTAGTTTCAATAAGCTCATTTATAAATTATCTGCAAAATCAATTACATTACAAAATTATCCTCTTTGTTGTACAAAATAAACAGACCACTGAAAAAGCGGTCCAGTAAATTAGAAATAAACAACAAACAAAGAGATAAACCACAGATAATAAACAATTTGCAATGCCTCTGGTATTGTGTAATGAAAGGTTTGCGAAGCGAGCTTTATCTTAAACCTATGACCAGAGCGAGTGTTATATGCTTTCAAATAATCACCTACTTGTTTGTCAAATTATATTTGAAACAATAGGAAACGAATTAAGTCGCGATCTCGGTGACAAGTGACATCTCACTTGTCGACTTAGTGTCCGCGAAAGTTATTAGTGATTACTGATTACCTGCCAACGAGACGGGGTCCAACATTGTTTTCACTGGAGAAGAATTAGCCGAGTGTCATAAAAATCATAATTCTCGCTTGGTCGAAGGCCGAATCTTAGGAAGAGATGGGAGAGAGGCGGTTCGACGATCCTCCGGTATAAAAGCGGACGGAGAGCGTCAGAGCATCATACCACCACGAGACCTCAGTACAGCAACATGAAAGCGTTCTTGGTAGGTACCGTGTGCAGTGAAAGTGTTATGTTACCTGTGAACTGTGACCTGCGCCTGCGCTCGGCGTGACCGGCCCGAGCGCACTTCCTTATGGGACTGCAGCGTTGTGTGCAGCAGCGATTGCTTGATTTTATTATTGTATTACGAAATTTTAATGTGATCATCTTCAACTAGATTTACCGACATTCACGTTTGTTTTGTTTTCCGAATCGAGTTCTTGATGAGTGTTTTAGAATTTCTAGATTTTGGATTAGATTGAAATTGGATGTTCATCTCTAATAAAATCAAGCAGTTGTTAGTTGATTATTTGTGTGTGTTACATGTGAGTTTTCTGGTGCAGGTATTGGCTGCCGTAGCGGCACTCGGCTCGGCTAGACCCGAGGCGGGATACAGTTACAACGCGCCCGGCGGTGGTGGCCTGGGCGGCGGCCACGGTGGCGGTCTGGGCGGTGGCCACGGAGGTGGTCTGGGCGGCGGCATCGGCGGGGGGCTCGGAGGTGGCCACGGAGGGTTCTCCTCCGGCGGGCTGAGCTCCAGCAGCTTCGGCATCGGCGGTGGCAGCGGCGGCTTCTCCAGCGGTGGCGGCAGTGGCTTCGGAGGAGGCTCCGGTTTCGGAGGCGGCGCCGGCTTCGGAGGAGGCGCTGGCTTCGGCGGTGGATTCGGCGGCGGCTTCGGCGGCGCCCCCATCGTCCAAAAACACATCTACGTCCACGTCCCACCCCCAGAACCTGAAGAGCAGCGCCCACAAATCATCCAGGGTGGTGGCGTGCCCCAGAAGCACTACAAGATCATCTTCATCAAGGCGCCCGCTCCCCCCGCGCCGGTCGCGCCCGTCATCCCCGCGCAGGCCCAGAACGAGGAGAAGACCCTCGTATACGTGCTGGTCAAGAAGCCCGACGAGCAGCCCGACATCACCATCCCCACCGCCGCCCCCACTCAGCCCTCAAAGCCCGAGGTTTACTTCATCAAGTACAAGACCCAGAAGGAGTCTGGCGGAATTGGCGGTGGAGCTATCGGAGGTGGATCTGGAATCGGCGGTGGCATTTCTGGCGGCAGCTTGGGCGGTCTCGGCGGTGGTAGCATCGGCGGCGGTCACGGTGGCGGCATCGGAGGCGGTCACGGAGGCAGCATCGGAGGCGGCCACGGTGGCTCCTCTGGCGGCGGTGTCAGCTCGCAGTACGGCCCCCCCGGCCAGTCCGGCCCCTACTAAACGGCGCGCGAAGCGCACCCCTTGTGATATCAGCTTTGCCGGCGACAAATCTAGTTTTAAGTAGACAAAAAATTACGGTGCCTAAATGTATTTATGTAAATAGTAATTTTAATTTTTAATTTTAGTTGTATTATAAAAATTTTAATTTTTTTGCATAAAAAACGATAAACCAACGAAAGCACATCTTTTATTTTCTATATTTTATATCATCATAGGTACTTAGTTACAAAATCCCTTCAATTTTTTTTTTTGCAAAACTCGATTCTTAAAAGTAATACCAACTTCATAAACATTCTTCTTATTTATAAAATTCCATTTGGATAATATGAATATAAAAATTTGAATTAATTATGCAATTTGGATTTTTGAATAGTTTTTTAACATATCAATTTGATTATCACCGCGAGCGACAGGTGTCTCACGGTAGAAAGTAGTATTTTCACCGCATGCGCTGAGGCGACCCGGCGCGATGCGTACGAGTCATCGCATCATTGCGCAAGCGCGGCTGACCCTGCGCGCGTTGCATAACAAACTCGACCAGAAAAAAAAATCTCTTACCAAGTTGCCACATCTTTATGGAAAATAATAATACATTTATGAGGGTTTCGCTAAATAGGTGTTTTATTGTGCAACAACGGTTACACTGCCTGCTCTTTAAGTTTTCTATTGCGAAAACCTTGACATTTGTGGCATATTGTTTTGGTCAGTTCACCGTAACAAAACGCTTTTAAAATAGTTATAAAATTGCGTGTTTATGGTGTGTTTACCAACACATTTAATACTTTGTTTTATTTATGTTATTGATTACCAAACGCAAGTGAGCTGCAGCAATTTCGTGTGCGTAGAGTTTAACTTAAATGCCATTCACTTCACTCGTAAAGTGTAATGTACATAATTATTGAATTTTGTACATTTATGGAACTATTTTCAGTTTAAGGATACCAATTCCGAGTTTATTTTTCCTATACATGATAAAATTTTATTTAATTCGTTTCCGTTAGTTGTGATATTGGAACAAAGTAGCCTGTACATTGTGATAGAGTAGAGCTTCACATTTAGTAAAAAAAGAACAATTATTTAATTAATTTTTAACGGATGTCTCCATTTGGATAATAAATATCCTGGCCATTACCAAACAGTTGCATAAATTAAATTTTATATCGTTTTGTTACGCCAACGAAAAGCCATCAACGTCAAAAATAACAAAACAGAAGCAACAAAACTCATACCTGCATTCGCGTAACATTCGATTCTCATACTCAAATTCATAAAATGAACCGAATTCGTTAAGTGTTTGTGCAACAAAAGTGACCCACAATACGTAATGTAGCTTATCTTTGCGTCTTCATTATTGGGTCGGCTCGAACAATAGCGCGGAAAGATCCACCGGACCGGAGGCCGAGCGGCGACAGCCAGACAGTTCGCGATGTGTAGTACAAGCAACAACAGTTACATAAGCAACATAACGATTTAACATGTTTTATTTAACTGAATATTTATAACTTGCGGTGAAACTTTTTGGCTTTTACCTTCCGCGGTAATGTGACACAACACAAACTCGGCTTTTGTGCATAAATCGGTTGCTGGACTCGAATTGAATATTTAAATATGTATAGTTAGCTACAAACACGCGTGTCTGGGAGATTTTTATTTTATTTTAGTTTTCAAACATTAGGAGACATAAACGGTAACATACAATTGTACTTAAAATAAATGAAACAATAAATAAAATCGGATAAAATAAAATCTTAGTAGGTAATCAGTCTACCATAGCTAATTTAAGTCAATACACTGATTCTGCAATCAAATAACTCAGTAGAATTAACTCAGTAGAAATAGAATGAACTCAGTATTATACAAAAAAAACTTATGTTTATTACAAATAAAATAAACAGAAAAATTGCACTGCTCGAATGGTACATAAACCAACAAATTCAGATACGCTGCTTTATACAACAATATTGTAATAGTGGTAGCCGTTTTTTTTTTATAAAAGCGAAGCTATTATATTAATTTGTATACTATTATTTGTTAATCAGATCATTTAGTAGTTGATTTACTTGCTTTTACATCAAAACTTACCTATTATACAGAATGTTAAAAAAGTGCGTTTGAAATTTTAAAGGGTTAATCAGAATACAGGGAAAATATTGAAAAATCCGATCTACAACTTTTTCAGTTTTCCAAACAAATACTTGATTCACTATTCAGATTTAGTATGGAAATAAAATGATTTTTGGAAGAGCGGATTTTTTCAATATTTTTCCTGTATTCTATATACTTAATTTTGAGTGGCCACTTAAAATTTCAAACACACTTTTTTAACATTCTGTATACAGCATGTAACAAAATTGGCGTTAACTGGGCCATCTTCTCATCCTACTGAATAACTTGTTTTTGTTTTGCTAAAGTTTACTTGAACTCTCCATAGAAATTGATCAGCTGTTTCGCCAATTTAGTATGGAGATTCCAACACTTTAACGAATGAAGGTACTACATACTAACCCAGATTATTTGTTATTTTTTCTTAAGTTTTAAGATGTGGCTATGAATGTTTATTGTTGGTTATTCTCGAAGTAGGTAGCAGAGTGTACAATTGATGGTTATACTTTTGTGAACCTATGTAATACGGGGTTGCTACCACTCAGAACTCGTATACCCGCCGTCTCGGGAAGGGCGCTTTTATTGTCATGCGGATTTCTGCACGCATGCGTGCCGCTCGCAACCTATCGTTTCATTACATGTTTTTAGGACCCTTTTATTGGCATGCGTGGCACACGCACGCGAGTCGCTTTGGAATCACCACATGCGTGCAGAAATCCGCATGACAATAAAAGCACCCGAAGTGTTTGCGGAGTGAGAAGAAACGACGGGTCCAAGGAAACACCCTTCAACATTTTTCGTTTTGCTCAGTAAGCATGATAAAAATAATATACACATAAATAAGTCTTAACCACAGACATAACCGCAGGCTGTCTCGAGTAACAAGCGTTTTAAAACCTCTTATCACGCGACAATAATGCCACATCTTTGACATTATCGTGTCATAAGTATAAGGTAAGAAAGACATGATACATTGTAAAGTAACGATCTCCATAATATGTATAATGAAGCTACATAACAGTTGATCGTTATATTGGACGAGTTACTGCTGGAGCAAACCGTCACGGTGTGATTTGGTCACACATGTATCATAAAATAGTTATAAAATAATGGTGGGAAACTAAAAATAAAATTGATTCTATTCTATATATTTGATTCTGAGTAACCCCTTAAAATTTTAAACACAGTTTTTTTAAAATCCAATATAGTAACTGTTTTACGCCACATTCATATGAGTATGGTATAATTCATTTAAATATTTATTTATTTGATGTAATATTTATCTATTAATTCCGCAACCAATTTATATAAATGCTAACTCTACATTAATTAGGGAATCATCATAAAATCCTATACGTCTAAAACTTTAGTACGACCAATACTTACTCGAACCAAAAGAGACGGTTAAAATCTGTCTCACGCGCAGACCGGATATGCAACCTATCACTATTGCGCAATCGCTAAACCTCATATCGATTGGTTCGGCTTACTTACGGGCTGCGTTTGCGGCGACTTATCGCGGGTCATGGCGATATTTTTTATTGCTCGAATAAAATCTCGTTGGTAATTGACGTGTGTGTTGTAATTGTGACATATAGAGCGGAAAAGTCTTGGTTTTAACCGACTTCCCTGAAAAGGCAATAATTATTCTGTGTACACAGGTTTAGTAAATTAATAAATATCCGGGACAAATCACATACGGTCATTTGGCCCCAAGCTAGGAGTCCCAGTATTGTAGCAATCCCAGAGACCATTACATATATAAACACGTTTAAATATGTACATTTATAGATACACACACACACACACACACACACACACACACACACACACACACACACACACACACACACACCACACACACACACACACACACACACACACACACACACACACACACACACACACACACACACACACACACACACACACAAAACACCCAGACATAGAGCAAACAAAGTTGCTCATCACAGAAATGTTTGCCATTAATAGGAATCAAACTCACGACCCTCGGATCAGTAATCACGAGCAGTAACCTCTAAGCCACTGAGTCAGTCAAAATTGCAGTGCTTTACAGTGGACTTCTATACACAAAACTAAACAACTTTTGTTCTATGAATTTGCTGAGTTCAGAAAAAGAAAAATCAATACAGAATTAACCAAATATAGTGGAATATAGTGGAAGTGGAAGAAGAATAACTCGAATCTGAAGGGAAATGTAAAAAATTCGAGATACAAAGGATTTAACTGGTAAAAATTCGACTTAGAATCGCGCAATTTCTAAGTATATATTTTTCGAGTTGTAGAGTCATCGTTAAATAAAAATTTGACTTCATTTTTATGGTTCCTACATTTATAAAACCAAATTGTTAATGAAATAGGCTGTAACAGCAACTACGAAAAATCTAGTACATATTTTAATTATTATTATTTTTTATCCACAATTTTTTTTTAAATTTCAAACAATGAACGGAATAGGTACATCATTCTCGATATTATTACATCTTTCAACGTAGGTTTGTAGTGTGTTAATTTCTGCCCTGGCTTATTATATTTATGATTAAAATTCAAAATCTGTGGGATCAATATCATTAATGTAATTTTTATTAACAATATCGACATCGACATTTTCAAACTTCTCAATCAAAATCAAAATGATTTTTATTTAAGTAGATGTTTTGCACATACTTTTAAATCATAAACAAACATAAGGTACTAAGGTTACTTAGAAGTTTTGCACGTGTAAAAAAATAAACAAAATAGAACAGAAGTAGGTACTAAACATTCCGTTAGGATTTCATTGCTATGACTTCGGGGAATTCCAAGTACGACATCATTTTATTTTACTAATAAAATAAATAATAAATATTTAACTAATTTCGACTTACGGAGGCTACTTTTTAAATTCGAGTTATAGAGTACAACTATGTACTATCAATACCTGGCAGGGAAATAAAATTTTGTTCGAGTTACAAAGTCTAAGTAATTCGAGATACCGCGTATTTAGGGGTTCAGCGGAAGGGTTGGCAGTTCACGGATGTGCGTTTCACTAGAAACTTTCTGCCTCGCACAACCAAACTGTGGAATGAATTGTCGCCTGCGGTATTTCCGGACCGATACGACATTCAAACCTTCAAGAAAAGAGCGTACTCCCATATCAAAAGTCGGCAACGCACTTGTGACTCCTCTGGTGTTGCGGGTGTCTATGGGCGGCGGAAATCGCTTACCATCAGGTGATCCGTCTGCTCGTTTGCCACCTCTGCCCTAAAAAAAAGGGAATGGCATTTTTATTCGTCTTACTGAGGATTACGACTTAACGAGGTTCGAGTTATCGAGATTCTACTATATGAAAAGACATTGTGTATTCATATAACACACTTGTTGATTTTCATGTGTACTTGCCCTTATAACGGGGTCTGCACCTCTTTTAATATATTCTGTATACGATTAAGGCAGTCTGTTTTTATTGCAATTAATCAGTTAGGTTATTCAACTATAGACCTTGACCTTTAGAACCTATCAGTCCAACCTCATGTTCTATGCTCTATGAGTGTCATAGAGGCTTGTCTAACTGACAAAAACAGGCCACATCCTACAAACTTGCCCGTCCTCAAAAAAATATAATGCAGGATGTTAAAAACGTGCTTTAGAAATTTTAATGGGTTATACTCAGAATCAAGTACCTATAGAATACAGGAAAAATATTGAAAAAATCTTATTTCAAATGCACTTTTTTTAACAGTCTATATTATGAAATTACAGGTTGTGTTAGTCAGAGAAGGGACCTACTAGTGGTTTCGGTAATAGTAACCTATCATCGTAGTTATTACTTGCGTGTGTGAAAATCCCCTTAGGGTCTTCGGTCAACACTAAGACTCCAATCACACGAACGTTCACGATCGAGCCGTCGCGAACTGTAAGCTTCAGCGCTTTTGTCTTTTCACGTGAGAAGGATGGAATATATTGGTCGTAGCCATCATTCATTTCGGGCCATTGATTGTCTCTATCTTTCATGGCTCTATCAATATCTCTTTTTTCTCGTAGTCTATGATCAGCTAGTCTATAGCAGTTATAGACATGTACAGTAACGTGAGTAATGGCATGAAAATATTAGTTAATCTTACAAATTGATTCATTTAACCCTTCTCGTGCACGTGTTACCTTTTCAAGTTATGTCACAGAATAGACTTTTAAAATACAGTAGAATCCGGATATAACAACTTTCAAGGAACCAGCGAAACTTGGTCGTACTAATCGGACGATGCACTAAACGAACGAACAACAACGAACGAATTTAAGGTTGTGTTAAAGTGGCAGTGGGTGGGGCACATAGCTCGTAGAACAGATGACCGTTAGGGCTTTAAAGTTCTTCTGTTAATGCTTTAAAGAGTGGCGACCGCGCACCGAAAGACGTTGCGTAGGCAGGCCACCCACTCGGTAGACCATCACTTTTGTTTGGCTGATTAAGGTGTATTTAAAGGAAGGTTGTGGGAAGCCACTGGATGCGGGCAGCGCAGGACCGGTCAGTGTGGAAATCCTTGGGGGAGGCCTTTGTCCAGCAGTGGACGTGTTTTGGCTGATGGTGATGATGTATCAGTATACTCATAGGTAGGAGGGGGAGAAAGCCGGGACGCAGGGCGGGGCGCCGAGGTATGTACAGTCGCCCACAGATATATCTGAACCCCCAAGTTTTAAAACGTAATTCGCACTTTGCTTTGAAACGCCCTCTATCGCAATTTCTAACTAGTAGATGTTTGCGTGTGCCTGCGCGAAAACTTGTTCCGAATTACTTGCTCGGCTGTGGCACTGCTGGAACTTTTTGTATTTCTATTTCAAATTATAGAAAATCTGATTTATGAACAGTAATAGATGTAAAGAACAAAATACATTTTACCATGCTAGGATTTGAATTCCCGACCTCTGGCTTGTAAAGCAGGTGCTTACCAAGATGGGTTATTGTCTAGCCAGCCAAATTTGTTATCATACTCATCATACTTTCTATGCCTATGACGCAATCATGACATCTTCGTCAAGGCAGACTGTATAATAATGCATTGAAGATTATAGTGAGGGTAATTTACCAGAATTATGTTTGACAACTAATGTGTGATATTTATCTACCTACCTCGAATAGATAGACTCTAGCCAGTGACAAGATTATCGTTCACCTCGACAGCTAGTTCATTGAGTTGTTTTGAGTTTCAAGTTTAATATCTTCCAGTTATTATTGAACAGACTTTTTAAAAGCTTAAATAATAGTGTATTGGGAATAAAACCTTCTGTGGTTTATAGTATTTGCAGATGATAAGTGTTTTAAGACTTATTAAAAAGACAAATGTGAGATTTAAATAACTTTTATTGTAGACACTAAGGTTATATAGACAGAGCATGGCCGACAATCTGACAGTAGTTAGTGACGTCACACATGGTGTTACCATAACATCCCCCTTATTAACAAGAAGCTTACTGACTACTTAACAGAGATTGTTAGCATATACACAATAGCTACTAACTATTATACTATAAAAAATACTTTTAAGTGTTATCTTAGATTATGAACTTGCATATCAAGCCACAGTCAAACGTTATATTTTAATACAAAACACAAGTATTAAAATTATAAATTCAGTCTTAGTGGCGGCTTCACTAATCTGCCACTTTTAGTTCTTACACCTTCATCACTAGACTGTGTTACTGTCTGAGACATTGAGGATGGTGGTGTGACTGTCTGAGATGTTGAAGATTGTTGGACTTGTTTGTCCGGAGACAACGAAGACTTCACAGTTTGCTGTGAGGGTTGGACAATAATGTGCTGCCTATTTCTCCTTCCTCTAAAGTTTTCTCCTTCTACTATATAAGAACGCGGCTCTACACACTTTTCTTTTATTCTTCCGGGAAGCCAAGGACTATCAGGTGTTTTCTTAAACATGATTCTGTCACCATCATTGAGAGAAGGTAAGTCTTTTACTTTTTTGTTATAATAAAATTTTTGTTTTTCTAAATTTTGTGTATCAATTTTCTTATATTCCTTATGGTAAATAGTATTAGGTTTTAGGTGTTTTTCTACAGTTGGCATTTGTGTACGCAATGAACGAGACATTAGTAATTGAGATGGGGAAGGTAAGTTGTTTCTAGGAGTTGTTCTATATTGTAATAATGCGAGGTATGGATCAGCACCTGATTCATCACACTTAGAGAGAATTCGCTTAACGACCTTAACTCCTGATTCTGCCAGTCCATTGCTACGTGATAAGTATGGGCTTGATGTTTTATGTTGAATACCCCACTCTCTTAAAAAATGTTGAAATTCAGATGAATTGAAAGGAGGACCATTGTCACTCATTATTTCGACAGGAATACCGTGACGACTAAAAATACATTTCAATGCTTTTATGAGTACTTTAGCACTGACAGAAGATACGTTAGCTACTTCAATATAATTTGAATAGTAGTCTTCAACGACAAGTATAGTTTCTTTTTTGTAAGACAGAAAATCCATTCCTACTTTTTCCCAGGGAAAGCTTGCAGTATTATGAGGCATAAGTGGTTGTGGTGGATTTGCATTTCTGTATTTTAGACAAGCTGGGCATGACTCTACCATATTTTTTATATCAGTTGCCATAAAGGGCCAGAACACTACACCTCTTGCAAATGCTTTAGATCTCTCTATGCCAAGATGTCCACTGTGGATAATTTTTAAAATATTTGATCGGATTTTCTTAGGTATCAAAATACTATTACAACGAAACAACAAATCATTTTCAGTATGCAACTCATGCCTATATTGCCAATACTCTTGAACCTGTAGTGAAACATTTTTCTTAGAAGACGGCCAACCTTCAAGACAGTAAGTTTTTAATATAGTCATTGTTTCATCAGACATAGTAGCCTCTTTAAGCCACTGAAGACGTTCTGACGAGACTGGTAAGGATTTAATCAAAAGATTGACATGAACAACTATGTCATCATCTAAATCATCAATTTGTGTTTCAGAGAGCGCTGCTCTGGACAGTGTGTCAGCTATGAACATTTGAGTTCCTTTAATATAAATTACATTAAGACTGTAGGCCTGAATTTTTAACATCATCCGCTGGAGACGAGTAGGGACTTCTTCTGGTTTTTTAAACAAAGTGATCAACGGTCGATGATCAGTTTCCACTGTGACTGTCTGGCCATATATAAACTGATGGAACCTTAGACAAGCAAAGACTATTGCATATAGCTCCTTTTCAATTTGTGCCATCCGTTGCTGAGAAGCTGTCAAAGTTTTTGATATATAATAGACTGGATGTCCTTTTTGCAACAGGACTGCACCTACGGCTGTACTACTAGCATCTACTGAGAGTATGATGGGCTGACTGACTTCAAAATGTGACAACACTGGGGTTTCACAGATTAGACTTTTAAGTCTTTGAAAAATATTCTCATAATTAGAATTCCAGACAAATACTGAATCTTTTTTTAAAAGTTCTCTTAATGGAGCGACTTCTGCAGCAAAATTTTTTATAAAAGGACTTAGATAATTCAGCATACCCAGGAACCTCTGTAAATCTTTAACACAAGTAGGCGACGGCATGTCTTTAACGGCACGAATTTTCTCAGGATCGGCTATGATACCTTGAGCTGAAAAAATATGTCCTAAATACTTCACTTCTGTACAAGTAAAAGAACATTTTTGACGATTGAATTTTACATTATTTTGTAAGGCTTTTTCAAAGACCATTTTAAGACGTTCATTGTGTTCCTCTAATGTGGAGCCACTGACAAGAATATCATCACTGTATACCATGACTCCTGGTATGTCTGCAAACATTTCTGTCATGACCCTATGAAAATATTCAGGAGCACAATTGACTCCATATGGCAGACGTTGAAAACGATAACGACCAAAGGGTGTGTTAAATGTTGTCAGATATGAGCTTTATTCATCTAAACAAATCATCCAAAATCCACTGCTGGCATCTAAAGTTGAATAATACTTTGCTCCTGCAACCTTAGAGCGGACTATGTCAACACTGGGAATTGGATAATGTGTACGTTTGATTGCCTGGTTCAAGTTACGCGGATCTAAACAAACTCTGAGCTGTCCATTTTTCTTTTCCACCAACAAAAGAGAACTTACCCATTCTGTTGGCTCGGTGACTTTTGTAATTACACTCATGTCTTCCATCTTGTTCAATTCCTGTTGTAGTCTTTCATACAAAGCAAATGGAACCTTCCTAGGAGCATCGATTTTTGGTGTTACCTGTGGATCAACCTGTATATGACACTGACCTGGTAAACAACCTAGACCAACAAAGACTGATTGATATTTATCAATTAAATCATTTACATCTGATTTTTCATTTGACTGTGACTGACTGTTTACATTTGACTTTTCATTTGACTCTGACTGACTTTTGTTTACATGTTTTGACATACTATTTTGTGAATAACATTTTTTATTTGACTTGACTTTTTTGTCTGACTGTACATTTTGACTTGACACAACATGACTTGACTTAATATTTTTGCCTGACTGTATAATCTGACTAGACTTGACATTTTTGTCTGACTGACTTGACTGGACATTATTTTCTGACTTGACTACACTGTATACACGCTTTATAAGGCCTAATTCAATGCAAGTTGTTTTTCCAATGACAGTTGGAGTTAACTCATTTAAATCAGCGACTATAAAATTTATGTCCTTTGACATTTGACTGTTCTGTGACTGAAAGTTACAATTGAACACTTTTTGACCTAAGACTTTGATCTGACCACCATTATATGCAGTTATCTTAGCACTACATTTTGACAATGAAAAGACTTGACACTTTAATGACTGAAATACAGACCTAGACATGATATTAGCATCACTGCCAGTATCTAAAATACATTTTACCTTTTGACCATTTATTTCCATGGTAATTGTCCAATCTGAATCACTTCCCACCTTGTGAACGCATCCTATGAACAAGTTGTCATCACCATACTGATCATCAGAATCTTCATCACTTGCCTGTACACAATGGACCCTTTTGGTGCGACAGTATGCTTGAAAATGTCCTATGCGATTACATTTTCTGCATTTTGCATTTTCTGCGGGGCACTTGAATCTATGGACTTGACCACAGCGCGAACACACATTCTTAGGAGTTGACCGACTTGATGACTTATGACTATTAGTTGTTGACTGACGAACTTTTGATTTAGACCGTGTTGTTTTAGTAAACATGACTGTCGACTCCGTCTGTTGACCTTGAAGAGCTGTTGCCTGATTTTGAGATAAGACCATTGTTTTTGCTAATTCCAGTGCCTTGTCCAATGTCAGACCATCGTCTAGTAGTAACTTCTCACGTATTTGGTTATATTTGGAATGCATGTTACAAATAAACATTGCCTTTATAAGTCGATTTTGTAAAGAACCAAAATCGCACGATTGGCTTTTTGCTCTAAGTTTAGTGGCGAATTCTTCAAGAGATTCGTTCTCTGCTTGTTTGTATGTAAAGAAGTTGTGGCATTCAAATGTTATATTCGTTTTCGGCACAAAATAGTCTTCAAAAAGCTTGACGAGATCGCCATATTTGATAGTATCTTCATTTTTTTGAAATGAATTAAATATGTCAAGGCACTTTTCTCCGATCATATTTAGGAATATTGCCACTTTTCTCTGGTCATCCTCGTCTTCCAGAGATGACGCTCTTAGGTATAGCTTGAAAGACTGGTGCCATTTTTTCCAGTTTTGTGCGAGATTGCCCGCCATTACCATTGGTTTGCAGCCTCCTAGGCTAATCCTCTTGTAATGGACTTTTTCTTCAGTTTCATTATCGCTCGACATTTTGACTTTTGACAACATTTATACTAGTTCTTTTAGACTTCTGACACCATGTTTTAAGACTTATTAAAAAGACAAATGTGAGATTTAAATAACTTTTATTGTAGACACTAAGGTTATATAGACAGAGCATGACCGACAATCTGACAGTAGTTAGTGACGTCACACATGGTGTTACCTTAACCATTACAATGGTAATGGTAAGGTGTCGCGGTAAGTAGACATTATAAATATTTGTTTTAGAATATATTATTATAATAAAATAGCTAATTGTTTGCATGTTCTTTTGATAGAATTAATATGTATAGATATATCTTTTCCAGAAAATCACAGTTCGTTTGTGGATTAATACATATCAAGAACTGGTGACGTGAAGCGTAACCGCCCCGGCCGCGGCCCACAAGCGATGGCATACCTATACAGATGCTTCTGGCCTTCGGGCCTTCACCGTGAGATCACACAGAAGAATTGAAAACGACTAATTCAACTGCCGTTACATATAATACATCATTGGAAAGAATGAGGAGACATTTACATGCAGCTGGGATCCACAATTATAAGCCGGCAAAAAAATAGAACTAACCGAAGCTCATCGTCAAGCCAGAATAAGATTCGAAGCAAATTATCTTAATTTTGATTTAGAGAATGTGTTTTATAATTTAAATTTAATTACAGATAATGAGTATAAATAGTTATATAGTTATATAAATATTATAATATAGTTATATAAATAACTTTAGCTAATATAGTTATATAAATAACTATATATAAACTTTAGCTGGAAAGCTTAGTTCAGCTGCTTATGCCGTCAAAAAAATTAGGCAGTTAACAGATGTAGACACTGCACGGCTAGTGTATTTTAGTTATTTCCATAGTATTATGTGTTACGGAATTTTACTCTGGGGACATGCAGCTGATATTAAAACTATTTTCGTTTTACAAAAAAGGGCAATTCGCGCAATCTATCAGATGCGATCCCGCGACTCGTTGAGGGATAAGTTTAAGGAAATTAATATTTTTACGGTTGCTAGTCAATTCATATATGAGAACATTATGTACGTCCGCAAGAATCTGCATTTGTTTCGTAAAAACAGTGACAGGCATGATTTAAACCTAAGGAATATAAATAACATTGATATTGCCTATTCGAGACTGAGCAAAGTTAAAAAGTCGTTTGTGGGGCAATGTGTACGATTCTATAATAAAATACCAGAACATGTAACAAATCTGCCTGAAAACAAATTCAAAACGCATGTAAAACAATGTCTGTGCTCAAAAGGTTATTATAAGATAATAGATTATGTGAATGACAAAGACATTTGGAAATGTATTGCTCTTCCTGATAACTTTATTGTTGATAACAAACATTGTATTAGTAATTAAGTGTTATTTTAAAAAATGTGTTGAAGCGAGTTTCTTTTGGGCTCGACGTTTCTTCTCGCTTCGGAAACACTGCCCGAAACGTTGAGTGTACAAGTTCCGCGTGGTAGGAACTTTGTACTAGGTAGAAAAAAAAGACGATTTAAAAGTATGTGCAAAACATCTACTTAAATAAAAAAACATTTTGAATTTTGAATATTATATAGTTAAATAGTCATATATACAGATAACATAATAAACTATTATTTGTAAAGAGAATAAAATCATCCTATGACAAATAACTTGAGAGATATAAATTGTTACTTAATATAGGTAACATGTTGGTTCTCTTAATTAAAAAATACCTAATCATAGTTTGAGTTTATTCAGAAATATAGGTATTCATTTTCTAAAAGAGATAAAAATAAAATCTTTGGATATTAAATTTTTTTTTTATTGTTTTAAACTCTGTTATTAACATTTAACATAAAGTCACAGAATGACAAAATTAGCATTTATTTCAAAAAACGTAAAAAACTCGTTCCTCTCAATTTCATTTCAAATCCGTTTACTAAATGAGCCATATCGGCGGCTGTTGTAAGGTTGAAATAAAGATATGTATGGTACCGTAACAGCTGTTCCTTCGTAAACTAATCAATAGATGGCATAACCGAGATAACATCCATCGTTATATATTTCCTTTAACCGAAGGAAGGCAGTAAGCAGATGGTTGCTTAAGCCGGAGTCGTACTAAACGGATACATTTTCATAGTATGTTTATATAGAACCAAACTTGAGTTTGCATATCCGTCGCTAAAAGCGGTTGGTCGTTATAAACGAAGTCGTAATAGACGGATTCTACTGTAATTATTAATTTTAATTAATTTATTGAAAGTTTTAATTTACTGAGAGTAATATTATTTATCTTAAATTTGCGTATTTAATATTGCTTGAGTTTTTACCTTGTTAGACAAGTAAAGTATTTTCATCATAGATAAGTAAATGTATTTCGTTAAACTTTATATAAAGCTACTGCAGCAGCAAATATTTCGTAATGATTACGGAAATCAAAGCTCCTTGTGGATTTCATTTTATATAATATTTAATAAAATTTTGGCACTTGTGTTTTACATAAAAATGACGCGCCTTTTCATTCCGCGATTGTATGTCGTTGAACCAAATTGTTGTGTCGGCTCAGAGCGAACGCTCGGCTCTCGTCCGTGTGAATGGAGCCTTATCAACTCGCCGTCATTAGTGATGATCGGCTATAATGTCTCTTTACTCTATGGTTTCATCAGCTTATGAAATATGGATAGTGTTGTAACCATTACAGTCTTACAAATTCTCTTTCCTTCTACAATTCTTAGTGCAGTTTGCTAATGGTACATATAATGGCGTTCTTGAGGTATTTATTCTCATTGGCTGATGACCTGGTTAATATCGCGGGAAGTTGATGGATGTGGGCAGCGCAATACTGGTCGGGAAATACTTGGGGCAGGCCTTTTTTTATGGCAACGGTGGCAAACGAGCAGACGGATCACCTGATGGTAGGCGATTACCGCCGTCCGTAGACACCCGCAACATCGAAGAGTCACAAGTTCGTTGCCGCCCTTTAATGGGAGTACGCTCTTTTCTTGAAGGTTTGAATGTCGTATCGGTCCGTAAATACTGCAGGCGACAATTTATTCCATATTGTGGTTGTGCGAGGCAAAAAGTTTCTAGTGAAACGCACAGTTGTGGACTGCCAACCATCTAAGTGATGGGGATGAAATTGTTGTCGCGTGGAACGATGGCGAAAAGAGAAGGCAGGGATCAATCCAAACAATTCCTTGGAACACTCCCCATAGTACATGCGATAGAGAATGCAGAGCGAGGCTTTTGTGTAGCAGTGGATATGTTTCAGCTGATATGATGGTGGCATTATTTATGTAAGATAGCTAAATTTCGTCAGCCGCCGGATGAACATCTGTGACCTCAGAAGTTTATCAGTGTGTTGCCGATTCTTGAGCGGTGCAATGCGAGCACTATACCCATCCAAATGGACTTTGTAAAACAATTTCCTCGACAAGTGAAAATAAAATATTATTTCTAATATACAGGGTGTCAAAAAAGTGCGTTTCCATACTAGTGAATCAAGAATTTGTATGGGAAACTGAAAAAAAGTTGTAGATCGGATTTATTTAAATATTTTTCCTGTATTCTATACTTGATTCTGAGTAACTGTAATTATTTACAATAATATTCTCGTCTTCAGAGAGTGGCAGGAATTGTACTTCCTCCGAAGGCGACCTCCCTGCCGCTGTAGGTATGATGCGGTGACTGACCGTCCGTACAGTCATCCTTTATCTCGCTCACTCCTCATGTGTTAGAAAAAGTAGCCTACGTGGAAGCTACTAAGCTAACGTTTTCCCAATCAATTGTTGCATCGAACCAGTCCGGCCTTAACGTAACTTGACATAACCACTAACCACTAGTTGTACAACCAACCAGCGGTTAAGGCGTGATTCCCATAAGTTATGGTGGTCATAGGTCATCAATACTCGTACCATGATTGCGACGACACTGTTTATAGCATTTAATGTGAAGAACAGTATCGCTATCCTTCTCTTTAGTTTGACGTTGAAAAGAGACGAATATAAATCGGAAGTATTGACTTCAGTCCTTTCAGTTCAGTTCTACCAACATGAAACATATAGGTATTACAGATTACGAGTAGGCCTATCCAACAAGCACCCACTCTACGGTCTAGATCTCTTCATGACACCGACTAAATGCTGTTTGTAAAACTATAATTTGTTTGCACGATAAAATAGGAAATCTATCTTAGACCTCATGTGTAGAGTGTGGAATAACCTTCCCTAGATGTGGGGAGAGATTAGTGATGTACATACCGAGTATTCTTCTGTACGAAACCACGTTTACAGCTTAGTTTTGTTCCGGTATCGAGAAAAAACTAGACCATAGACAAATCGCTTGCTTATCTATATAAAACATAACTTTGACACACACACACTGACACACATACACGTGGTTCTGTATGATGAGAACAAGCCTCAGTTAACGGGTCCTAAAGCTTTTTTTATACTAAAAGCGGAAATACATTTACGCAAATATGAAATAACGAAGATTATCAATTAATGTTATGTGGTTTTATTGACCTTTCGCTCGCTGTTTGCGTAACCGACGACTGTCGGAGAAGAGAACAAGCCGGGTCATTGAGCTATCTATGGTTCAATACCTTTCCCGGATTACCTACATCTGGTGTGCCCCTCGATAAAGTAAATAAACGAAAATATGATGGCTCCACCAGCTTCAATTTTGATAGCTTATACCTATCTCGGAAACGTGACACTTTAGGATGTTTCTGTCAATACAGTTTTTGTTTGTATTGCTCTCAGCTATCGATTCATGCAAATTTCATGGGTGGCCGCTATTTGCAAAAAATAATAATAATGGCGGACAGTATGTAGGCCAGCCTTCATACTAAAATATTCTAAGCCCTTTCATCTAAACCCGTCCAGAGGTCTTGGCGCTAGAGCAACGGAAGGTCACACATACATACACACAGTCCTTTATATTTTTCAAGTTTTTTGGGCTCTATTAGTGTAAGAAAATCGATCCCCATTAAAATGACAAGTTAGATGTTTTGTCATGACAATACTTCCTACTCCTTCGTCGCCCGAAAGTAAAAACAGAATTCACGAAAAATTACATAAGCATTATCTTTTGAATTACTAGGTGTAATTAATTGAAATAAACACTTAATGGTTTGTAAATATTATAGAACTACACTTAGTAAATCTACGCAAGTATGCGTATCTATCACGGGTTCAGTAGCCATACCTACTTTGAATTTGTTTTTTTTTATCAATTTTTGAATATTGCCTTTTTTAGCGTTCCGTAGCCAAATGGCAAAAAACGGAACCTTTATGGATTCGTCATGTCTGTCTGTCTGTCCGTATGTCACAGCCACTTTTTTTCCGAAACTATAAGAACTATACTGTTGAAACTTGGTAAGTAGATGTATTTTGTGAACCGCATTAAGATTTTCACACAAAAATAGAAAAAAAACAATAAATTTTGGGGGCTCCCCATACTTAGAACTGAAACTCAAAAAAAATTTTTTCATCAAACCCATTCGTGTGGGTATATCTATGGATAGGTCTTCAAAAATGATATTGAGGTTTGTAATATCATTTTCTTCTAAACTGAATAGTTTGCGCGAGAGACACTTCCAAAGTTGTAAAATGTGTGTCCCCCCCCCCCCGTAACTTCTAAAATAAGAGAATGATAAAAATAAAAAATATATATGATGTACATTACCATGCAAACTTCCACCGAAAATTGGTTTGAACGATATCTAGTAAGTAGTTTTTTTTTAATACGTCATAAATCGTAAACCGCAATTTACCTTTCATTCAAGTTACAACGAACTACAAAAACTTTTATATTATGTTACTTGCTGCTACGGAACCCTTCATGGGCGAGTCCGACTCGCACTTGGCCGCTTTTTTGACGATATGTTCTAATTTCACCCGTTTGTGTAACGTAGGCAATTACTTCTGGGAATTTTAATTATTATGAAGTAAAATTAATGTTTTGAAGCTTTGAAATGTCTTAATTTTATTGCTTACTTTCACCTAAAGATCTACATATCAAACTGAACAACATTTTTAGGAGCCTAAATGACATTTCAGCAAAAAGCACTTCTTAAGTACGTAAGCCGGTTGGTTGCCGGGACTTGTACCGAGCACACGTCTGCTGAGTTAATTTTTTAATTATTTCCGTTTTAGAGTAGTCTCAACGTTATTTTGTGATGGGGATATAGCTGTGATTCCGATTCAGTGATAAGCGGACATAAGAAGAGGATTAACTCGAGAGACAGCTCCGTTTTCCGAGTTCCAGCAGCAAACCACCACGTGGAGCGTCTTTAAGTGCCCATCACCCTTAGAGCCGTGCCTTTCACTTGACATTGGCGTTTCGCCATTTTTTTTTATTGAAGATTCTCCCATTTGTCACTTGACATTGGCAAAATCACTCCTTATATGAGGTGATGAAGAATAGAAGTACGTGAGCCTTGAGTTTTGTATCTTAGGTGGGCTAGGTGGCTAGAGGCTACCAGAGTCACAGCATATCCTCGGTCATGGGTTTGACTGTTAGTGGCATTTATCTCGACCGTTTCCGTGCTTCGCAAGGCACGTTAAGCCGTTGGTGCCGGCTGCTATCGCTAGCAGTCGTTAAGCCATGTCGGAGGCCTTATAGGCGGCTTGAACACTTCTGACACTGGGGTTGGCCACTAGCCCCAAAACCTCCACCAATCCGGACTTGGCCCCCGTGTGTGGAGTATGGCCTAACCTTCCCGAGTAATGGGAAGAGACCCGTGCCCCTGCAGGGACGTAATGGGTTCTTTACAGGTGGCTAAAAGGCTACCAGAGTCACAAGATATTGTTTGACCTTACCTTTAATTGTTTTGACGTAATTTGACGATCTCTTTACGTAAAGGTAATTGCTTTTTTATTACTTGTGACGGTGGCTCATTCCGTGTCATGGCACACAACCTTCTTGGACTATTTTAAGTGGAAAATTAAGGCACATGTTGGTTGACTACTGTGCTTATAAAGTTCGAGAACATATTTATTTAAAGCTATCGTAGCTTCTATGAAAGATTTTGTTTTTGTTTTGTATTGATATCCTGATGAGCCAAGATGAGTTTGTTTGTTTGTTTGTAAACTCTTTATTGCATACAATAACACATAAAACAAATTATAGCAAAGGCGGACTTATCCCTTTCGGGATCTCTTCCAGTCAACCTTCAGAGTTTTCGATGTTCTTCAATTGTTTATACGTATGTATGTATGTATGTTGATTGACTGACTCGGTGGCTCCGTGGTTAGGGTCCTAACACTGATCCGAGGGCCATGGGTCCGATTCCCACTCAAGGCAAACATTTCGGTGATACCTACTTTAAATTGATTATTAATTCTATATTAGCATCAATCGTACTTATGTACAATACATTATACAGATTGTAAAAAATTTGGTGTAGGACCCATTAACTGAGAATTCTACTCATCGTACTGAACAACTTTTGTTCTACGACTTTGCTCAAATCGCAAAAAATTTTTGGACTCTCCATACAAATTGATTATCTGTTTTGCCACTTTTGTATGGAGAGTCCAAAATTTTTTTGCGATTTGAGCAAAGTTGTTGAACAAAAGTTGTTCAGTACGATGAGTAAAATCTCCAGTTTATTTTGTTACACCCTGTATTATTGTACTATTAATATTTGAATCAAGAAAATAATAGTCAATTCAAATTGACTATCATTATTGCGTCAGAGTCAATAGAAGTTCACGTGTGCGCAGAGTTCATTGACATTTGATTGCTTTACCTACATGTAGATGCGTTCTGTCACCGGTGCGCGCGCGCAGGGAAACCTGCAACAATGCAGTCACATTACCTTCCGGAACAGTTGACGCATCACCAAGCGTAGTAGACTCTGAGACAGTGAAAAACTTGAGTTAAACCGCATCCGTGACGTGTTAGTCATCCACATAGAGAGAGGTTATGGGTTCGATTTTCGGCGAAGTTCATTCATATGTATGTCGCAGTAAGATGGTTGAAGCCGTGATATAGTTATATGCCTAGTGATATAACTATATACCGTAACATAGTTGTACGTAAGCTGTTTATACATACACAATACATGTACGTTTAAATACATACATTTTATAGATATAATACGCCCAGACATAGAGTAAATAAATCTTTGGGTACAAGATTATTAACTTTCATTACCAGACCATCCATTTAAGCAAGTTTAGACTCTTATTAATGTTTTCTAATGAAACTCGAGAGGCAAATTGCGAATTGTTGTGTAGAAATAATTCTGAAACTCTTACTAATAGAAGCTTGTGTTATGCTTTTTTTATTACATAAATGCTTCAGTAATATGTCAAAGTAATCAATCACATTAGAATTCGGTTAGATAATTTAATATCTGATAGTGATAAAATAAAAAGCGGCCAAGTGCGAATCGGTCTCGCCCATGAAGGGTTCCGTAGCAGCAAGTAACATAATATAAAAGTTTTTGTAGTTCGTTGTAACTTGAATGAAAGGTAAATTGCGGTTTACGATTTATGACGTATTAAAAAAAACTACTTACTAGATATCGTTCAAACCAATTTTCGGTGGAAGTTTGCATGGTAATGTACATCATATATTTTTTTTAGTTTTATCATTCTCTTATTTTAGAAGTTACGGGGGGGGGGGGACACATTTTACAACCAAGGTTCGGAACCGGTTAACAAATACCGGTTAATTTCGTTCGAATTTCGGTTAACGATTCCGTTCAGGTTAAACCCGGTTTCCAGCTTAACCGGTAAATTTGAATAAAATATCGGTTAATCAGGAAGCGGTTATCTAACCGAAATAAGAACTAAATTAACCGGTTAAAACCAAACTTAGTCAAGTACAGGCGCGTCGCGTGGGTGCCACTGCCCGAGTCTTCTGCTCACTTTCTCGCACGCTTTCAATTGATTGCACGTGGCAAACATGCCTACAAAGTCGCATATTCTTCAAATTAACCGGTTAATTCCGTTCGAACGAAAAAATATCGGTTTTGGTTAAACCGGTTAAATATACCGGTAACCGAAACCTGAACGAAACCTTAACCGAAATTATTTCGATATAGGGGTCAATGACCGAAACCGGTATTTTCAAAAAACCGGTTTCCAAACCCTGTTTACAACTTTGGAAGTGTCTCTCGCGCAAACTATTCAGTTTAGAAGAAAATGATATTAGAAACCTCAATATCATTTTTGAAGACCTATCCATAGATACCCCACACGTATGGGTTTGATGAAAAAATTTTTTTTTAATTTCAGTTCTAAGTATGGGGAGCCCCCAAAATTTATTGTTTTTTTCTATTTTTGTGTGAAAATCTTAATGCGGTTCACAAAATACATCTACTTACCAAGTTTCAACAGTATGGTTCTTATATTTTCGGAAAAAAAGTGGCTGTGACATACGGACAGACAGACAGACAGACATGACGAATCCATAAGGGTTCCGTTTTTTGCCATTTGGCTACGGAACCCTAAAAATGAATACGTATGTGAAAAAATATAATACATATTAAAAAACAAACATACATTATTAGAAAAACGAAAACCAGACTATGTAACATGCAAATTCATCAATATTTTGGTTACAGAGCCAGTCAAACAAACTGACATACATACATCATAGGATACTCAGGAAAATAATAAACGGTGACTAGTTCTCTAAAACTAGCATTCAACATCTTAAAGTTGATTCTTCCAAATGTATATCATAATAAATTAAATTGCTGTAACTAACAAGGCTGTGAACACTGGTTGTTACAAAACTATAATACATGGTGTGGATTAAATATATGAGTTATTACAATAAACTACATAAATAGTCATGGGATTGTAACTGGACTGTTTTTGTTCTTGTGTATGAAATGAATAAATAAATTAAAATAAGTTATTTGTCATTAAGAATTTATTGTTGACTGTTTGCCTGGCTTTTAAAAAATTTGTCGTTTTTCTTATCCAAAAAGCTAAATTTGAATTTTATTATACAATTCATATGTTTTTATATAATTTCTATTAAATTCAGTCAATTTTATTTCGTAAAAAAGTTAATAGGTAACAAATTTTTTAGATAAATTATTTTGTGCTTTTTTTGCGTCCGTTTGAGCTGCTGCTTATATATTATAGGATATTATAGGATATATATTATAGGATATTCACATCTTATCAGAGACATGTTGTATATTCTTATTGTTAATGTAAATTTAGGGTTTTCCTAATGTGCCTGAAAAATATGATAATAATATGGCTCCTGTTTAGAAAACTGTAAACTTTTTGTCATGGATCCGTACTCATTTCACAATAGATAACTAATTAGGTGATTCTATTAATTTTGCTGACTAAAACCCTATAAATGAGTAAACGATCTACATAGATAACTTTTTAAGGGAACTACAGTATATTTTTTTGATTTCTCCCAATGTGTAGAACATAAGTTTAGTTTCAGGGAAGCCGCTTTAAAGGTCGACCCACAGATATATAAACTAAACCTTTAGTTTATATATCTGTGGGTCGACCATACTTTTTGAGTCATAAGAACAGCCTGTATAGGTATTTCAACCATTACAAGCCACAGAACAGACCAACTCTCGGTCTCAAAAGCGCTCTCAGAGAACAATTGTTATTATTTCTCTAAAGACTATGATTTGTTGGCGTGAGCTAATGCGGTTTCGGTTACTCAGTTTTGCAAAATGAACATTTTGTTATCCTATTTTTCTACTAGTTATGATGTTTTTTTATTAATATTGAAAATGTTGTAAATTGTTTTGCAATTTTGTGAGGTTACTTTATGAATATTATGATGATATTCAAAGAAATTGATGCTCTAAAAATTTAATATCGGAGAGGGTTCATTCTGGGGTTTGGAAAACAGAAAATAACTTAATTCGATAAACTACATTTCCTACTTCAATAACATAACTTAAAACTGTAATGATAGAAGTCTTTACTTCGTAACGATTTCATTGATAACCTAGCTACGATTTTGAAAAAGATCATTGTCAGTCTTTCTTTGTCCCCAACCTAGCGAATCTATCGCGAGACAATAGCATCGTAAGTAAAATGGTAAAACTGTGCTAGCCTGCCAGTGACAAGATCAACATCGCGATTGTCGCTTGCCGGCGCGGCGGCGGCGGGCGCGTACGCACCCACGCTTACCATTGTCTCCAGTTCCGCAGTTCCGGCAAAAAACTGGTCTTCAGTATGCACTACATAGTAAGTTGAATCGATAAAAAAGTTACGCAATTAGCGTCTCCTTATTACCAATATTTTCGTCACCAAATATAGCAGTACTGCCACAGATTAGATAATGATTTATTTATTTAAAGTAGCTACAGTATGTAGACTTTTTAAATGTCAATAACAAGAAAAAAGAAAAATAGGTATAACAGTAATGTCAAATACGTATAGTATATACAAACGCTAGGCAAACATTTTTCGCTCTGATTGTACTTACAGTTTCCACCGAGAAAGTATTTCGGTTTCATGATTAGTATAAAAATTTCATTTGTTACATTTTCTCAAAAAAAATATTGGCCTATATCAGATCAGTTTATCTTTTTCTAAGCACTCATTAATCCAGCTTGGTGACGGGGTCTGCTTTCTTGACAATTTCCTCCACTTCGCTCTATCTTGTACATTGTACCCAGAAAGATGGAACTTTGAACGTCCTTTTTGAGTACGTCCAGCCAACTGAGTTTGGGTCTTGCTCCTTCGTTGGCCTGATAAATCCCTTCTAGCGCCATATGCCAACCTACTCGGGTGGTATTCTTTATACCTACGTGGACATAGGTTTTTTTTAAGTGTAGCTACAACATCACGGGTTCTGAAGGCTGCCTCAGTACGAGCAACGGATACTATCGTGCTTTTATAAAAATTAAACGAGACAATACATTGCAGTAGGAATCTCATATGAATTTATCCAGTCTGAAGTTAGCAAGCATATACCTAAGTATTTTATAAAAATTAACTTAATATCCATAATCATAAATTCACAAAATTGATTATTTATTCCGCACTTGGCGACTTGATAGTCAATCAGTAAAAAAACAGAAGACAAAACTTCTGTATTGTCATGGATTGTTTAGTAGGTAGGTAGCGTACATACGTACATATTTTTCTTTGCCCAACACAAACGTGGCCCAGCTCAAAGGCAGAGAAATCTGGCAATGATTGCACAGTGAGGTGTCCAGTTAGCGACTCGGAGTGAGCTAATATTTGAGCTGACTTCCTTACGAGGTCCGGTATTTACCTTCATATTAGAGGCTACGTCAAACTGAAAAGTGTCATTTTTAAAATATCCGAACGGCTCTATTACGTAATGTTTTCGGGCTAAGAACTGCGTAGTGTAAATAGGATACATGAACAAAACAAAAAGCGCCTTCCAGTTGTGGATAAAAACAAAAACTAAATACTCGGTCATGTGCTCCTAAACTAGGAGCCTCTGTATTATAGAAACCAGAGACTGATATAGATATGCATATACGTTTAAATACATACATTTATATATACAGTACACCAAGACACAGACCAAAAAATATCTGGCATGGGTGGGAACCGAACCCACGACCCTCTCATCTGTAGTCAGGAGCGCTAATCACTGAGCCACCCACTGAGTCAGGCAAATGGATAGATAACATGCGAACATGTTATGCCTCGCCTGCCAAACATAGCGTTTACCACAAAAATCGCCAAAGATAAACTGAAGCCGTTGCTAGTCCTCCGTTGCTAGTAATCCTTCTATTTTTCTATTCGGCATTCGACATCTCATAACGAGCGTGATTTTGCCAATGTCAAGTGAAAAATGGGAGAATGGGAGCTGTCTCCCGAGTTAATCCTCTTCTTATGACCGCTTATTACTGAATCGGAATCACAGCTATTTCCCCATCACAAAAATAACGTTGAGACTACACTAAAACGAAAATAATTAAAAAAATAACTCAGCAGACGTGTGCTCGGTACAAGTTCCGGCAACCAACCCCGAAGACAAAACGTGGCAATGGCAGTAAATAATCAAAGGTGGAAATCCTTGCGGGGGGTCTTTGTCTAGCAGTGGACGTCTGTTTTCTGATTATGATGTTAATATTTGACAAAAATCATTACTTACTTTATATTATGTTAATTATTACTGCTTGACGTAAACATTAAGAGGTAGATAGAGGTTAATATACCAAGAATTACACAGCCTACATCACTGAGTCAAGAAGCATGATTTTTGGCATTGGATGTTTCTAGATTAAATAAGTGGACCGATCGGGAAAGTGGTCTGCTTTTCAGAAGTAATTGACTAATTATTACATAACTATACGAATCACATCAGTGTATCGTACAATCAAATCTTCGTCCCAGTACGTAAAGATTTCGATGGTTTGCTCTCAATTCCATATTCGTACCGATTATCGGAAATAACAGATCTCGTAACGGCAAAGAAGATAAAAACGTAAGAAGTAACAGATAGGACACACACTTTGAAAAAGACTGAAATGGCATTTATATCAACAATTACTGAACCCAAACCCTACTCTACTACCTACCTTTACTCAACTTTCAGGCAATTTTATGATGACGTCGAACAGCAATTTGTTGGTAACAAAAAACTAGCTATGTCATATTGATGCCAGAACAAATCAATCGTATCGTACCAGCAGCAAAGGAGCACATGACACACATCGCTTTGCCGTGCTAAATAAGATAGAAATATCAACGACAGTAACATAAATGTACCTATAATTTTAACTTCAAAATAACGTGTTTAATAAGTAGGTAATTACCCGGCGGTGCCGGGTACCCGGCGCTATTACCCGGTACCCGGCCGGATCCTTAAAAAAGCGCCGGATCCGCCGGGTACTGGATCCAAACCGGGTATCCGGTACATGTCTAATCACGACCAAACTAAGTACTTATGTACTTAGTATGAAAGGTCCAAATTATTTTTTTTGCGAAATGACCATTGGTTACTTGGGGGAAGTTGCTCAGTTTCATGAGTAGAAGCCACTGTGAAGTTTTGGTGGGGGATCCAAAAATAACCCTGTAGAGTCCATATTTATGTGAATAACTTACAAAGCTGAACACGTTAAAAACAACCGACTTCAATCGTAAAAACAACAATTCAGCTACAATGTATTTTTCATAAAGCGCTGAATCGATTTCGAAAAAATATATATATGGGACCATCTCTGAAGTGCGACCTACCAAGGGAAGGGGAGAACCTCCTCCCTTTTGAAGTCGGTTAAAAATTGCATACAAAGTATTCAAAATGTTTGGAACGACCTAACCGAGAGTGGACCTGTGATATCTACAGCGTGAGTACGTTTCATGAATCTACTGCAACAACCATTCGTTATGTCAACAGAATAGCCTAAAGCAAAAATGTCTTAAGTGTGAAAGGTACAAAACGCTAGCAGTCAGAACGTACCCTTGGAAAGCACTTGATAGAATGTCCGTTCTGTGCAATACATATTATGTTTCGCTCATCTGTGGTACAAGCTTAGCTTAGTCATAAAGAGAGTGAGTATTGCTGCGTCACGCACGCGCCTCACTCGTCTGTTTACAAAACACAGCTACCGTATGTAAAAAAGGTCGTTCACATTCTTTCAAATTTACGTAAATTGTGTAATAAACGTATTATGGACTCGGGCTTAGGTTTTTCTTTAAACAGTTCAAGTGTCTTTTCATATGCTAAAATTGTGTTTATTTTTTCATGACTGTTTACTACGTCTAGCTCACCCCGGACACTCTAACAAACTGTTGTGTTATAATGACCTATTCATTGTTACTATTATACTTAACACCCTGTTAAAAAAGTGCGCTTGAAATTTTAAAGAGTTACTCAGAATCAAGTTTACAACACAAGAAAAATATTGAAAAGATCCGATCTAAGTACAATTTTTTTTTAGTTTCCAATACTAAATCTGAACAGTTAATCGAGTGTTTGTATGGGAAACTGAAAAAAAAATGCAGATAGATTTTTTCCATATTTTTCCTGTATTTCTATACTTGATTCTGAGTAACCCCTTAAAAACCCTTAACACCCTGTATAATCGCAACAAAATCAAAATCATTTATTTCTTTTCGTCGCAGGTACATTGAGCAATCTTGTAACCGTATTACCCGGGAGATCGCATACATCATGATCATTACAGTGCTGAATTCAAATCAAAATTTAAGAATTTTGCCCCAGTTTTAAAGAGTATTTCATGTTAAAACGCAACACTAAAACTCCAAACTTTTTATTACATATTTCTTAAGAAAAAAATAATTTTACGTACTTTTTTTAACACTCTGTATATGTATACTATACCTCTTTCATACTTAAGTATGATTTGACGATGTGTTAGGCAATTTATTGGCGCACGATATTTATGGCTGTCAAAGGCGAGTGCAGTAAGCGTAAGCAGCTTCCTAGTGCAACTGGCCTCACGGGCAGTCACTTTTACGCTTAACCTCTTGGGGACCAGCGTCGTAAATATAATACATAAAAAGAAAAATATATTTGATCGCTATCTGTATAATAAATGTCGAACTGTTATTTTAGGTTCATAGACAAACTGTTAATACGCCATTTTGAACTTATATTGGTCAGTCAACTGTCAATTAAATAATTAATTCTTCATTTTGACGTGAACGATGGCGGCAAGGGTATCACCACATGAAAGTAATTTTCAATATTTAGAAAAATATTTAAGTATTTCATTGTGTACTTATAACTAATATTTTGTGATACATTAGTCTATTCTTTTTAACATGGGTTAATCATCGCGAGAATGATGATGACTACTCAGGAATGGCTTTGGAAGAACGAGATATTGTAAGTGCAACACGAGTAGGCTCCAGAAGGCAAGCAAATGTGCCGGCGACGACGGCCACACTTAGCGGCGGCGGCGGCGCCTGCAGCAGTGGCCCCATAAGCGCGCGCGCCCGCCCGCGCCCCATCGCCGTGCGGCTGGCGCGCCGCGCGCTCCGCGACGAGCTTCTGAAAAACGCACGAGTAAGGCGCGGAGTGACCACAGGTGAGCTGGGTCTTCCTCTTCCTAACCACGAGTCGAAACCCTTCTTCGTTAACGAAAGACTTACTAAGATTAACCGTGTGATATTCGGCAAAGCGAGAGAAGCGGGAAGAGTCCTGAATTGGAAGTTCGTTTGGTCCCGGGAAGGAAAGATTTATGCCAAACGCACAGACTCCCCGAGCTCACCTGTCCACCAGCTACGAGGTGAAAAAGACATCGCTCGAGTTTTTGGCTCAACACAAAACACTCAAGCTCAATAACATCATTGTAACTTTTGGTCATGGTAAAACTATGTGGATATGCTCACTACTGCATGTATTACATTGGTTGTGGATTTGTTTTGCTACCGTAAATACAATTTATATTAAATTATTAGCGGTGCTTAAAGAACTGGATAAATTAACATTGATAAAATCATACAATAATCCTGTAACTGTAGCTAAAAATGTACCTAAATGTAAAAGTTTCATGGGAAAATACTTACCCTTGCCTGTTTATGGTTGTTATAATAAACATATAGCTAAACTCGCAAACTTTAACATTGTAAAAATAAATCACTTTCGCAATATTGATTCACATAAAATATTGCTTATTGCTATTGTGCTGCGTATACCGGGAAAACGTTTCGTGTGTTGTTTTTATCTCCGGTTTAGCTCAAAACACAAATTAAAACAACAAATTGTTTTGGTTAACACATTTCTAACGCTTCAACAATACATTATTAACAATGATTAACACTAATAAAAACATTTTGACACTAGCTTTCCTTAATGCACGGTCACTAAACACGGGTAAAGACGAATTGCAATTACAGATGGACAAATACAACCCTGATATACTGGCATTAAATGAGACCTGGGAACGAGAAAACTGCGAGGTGCGCGCGCCTGCAATCGCCGGGTACACTTTCAAACACCGTCCAAGACCCGGAGGGAAAAAAGGTGGAGGAGTCGGATTTTATATCCGTAAGGGAATAAGATTTTCTATTATGCAGCATCCCGATTCTACTATGGAGCAAATGTGGATTAAACTTAAACTACCGGGTGCGTATATGTCCATCTGCACAGCTTATCGACCAGACAAAACACACCCTCCCATTAAGGAAACAATAGATTCACTATGTGAATCGCTATGCGTATGTGGCAAAAATAATTATTTATGTATTCTT
Source organism: Coleophora deauratella (assembly GCA_958295455.1). Taxonomy (NCBI): domain Eukaryota; kingdom Metazoa; phylum Arthropoda; class Insecta; order Lepidoptera; family Coleophoridae; genus Coleophora; species Coleophora deauratella. Next base: position 16,470,681 of record OY282400.1, on the reverse strand, counting down.
TCAGACCTCAACATCAATATGCTAGAAACAGCTGACAGAACAGTGAAAGACTTTAATGACTTCCTCGAACAACACTCTCTAGAGCAACTCGTACAGCAACCAACAAGAGTTACAGATTCAACGGCAACTTTATTAGATCTCGCGATAACGAATATACCAAATCGATGTTCAAATGTTGAAATATGCCACAATTCTGAATTAAGTGACCATGCCATGGTAATATTAACTTTTGACGTACGAAAACCAAAAATTACCCCTAAGTACCTAAATAGAAGATGTCTTAAAAATATTTCAATTCCTGATTTTCAAAAGGACCTATGTAGTATTCCATGGAAAGATGTACTTTTAGAAGATGATGTAAATAATATGGTTTTAAAGTTTACTTCGTTCATGCAAGTTTTATTCGATACACATGCTCCTATCACAAAAATTCAAATAAAAGATAAGTCACAAGCATGGTTTACAGATAATATAAAACTAATGAGAGACCTGCGCGACAAAGCACTTAAAAAGGCAAACAAATCAGGATTGCAGGCGCACATATCTTATTACAAAGAATTAAAAAATTTAACTACATCTCGTATTAAACATGAAAAAACCGCATATTTTACTTATTTTGTCAATAAAAATATAAAAAACCCAAAATTAATGTGGAAGTATCTCAAAAACAGCAAAATATTTGAAAATCCATGTGATGAAGATATTCCATTTCACCTAAGAGATCCGGATAAATTAAACGACCATTTCTTAAATGTGCCTGGAAATAGCACAAACTTGATAAGAAATATGAATTCGTTAGGTAAAAATATAAATTCCGTTTTTAATCTCCAATCAACTAATGAAGAAGCTGTACTTAAAACCATCCACTCCATACAAACAAATGCCACTGGGTATGATCTCATAAATCTTGATATGATTAGATTAACCCTAGACGTCACTTTGCCTATCATAACCGCCATAGTTAATAAATCGATTCAAACTTCAACATTTCCAGAATTATGGAAGATAGCCATTGTGAAACCCATCCCTAAAAACCGTACTATAGAATCACCTAAAGATCTAAGACCAATAAGTATTCTCCCCACATTATCCAAAATAATTGAACGTATAATTCAAAAACAAATAATAAACTACGTAGATTCTCACAACATTCTTCCACAAGTACAATCAGGATTTAGGCCAGGCCATAGCACAGCGACAGCTCTTTGCCATGTTACTGATGACATAGTTACAGCTTCAGATTTAGGGTTGGGATCTATCCTTGTACTTCTTGATTTTTCCACAGCATTAATATAAATAATTTGTTAAATAAGCTTAAATTTTATGGATTCTCTATAAATACGTGTAAATGGTTTCAATCGTTTCTTGTTGCAAGATATCAGCAAGTTCAGGTTGATGACGAGAACGGAAACCTAAAAACTTCGAACTTAAAGTTACTTAATCGTGGCGTCCCGCAAGGGTCAATACTAAGTCCCATTCTTTTCACACTATACACAGCTGATATGATTAATGTTCTACAAAATTGTAAAGCACACTTTTACGCCGACGATACACAAGTATATTTTTCTTTTAGACCAGATGACACTCATGAAGCTACTGTTAAAATAAAGCAAGACTTAGCAAGAATTTCCAGTTGGGCAGAAGACAATTCATTGGTATTAAATCCCGAAAAATCTAAATTCATAGTAATGAGAACAAAGAAACAGATTAAAACCATAAACAACAACAACCCTTTAATTTCTATTAATAGTAGACAAATAGAAACTGCACCAGTAGCTAAAAATCTAGGTTTGTGGATGGATGGTGAGCTTAAATTTGAAACACATATACAACAAAAAGCTAGACTCGCTTTCTATAGACTTAAAACTCTATATGGAATCAGAAACTTTCTCACTAAAGAAATTCGTATAACACTTTGCGATACCCTAGTCCTCTCTGTCTTCGACTATTGCGACATTGTTTATGGCCCGCGTCTATATAAGAAAACAGAAAATGTCATTCAAAGGGTACAAAATGCTTGCACTAGATTTATTTTTAATGTCCCCAAAAGAGAACACGTTAGTCCTTATCTTGTACACGAAAATATCTTGAAAATGGCACCTCGACGCAAATCACACTATGCGGGGTTAATTTTCAGGATAATTAAGTTAAAGCTTCCTAACTATCTCTATGATAAACTATCGTGGTGCAAAGATACCTATACACGAGATACGCGATCGACGCAACGCGACCAACTTTGTGTCCCTACACACAGAAATGAGGGTTTCAAGGGAAGCTTTAAATACACATCTACAAAAATATGGAATAACATACCTCCTCCTCTTAGACTATATAATAGCTATATCACTTTTAAAAAAAATTACAAAGAAATACTCATTGAAACACAAATTCAAGAGTTCCACGATAATTTTAAAAATAGTGAACGTATCCTTGAAACCCTTCAGTACAGAACAGAACAGAACAGAACCAACCATCTTAAACAACACAATAATAATACACAACTGCGACCTAGCACACAATCCAATGCAACCTTGCGTGGTATCAGTGTGTACCGTAGCGTACACACTTGAGTTTGCAATTTCCTGACTATCTTTTGTTTTATATTATTATTATATTAATTATTGTTATACACTTGTGAACACATAACCTTTAATTATTATTTTTTATTGTTTAACTTGTATTATTTTCTGTTAGGCTATCAATGTTGCTTATGTATTTCTTTTCTCTTCTTTGGGCCTGGTTGAAAACCAGCGCTGTGCAATTTTTTTTTTCTCAAATTGCCAGCACCAGCTGAACCTGGTCCATTTGTCGCCAAATTATTAAAATAACGTATCTTTAATTTTTATTGTTAGTGATAAGTTCATTTGTAATATTATGTTTAAGTTATTTTTTGCGACAATAAACTTGCTTTCATTTCATTTCATTTCATTTTCATTTCATTTCATTTCATTTCAGAAACAAATGAGAAAAGTTCTATGTCGTACAGATATTACACGTCGTCGTGGCCGCAATGACTTGTGCGTTTGATGTTTTACCTGTACGACATAGAGCACCTCTCTTCACTTTTTTTGCTATTTTTCACAGTTTTGAGGAAAGTAGAAGTCACAAATGTTCTAGCTAACACTGATTTTCTGACTGACGATTTTCATAAGAAAAACTAATAAAAATATCATGGAAATGTTAATTTTTTAAAGTTTTTTATTATTATTTGCGAGTTTATTTTGTATTTTTGATTAAGGGGAAGGGGGTCCATTATTTTTATATTACATTAATAGTTCCTGTTCTGTAACAAAATATAAGTTAGTTGTAATTTGGAGATTATGTGTACTGTGACGACAGAAATTTTAAATCACAGCCTATGTCTGCTAACTGTGATTTTGGTGAGAAACATTTTTTTTATAATTGGAATTATTAATAAATTAAAATATTTAACGCTTGCGGCTTTCACTTTAGAAATTCTCTTAATATTAATTAATATTCTTCTATGTCATATAAGACATTGAGAAAATCCTAGTTTTCCACGGAATATTTTTATTTTTCTCGGTTACTTTTTTGGCCTTTGATTCGTTTAATAGAAGTTAAATTAAACATTTCGAAAATCGAAAGTGCTGGGCCCCAGGTGGTTAAAATGGACGGACTTTCAGTGCAGTAGATAAATTCATGTCGAAAGTTCAAACTGCAATCCCGCATTTGACAACTACACATTTGAGTAACTGTTTATAGTGTGTCAAAAATGTAATTATAATTTTGTTATTGATAAGTACAGTAGATTTTTTACGGGAGCCGGGCCGTTCCCATCCCTTTAATTGTTGAGGGGAGCGATGTAGATGTAGAACCACATATTAACGCATATTTGCAAACAAAGCACCATCTGTAAATTTGAAATGAATCAAATATATCAAACGAGTAAGTTTTTTTCAATTTTTTCTGTCCTCCAAAATGGTAACGCCATCTATTGGCACCGGCCGGAACAAATGAGGTCATTCCACTAAAATGGTCATTCTACCTGCGCGGACGCATCTGTTCGGTTCACATGGTCGTTGCGGTTACTTGCAGACATGAATATGTAAAATTGCGATACGGGTTGCGGCTTAAGTTACAAGAAAATTGTATCATGCAAGTTTATCTGACACGGTTGATGGAAGAACATCCGAAGAAGTTTAAGAACGAGTTGTGTTCTTTTTCTTTTTCTAATTCAAGTAAAAAAAGAGAATTCCTCTGCATTAAAAAAGATGACCTACCCACTCACCCCGCAGCACCGAATCACGAGTACTTAACTATAACTCAAGTATAGATAAAACGTTTTGATTCATTTTGAATTACGAGGTTTCGTGTTGATTTGACACAAAATACCTTCTTTTTTACTAAACGCTCTTTATTTGTAACTTAGACCACTGTAGGACCAAAAGCAGTGAGATGCAACATTCTAAGACCTAATGGCAGAGTTCAAGTGAGTGGCCGGATCGGCCGATCTAGAATCTGGATAGCCGACCAATTATCGGCCAGCTGTTCTAGGTGACTTATGTGCGTGTAATGGCTATATAGTATCTGCTCTAATAAGCAAGAAGGCCGCCAAGTAATATACAGGTGTAACAAAATTAGTGTATGACCCGTTAACTGCGGATTCTACTCATCGTACTGAACAACTTTGTTCTACAATTTTACTCAAATCGCAAACAATTTTTTGGACCTTTCATACAAATTGATCATCTGTTTTGCCATTTTTGTATGGAGAGTCCAAAAACTTATTTGGAATCTGAGCAAAGTCGTAGAACAAAAGTTGTTCAGTGCGATGAGTAGAATCACCAGTTAACGGGTCCTACACCAATTTTGTTATAACCTGTATATGAAGTTACTTTGCGGCCTTCTTATGAGGGAGATATAAGCTTCAGCCATGTCATGAGAGATTGAACCGTGAGCCAAGAATTAATGACGGGATGATGAAACTCAAGAGCATCAATGATTTAATGGTATATGTGTAATAGTTTTTTATTTTTGATTAATGATAAGTTTATAAAGATTCAGAGATTTAACTAGGTACTAGTGATATAATAACTCACTCACAAACACATTATACTATACAGGATGTTAAATGAGTGCGTTCGTTTTAAGGAGTTACTCAGAAGCAAGTATTATAGAATATAGGAAAAATATTGAAAAATCTGATCTTAAACTTTTTTTCAGGTTTTTTTTAATTTTTTACCCTATTTTTAATCGACTTCAAAAAAAGGAGGAGGTTCTCAATTCGTCGTTTTTTTTTTAAATCTATGTTCACCGATTACTCGAAGACGCCTGAACCGATTTGGAAAATTCTTTTTTTGTTTAAAAGGGTATACTTCACAGGTAGTCCCATATAAATTTTATCGAAATCGATTTAGCGGTTTTTGAGAAAATCAATAAAACATAGCAAAATTGGAGTTGTTGCGATTGAAGTCGGTTGTTTTTAACGTATTCAGCGTGGTCAATTATATTTTATGGAGCCTAACTTTCCCTAGGTTTGGTTAGAGACCCGTGCGTTACCGCAGCAGTGGAGACGATATGGGTTGTTTCCTATGCGTACCTATTATAATTATACTACTACTACATAAAAATATGACGTCGTTTACGCGAAACTGTATGTTGCGTGACTTGCGCTGAACAACCGTCACCGGATCTTACTCAGGGATCGGGGCCCTCAGGGAGTAACCCCTTAACCTGAGTACCCCAATCCCAGAGACACCCGTCCCGGAGGACCTAATCGTAGGTCCCCGGGACTAGATTACATTTGAAGTTCATCGTATTCGGGGTCCTCCGAGACGGGTGCCTCAGGGATCGGGGCCCCTCAGGGAGTAACCCCTTACCCGCAGGAGGAGAGGGTGAGATTGCCTTTAGAGAGGGGCATGGAGTGTCCATACTGTACACATACTCAGAGCGGTAAAATTTTTGGACTTCATATAAAGGCTGTTCACCTGATCGATTTAAATAAATAAATAAATTATCATCATAAAAAAAATAAAAAACAAATAAAAAATATATTTTTAATATTATTATTTCTAGATAAAAATGAGGGCTTCTCTGCGCACTTCGCGCTATGCGAAGTGGCAGGAGCTACTCCAGCAGAAGCACAGTCGGCTGGATATTATTATTATTATCGTCTTCCTCGCCTTATTATTCCCATTTATCAGCTTAATATAATAAATAAATATCTGGGACAAATCACACACGGTCATCTGGCTCCTGATCCCCTGATTCTCTATATTATAGAAACCAGAGACTGATGAATGTGCCCTGGGTGGGGATCAAACCCACGACTCTCGGATCAATGGTCAGGAGCACTAACTACTGTGTCACCGAGACAGTCAAAATCTGTATTGGTGAAAGTTGTTCAGATTTCCGAGTAGACACTCTATAGATTGAGCTTTAGCAGACTGATCTTTTTTAAGTTTCCCTTTAAAAGTATAAATCTTAAAACTGACCAGTTTCAACACATGCCGCGCTCGATGTTTTAACCGTTAGTGTTAGAGTGATCAGTCCCTTACGTAACGGTTACATCACTGTGACCTGCGCAAACGACCCGTGGCGTGGAGTGACCCTTGTGGCGATGTGTCGACAACTCGACAGGGTTTTGAGATTTTGATAGGTGTCAGGTAGTTGAAGTCTGTGATATCCTGAGGCAAATAATAATAATAAATATCCGGGACAAATTACACACGGTCATCTGGCCCCAAATTAGGATTCCAGATGGGAACCAGAGACTGATGTACATACACATATACGTTTTAAATACATAAAATATAGATATAATACACCCAGACACAGAACGAACAAATCTGCTCATCACAGAAATGTTTGCCCTGGGTGGGGATCGTACCCACGACTCTCGGATCAGTATGCAGGAGCACTAACCACTGAGACACTGACTCAGTCAAATATTTTAATCCCCATCGGCCCAAGTAAGCGGTCCCTAACGACCACCAGTGTGGTTATGAGAACGATGTGAGGACGGTTTTAGAAATTGTTTAATTTTTACTTTGTCACTATAGATGGTGCTGCCTTAACATTTTATTTCTCTCTGGACCCAATTCTGATGTCCAAGCAGACGAAGTCGCGGGCGGAAGCTAGTATTAAATAACATTGTATTGGATACACTATGGACACTCCCTGCCGCTCCCTGAAGAAACATTAACTCCTCCCCCCTGCGGGTGCGATCCGGTGACTGATGGCCCATACAGACGTAACTCAGTTACTCAGTTATCTTTCTCACTCCTATTTGTAGAAAAAGATGATCGCAGAAGGTAAAAAATAAATTGAAATGAAAAGCCTTAAATAACATGACTTCAATATGTTGGCAACTTTACCAACATAAATAGTTTTGTAGTAGCAATACTGTATATCGCTCTCTCTCTCTCAATTTTAACATTGTATGGTGTGTTGTGTGATAAGAAGAATAAAATCAAAATTCACCATATCCAGCATTTTCATTGAGCAAACTACAGTCCACCAAGACACCTACACAATACATAGCTTATGACATAACTTTAACTGACTCGGCGGTGTAGTTGTTGCGCTTTTGGCTACTACGCTAAGGGTCGTGGGTTCGAACCTTATACCTTCGGCAAACATTTGTGTTGCGATCTCGCGTTATAGGTACTGTAACATACAATACCTACATTATAAGTACATACATACAGGGTTATTTTTGAACCCCCCCCCCCCCTCCCACCAAAACTTCACAGTGGCTTCTACTCATGAAACTGAGCAACTTTCCCCAAGTAACCAATGGTTAATTCGCAAAAAAATGTTGGACCTTTCATTCTAATTTAATTTGATTACATGATCGGCGTATTTTGTATGGAGATGCCATCGATATAAGATTGTTCTCTTATATCGATGGGAGATGCCCAAATTTGTTTGCGAATTGACCATTGGTCATTTGGGGAAAGTTGCTCAGTTTCATAAATAGATGCCACTGTGAAGTTTTGGTGAGGGGCCAAAAATAACTCTGTATATCAGTTACAATTATTTATTACTTGGCGTAAATATGCCCCTGTTTTGTGTGGGTGTCACCGAGCTAAATATTCTATTTATATCTCGGCTCAAAGCTCAATCGATCCTCCTCGCCTCGCCACTCAAATATTTCCCCTCTGTTGTAATTGTATGCCGTGACGATGGTCGCGACACAGGTACCACACACAAAGCCCTAGCTTATTTTCGTTAACAACCCAGCATATAGTCCCCACTGCAGGGGCACGGGTCTCTTCCCATACCTCGGGAAAGTTAGGCCATACACCACACACGGGGGCCAAGTCCGGATTGGTGAAGGTTTTGGGGCTAGTGCCCTATAAGGCCCTGACATGGCTTAACGACTGCTTAGCGATAGCAGCCAGCACCAACGGCTTAACGTGCCTTGCGAACCACGGAAACGGTCGAGATGAATGCCATTAACAGTCAAACCCATCCAGGTTGTGACCGTGTCTTTAGTCAGTTAACCTGCGTGATCGATGCGACCGCGCAAGTCGCACTGAGCCACGACCGCTTTAGTTTTTGGGATAAAAATTTTTATTTTATTTATTTTATTTAGGAAACAAACAGTCTTTTACATATGTTGCTAAAACTATTCAGTACTTATAGACCTATAGTTCCATAATTTTTCTTATACAATAGGAACATATTGTATTTATACAGTGATAAAACAGCAAAACAAATTGTTATATTTAAGTTATAAAAAGAAATTTGCGTCCTGCTTCGGAAAAAATCCTTTAAAAAAATGTGAATTTAATCTCTAAATTTTGAATAAAATTTTGAAAGTTGAGTGTGAAAAAGTATTTTTTCTTCTTTTTTTTTTTTTTTTTTTTTTTTTTTTTTTTTTTTTTTCTTTTTTACATTTTTTTAATTAGAATTGTTATGAAAACCTTAAACCGAAGCAAGTCACATCACAAAATAAGCAAATATATCTTTTGTTTAGGTTAACAAAAGCTTCTTTTTGAAGCAATTTAGGGAAACAGAGAATAAATCAACTTCATTAGCTGTGTCATTATAAAAACGACAAGCACGTTTAATAAAGGAATTATCTGCAAAACAAGTATTACTTCTTTTGATCATAAATAATTGTTTTTTACGACAGGTTCTTTCACGTCCACGAGGTACTTTAAAAGAAATGTTGTGCAGTAGTGCGGGGGCATCGACCATATTATTAATAATTTTGTAAAGTAAAACGACATCAGCATAATTACGGCGATCAGTCAGAGAGACAATCTTGTGCCCATTCAAAGAGGACTCATAATCAGAGGGAGTATGACCAGTTCTATAATCAAGAGATTTCACAAATTTTCTTTGAAGGCGTTCAATTCTTTCTTTATGGATTTTAAATGCTGGGTGCCAAACTGTGCAAGCAAATTCTAGATGACTACGAACAAATGCGTTAAATAAAAGTTTATAGGTAAAAGAATTTTTAAATGGTTTCCCTACTCGCAGTATAAAACCTAGTTGCTTGTAAGCCTTATCAATAATTTTATCAATGTGTGGAACATAAGTAAGTTTAGAATCCATAATAATTCCCAAGTCACGAATTTGTGTTACTCTAGTTAATTTTTTACTGCATAGTTCATAATCATGAAAGATAGGATTATTTTTTCTAGTAAAGCTGATTGCAAAGCATTTATCTGCGTTAAGGAAAAGATTGTTATTTGTGCAAAAATCTTCAAAAGCTGTGAGATCACTTTGTAATAGGTTGCAGTCAGTTTGATCACGTATAATCCTAAATATCTTCGTATCATCAGCATACAGTAATGAGTTTGAATTTTTTAAAGTATTTGTGATATCATTTATGTACAAAATAAATAACAAAGGACCTAAATGGGAGCCCTGCGGCACACCTGAAGTTATTTCTTTATATCCTGATCTATACCCTCCGACTGCAACAGCCTGAGACCTATTTTCTACATAGGATTTTATCCATCGAAAAAGATCACCATGTATACCGAGTTGCCAAAGCTTTATTAATAAAGTATTATGACATATTTTATCGAAAGCCTTGGCAAAATCAGTGTACACAGCATCTACTTGATACTTATTGTCCATAGCATCCAGGATAATTTCACTAAAAATCAATAAATTGGTATCAACGCTTCGACCTTTATAGAAACCATGTTGATTCGGAGATATGTGACGTTTAACTGCGCCAGAAAGTTGATCAGTAACAATCTTCTCAAAAATTTTCCCAAACTGACATAATTTAGAAATAGGTCTATATTTCTCAATATCCTGACTAACCGTGCCTTTAGGTATTGGAGTAATCAAAGCCTGCTTCCAAATTCTAGGTACACATCCTTCACAAAAAGACTTTTTAAAAAGTAAAGTGATTGGTTTGGTAAGAGCAGCTGAACAATTTTTAATCATAACGGGGTGTATACCATCCGGCCCAGCACCTTTATTAACATTGACAGAGTTTAAATATTTATTTACTATATCTTCAGTGAATTCTATTGACCCAATACTCAAAACTGAATCAATTGGAGTTTCTAAGGCAGAAATGTCCAAACTCTGAGAGCTTGACTGCTCAAAAACTGAATGAAAATGGTTATTAAATAAATTACATATTTGTTCCCCATCTGAAGCTGTTGTTCCTCTGTAATGCATATTTTGTGGTAAACTATTGTTTGGAAAAATTGATTTTATATATGTCCAGAAGAACTTAGGATTAATTTTGATTTTCTTCTCAGAATAAGCAATATAATTGTTGTAACACTCTTGTTCCATCTTAAATGCCCTTTTCCTAAGTATTTTAAATGACTCATAATCAAGGGGATTTTTATATAACTTCCATAATTTATGGTACTTTTGCTTTTCACTTAGAACTCTTCTTAGGGGTTTACTATACCAAATAGGAACAGAACTTGATGAACGAAGTGGGCGACGTGGAACAAACTTTTTAATCAAATTATTAAGAAACTGATAAAATTCCATAGTGGACTCCTCCATAGTTAGTGATTTAAACAAGGAGATCCAGTCCATTTTTAATAACTCAGCATTAATTTCGTTATAGTCAGCTAATTGAAAATTAAAGATGCATGTCTTAGCAGATCTAAGAGGTGGTATGTAATTTAATATCAATCCTATCTCCAGTGACTTATGATAGCTATCCTCAGGTGTCAAAGGATACTGACATTCAGATACCATACATTCAGTGTTGCATAATATTAAATCTAAAATATGATTTGACACATTGTGAATAAAGTTATATTGTTTTAAATCAGAAAAGGACATAAGTTCACTCAGTGCCTGAACAACAGCAATACCACTGGGCAACAATGATAAATAGAGATCATGGGAGCTAGTCCATCTCGCTTCAGATATATTAAAATCTCCGGTTAACAAGAAAATATCATGAGGTCGTTCAGTAATTAATTTACCAACAATGTCAAAAAATGCACATAATGTGTCTTTATAAGAAGGACCATGTGGTATGTAAATGCAGCAAATGTTGAGAAAAATATTACCTTTATTGTTCCTGGAGCCCAACGGCAATGATACCCAAACGCATTCTGACGTGGCGCTGGGAGGACATGGCCAGTCACGTCGCAGCGGCTGGTACTCGCCGCGCACCGCAACCATCGCTCCACCTCCGCGTTCCGCACCACTATCACTCAAAGATCTATCACAACGGTATACCTGATATCTATTATCAAAAAACTCTCTATCAAAAAAGCTTGAAGTCAACCAGCTTTCAGTAATGCACACAAAATCATACTCTGACTGAAGAACATTAGATAAGAAATTATGTGATTTGGTACGAAGACCCCGCACATTCTGATAATAACCATTAAAAGTTTTATTAACCATTTTTAAAAATGTTAAACCAGAAAAAAATATATTTAATTTTATTACAAATTATAAAGCATCGTAGACCTGAAATGCCACATAGAAAAATAGTGTTTATTTTTTTATATGCATAAACATTACTTGTTTGTACTCTGAATAACATATTACAAAAACTATAATTACTATAACACAGCCATAACAACTTATAGTATAGGAGCATAGTATCACATAACAAATTATACCTATCAGAAAGGTTTGTATGTAACACTGACACTGACATATAAATTACACACATAAGATAAAAAGAAATAAGTCACTTTACTTTTTGAAGATCAGACACTTTGCCAATGAGCATAGCTTTGGATTTCTCATTCTTCCTCATAAAAATCTTGCAGTCTCGAACCCACAAGAATGAGTACTGGTATTTATTCTTGAGTTCTCTGGCCTGCCTCAACAGCTGTTTGTTAGCCGGTGTAAGGTGGTCGCTCACAAACACGTTGGCAGCGGCACCCGGCAGCCCAAGGTCAGCGCTAGAGACGCCGCGGCGCGCGCGTACTGCCGCCAACAGGTGGTCTTTGTACAGGCGCCTGGTGAAGCGCACAATGATGGCCGGAGGGCGGGCCCCCGATGACTCTGACTTGGCATCACCACCGTTGCTGTTAGTCGCATATCGGCGAACACGATGAATGGAATCCACAAAATCATTTTCAAATGGCATTCCCACTTTGGCACACAATGAGCTCAGTAGACTCAGCAAATTTTCACCACTGACAAGCGGTATTCCAGAAATCTCAACATTATTCATTCTAGCGTGCTGGTCGCGCATGTTGCTTTCGTTTTGCAGGTTATTTATGATGTCATTTGCATTAGCTAAGTCTGATTGCAGTTTGGCAAGCATCGCCATCTTACTTTCCACAACAACCAAACGATCCTCTAGGCTCGAGAAACGTGACTCCATTTCACTCCATTTTTTATTGAGGTTTTCAATACCAACAGAAGTACTTTGTATTTCTTTTTTTACAATAACGAACTCAGCTCGAAAAGCCTTGATTTCCTGTAGAATCTCCGAAATTCCCTGTTGTGGGGCGGTATTCCCTTGCGAAATGTCACCATTGCCCGGCGTGTTTTGGCACTTGCTGCATCGCCAAGAAGCCTTTTTTTCAGCGTGCATCTTCCTAGTCCCGGTTATACCGGCACATGTAGCGTGAAAGCGAAGAAGACAGCCACAACATACAACAGGATCACTTGCAATAAGTTTTTTACAAATATTGCAATCCATGTTTGAGGTTATCCACCAACAACAGAGATTCGCAAAAAAAAAAGAAAAAAAAAAAAAAAAAAAAAAAAAAAAAAAAAAAAAAAAAAAAAAATATTCTATGAATTCTCAAAACCGTCATAGTTTTAGCCGCCTAGTCCGCCTAATAACTTTCCGAAACTTATGTACATTTTTATTTTGATTGCTTTAAAAATCTGATCACTAGATCTGTACTTAGGTGTCTTTTTTATATTTGCTTTTATTTAAGTAAATGCCATAAATATGTTTTGTTTAAAAACATCAATGCTTTAAACATTCTTTTGAAGAAATCAGTAAATATCCGGGACAACCTAGGAGTTCCTGTATTATGGGAACCAGGGACTGATACATATATACGTTTAAATACATACATATTAGATATAATACACCAAGACACAGAGCAAACAAATCTGCTTATCTCAGAAATGTTTGCCCTGAACCCACGACCCTCGAATCAGTAGTCAGGAGCACTAACCACTGATCCACCGAGTCAGTCAATTTAATCAGCTGTTAGTATTTTAAATCTTTTTTTTTAATAAGTAGGCAAAAAGTCTGTATCACGTTTCGGAAAGTGTTACCGAAAAATAATTTAAAAATATATTTTATAAAAAATTTCATTCATTTAGATATATTTTTTTTTACACAAATAATAGAATATAAGAAAACAAAATGAGGTTTAAATAAATGAAAGGGGTGTTTGTTTAGATTTGAAATGCGGGTGGCATTTGCAGACTGTATGATAGGTGCAGCAAAAATATCTCGCGGACAGAGTAAATTGTAGCTATTAAATAGTACGTGTAATAAAAATGTTAATTTAATCTCTTATTTGTTTCAGGAACATGGAAGACCAGATCAGAGGCCAAGTGGAACAGAGCCCCCTGTATGTGCAAAAAGAGGTTGTGGTAAGTGTTTTTTATAAATCAAAAATCACGAATGACAGATGAAAGATGGACGTTGAAATTCAAATTTTATACAGATGTAAATCTAGTCGTGCGTCAAATTTTAATCAGTGTTTCTACTCCTGATTCTGATCAACGTTCCCCATCCCCATCGAATTGCAAAAAAAAAAAATATTATCATACAAATCGATGTGGTCAGCTGAACGATTTGTATGAAGATACCTGCCAAAAAATTTTTTGCGGTCGCACTCAACGTTTCGGGATATTTTTAGCGGCCAAGTTGTTTTTTTAAATAACACCTCCCCATTAACAGACAACGGATGACGAAGGCTGCGAAGATGACGCTGATGAGTGGGAGGTGAAGAGGACTCGGGTCTACCTTGGCGCCCTGATCGGGGCCGGAGCGTTTGGCAGGGTCCACATTGCTACCCTGGACATGCCTGGTGGAGAGAGAATGACCGTTGCCGCTAAGATGCTGTCAGGTTTGTGTAAAATGGATCACCTTATTTACGCGAGTTTTGTCACCGTGACAAGTTTATTCACACTCATCATGTATGGGTGAATGGAGTGATGTGACATGTGACAACCGAGTGACACACCAAACATTGATGACGGTGACAAAACTGTCACGGTAACAAGTCACCTCTCTCTCCATATCTGATACATACTGCACAGAAAATCTTATAGAAAGCGAGACTTTGTTTTACCTCTAAACCGTACGAATGGGTGCCCTTGTATATATTCGATCTACAACTACATGTAGCAGTAACAAAAAAAAAAGGGTTTGCGAAAACGTTTGCAACAAAGCTTATTAGTGATGCTGAGACCTTCATCTATCTATGTAATTCTAATTATTTTATATTGTTGACATTTTTAATACCTGACATTGTGACATTATTATTTGAATTTTTAATTTATTATATGTTAATTTTGGGTGCATGTAAATGTTTTTATTGAATATTTTATATTGTTGAATGTTTTAATTTCTTAATTTCTTATTTTCGATGTTGCATGCCATTTCTATGGCAAATCATGTAATGTACTATTTAATAATTTACATCTTCTGTTACCATGATTTAAGCAATAAATTATCATTTATCATTTATTTATCATTTATCAAAGACTAACAGCTCATTAAATTGACTGACTCGGTGGATCAGTGGTTAGCTCTCTTCCTACTGATCTGAGGGTCGTGGGTTTGATTCTCATCCAGGGCACACATTAATTTGATGAGCAGATTTGTTTATATACAGTGTCGTGGGTAGATTATGTATGTATATCAGTCTCTGGTTCCCGTAAAAAACCAATCATAGTTTGGGGTCAGGTCGGTAGGTAACCGTGTGTGATTTTTCCCGGAGATTCGAGTGCCGCAAAGGTTCTCAAAACCATTTCACCGCACAACGGCTTCTCTGAAAATGTTATATATTTTTCAATTTGCTCGAACGAACTTCAGCTCAATGTGAACATTTGACCGAAGAACGTTTTATTTTGGTTACCCGAATGAATTTTAATAAATATTATTAATCAGCACTATTATTCCACAGAAAATGCAACAGAAGAAGAAATCCAAGACTTCCTCCGCGAGATAGAGATGCTCAAACACGTTGGTTCGCACAAACATGTGATCAGGCTAATAGCCTGCTGCACGCGGAAGGCGCCTCTCCTAGCCCTGCTGGAGCACGCCCCTCGAGGAGACCTGCTGACGTTGCTGAGGGCCGCTAGGGGCAGAACGAGACTGGGCTCGCCGCAATCCAAGAGCACGCGAAGGGTTGACAGCGACTTACAAGGAAGACCGTCGGAGGCGGAGAGTAAGTGGTGCTTTTTAGGGTTCTGTAGCCAAATGGCAAAAAACGGAACCCTTATGGATTCGTCATGTCTGTCTGTCTGTCTGTCTGTCTGTCCGTCCGTATGTCACAGCCACTTTTTTCCGAAACTATAAGAACTATTGAAACTTGGTAAGTAAATGTATTCTGTGAACCGCATTAAGATTTTCACACAAAAATAGAAAAAAAACAATAAATTTTGGGGGTTCCCCATACTTAGAACTGAAACTCAAAAATTTTTTTTTCATCAAACCCATACGTGTGGGGTATCTATGGATAGGTCTTCAAAAATGATATTGAGGTTTCTAATATTATTTATTTTTTTCTAATATGAATAGTTTGCGCGAGAGACACTTCCAAACTGGTAAAATGTGTCCTCCCCCCCCCCGTAACTTTCACCGAAAATTGGTTGGAACGAGATCTAGTAAGTATTTTTTTTTTAATACGTCATAAATCGTAAACCGCAAATTACCTTTCATTCAAGTTACAACGAACTACCAGAACTTTTATATTATGTTACTTGCTGCTATGGAACCCTTCATGGGCGAGTCCGACTCGCACTTGTCCGCTTTTTTTTGGTTCGGTTGTTTTTGTCAGCTTTGTCCACACCCCGGACAGTCAAAGAAACTTACGAGCTATAATTAAAGTACTAACCACTATAATAATAAAATATGACATTTGCACAAGCATAAGGTTAATGTGTGGTTTGCGCTAAGTAGTTGACAAAATGTAACTTGTTTGCGATTTTGTGAGCTATGTCAGTTACCTAGTAGTTCTTCTACGTATCTCCTTATTTCTGATTCGATCACTTAGGAAAACTCCAAGCATAGCTTAAGCATAGATAGATTATTCATGATTTTTCTGAATCTTTTTTTTTGTTACATGAATACTTTGTAAAAGTATTACCTATATTTCGGCCGAAATGACAATATAGATTCAGTTTTAATTAAAATCTCTTTTTTGAAATAGGATATCTACAATAAAATCAAATAACTGTAACAGTTGATATTATTTCGTGGAAATTACATGAGCAAGTTAATATGAACCCACAGAGCCTGAATGTTTGCTTCGAGCAATTCCACATCGTCGAAACGATTCGCGGTATTATTTGCCAGGGCGTGTTGAGTCACTTCCACTTCAAAATTGGCTGGCTGGCATCTTAAAAATATTAAATGTAAATAAATGTAACAATAACAAGGTGCAGAGCTAGTCTTATTTTTAACTGAACAAACGAGAAAACAAAACCCACTTGTCCAGTCAACTGAACTGGACAACTGAACTAGTGGGAATAGAGGAAAATAACACTTTCATAAAAATTGAAAATAACACTTTCATAAAAATTATGTTCGTTTTTTAGTTGTGTTGAGCAAGTGAAAATACTTTATGATTTAATAGATATTTTTTCGTAATCATATTTAGGTTTAGGTACTTCATACGTTCGTCACCTCAAGGAGAAATAATCACGTCTTATAATTGTATTTTTCTTTCAATTAATGAATACTCTTATACCTAATTGTAATACTTTTTTACCGGTTGACAAGCATTGTACCTACCTATGTGTTTATTATACACTAAATAAACTTAACAATTTCAAATGATTTTTACCAAACATTAAGTAGTAAAACCACGGCGATAAAATTTGCTAAAGTTTAAAAAACAAACGCATTTAAAACACTGCCGTTGTAAGAAAAAGGGCCGCAAAATATACGAAAACTCTATATCCGGAAGTGGCCTCCGTGTGTGGAGTATGGCCTAACCTTCCCGAAGTATGGGAAGATACCTATGACTGACTCGGTGGCTCGATATGACTGACTCGGGGGCTCGATATGACTGACTCGGTGGCTCAGTGGTTAGCGATCCTGACCTCTGATCCGAGAGTCGTGTGTTCGATCCCCACACAGGGCAAACTTTTCTGTGATGAGCAGAATGATTTGCTCTGAGTCTGGGTGTATTATATCTATGTATGTATTTAAAAGTATATGTGTATGTATATCAGTCTCTGGTTCCCAAGATACAGGGAATCCTAGTTTGGGGCCAGATGACCGTGTGTGATTTGTCCCGGATATTATCCCGGACCTGTGCCCCTGCAGTGGGGACGATATGGGTTGTTTTGTTTTGTCACTGATTGAAAACACAATCAGTTTTCAATCAGTGTTCTGCCCTCATATGAAAGAAGGCCGCAAAGTACCTATATACAGGGTGTAACAAAATTGGTGTAGGACCCGTTAACTGGGGCTTCTACTCATCGTACTGAACAACTTTTGTTCTATGACTTTGCTCAAATCGCAAAAAAATTTTTGGACTCTCCATACAAAAATTGCAAAACAGATGATCTATTTGTCGATTCTATTTTATACACCTAATTTTTGTTTTATTATAATTATTTGTTAGATCTTTCTGTTTGTATTCAATTTAAAGATTATCATACGATATTTTACTATAATTTTTATTTTCGATTTGTGTGTCTACTTTGTCCGTAGGCTTCTCCCTCTAAGGCTTGAACAGAATATCAGCGCTGTGCTTATAAGTTTCATAGCCACAGCACTATGCTGAGTTTCAGGCCTTTTCGGCAACGTATTTATATTATATTATGTCTTTTGTTTTTCTAGTTTTTAAGTTAAGCTAATTTATGTTGTTGTCTTTGTTTTGTAATGTTGTTGCTGAATAAACCTTTTTCTTTCTTTCTTTTCTTTCTTTTTATTTGTATGAAATGTCCAAAAAAATTGTTGCGATTTAACCCCAAGTCGTAGAACAAAAGTTGTTCAGTACGATGAGTAGAATCCCCAGTTAATGGGTCCTACACCAATTTTGTTACATCCTGTATAATTATAACACTGATTTGTCCCGGATATTATTATTATTATATTATTATTATTATTTACATCCGAACTTATTACAATTTATATGTGTATCTTGATATGTCTTTCTCAACTCTCTCTAAAATTCTCAAAAGAATACTGCACTGTATGTACATACTGGGAATGTATGAGCATTTATTTTTTGTGTGTTTTAGTTTTTTTAACAGAAATACAAAAAAAAAGTTGGTACTCGTATCTACGTTTGCAATAAATATCAGAATGCACATTTTAATAAAACGACATGTCAATATTGATTACCTACATTTTGGGGTATACTTACTTATTGCAGCTGAGTCAACGAACTTCAGCGCGTGGGATCCAGCTCTCCCTGAAGAGAAGCATTACGTCAACGAAGACCTGCCGAAGACCAGGGACCATTACGTGGCGGAACCAGCCCTACGCCTGGACTCCACTATCATGAGGGACTACGCCCTGCAAGTCGCGCTCGGCATGCGCCATTTGGAAGCGAGAGGCATCACGCACAGGTTAGTAGAACCCCCATCATCGTAACATCTTGAGATACAGATAACCTCCTGAGAGCTTTGATATCCCCATTGCCTAAAAACTGCCATCAGGATACGACCTTCCCTGGTTCATATGGAAGTCACTCAATACACTGCGGTTGGAGGTTGGTATGTGCAGGGAACTCAGGAAGATGTGGGGCTTTCCTGATAACGACAAATGCGAGTGCGGTACTTTGCAATCCATGATACACTTGCTATCGTCCCCTACCACCCCAATTTATTGCACTCGGAAGAACATTATTGAAGCCAACCAAATGGCTATTGATGTAGCCACGTTTTGGGCTAAATTGCTGTAGATTCCAATTTTATAGGTTCCTTAGTCAGGGAATGTTGTTCAGTTTCAATCAAGAATAGAATCTACCATTTGTCAGCGAATAAAAAGTCAACCTGTGTAAAACTGACCACCTGCAACCCATGCCGTTTCTAAAATAAAACACTGAATATGCCAATTTTCCATAAAAGGACTTTCCCACATTTGAATTTACCGCATACAATCCAACCTTAAACGTTTTTTTCGATAGCTACTAAAATAACCGAGATACTAAGATAATGTATTTTGAAAGTTTATTAATTTATTTAAGTATTTTGTAAGGCAATAGACCAATGGTAACTGCAGAGGTCATCAGGGAATCCTACAGTTTACTAGAACAGCCATGAAGCCTTGAGAAAATAATATAATAGGGGCAGCGGTTACAATAGATCTACCCAGGTCGCAGTGATCCAATAGGGCCTTTAGTCCTATCCCCCTTTTATCCCAAATAATAATAATTGGGCAATTAACTTTCTATAAAAACCGTGCTCTTGTAAAATTATCGAAATGACGTATTCAGTGTTCTATTTTGTCCTGTCCAACTGAAAAACATCGCAAGACACATCAACGTGTTAATGAGACGACTTCTGTTAGTAAGTAGGATAAGCATATTATGGCATTATAGATTTTCTTGTACCCCAAATATAAAAATCAATACTAAATTATTAACGAGCGCTGAAAAAAAATCTATTTTTTACATAATATGTCAAATTGAAAGTGTATAAGAGGACAATCAAGAGAACAGACGAGAAGGCAAGACCTATGCCCGCCTCATTAAATACAACCATAACTTGAGGTTGTTAAGCACGGCTCACATTATCAGGCAGGCAGCAGATGTAAAAAAACTTTCTTTTCAGTCTAAGCTTAAGTCTTTTTTGCTAGAAAACACTTTTATAGTGTTTACGATTAGGTACCTAAATAATCCATACTTTCTGACATGAGTAAAATATTGTAACTTTGTTTATGTGTATGATGATTCTTGTAACATCCTACTAATATTATAAATGTGGAAGTTTGGATGTTAGAAACATAATGATAATAACCATAAAAACCCAGCTAAAGTGGTTAAAATTATTTTTTGATGAAAAAACCCATTAAAATACATAAAATAGAATACAATACATTTAAAAATATACAGATACTATAAATACATAACAATATATTTATATTACAACTAAGAAGGGATAGTTTTCTTCAGTTTCGCCTCCCTGAAGCGTCGGAATACAACTCCCTCTGGCCAGAAGTTGGGGCTCACGAATACTTTCTGGTGTTTGGCGGGAATCTGGAGTTTGAAGTCCACAAAATTATTGGGCCTGTTTGACTCCAGGGTCTCGAGAAACACCTTATTAGCTGTAAAGTCAGGGTCAGGATATCCGGTCGTAACAGTTTCCACAGATGGGGCAGGATTTCCGGGAAATTGTACTACGTACTTGCTTACTTGCTAGCATCATATTAGGTTTGCGATGCATTTCTTATAATATTTTGAGACCACTCGAGAAAAACCTAGATATAATTTATTAAATCACCCAAGTAGTATTGTATTATAGTTTCAGTTATATTGGGCCCATAAAAATGAAATACCTGAAAAAACTAACTGTGACTTCCACTTGGGATACTTACTGAAGATCATTTTTTTAAATTCTCAGTTTGTTAGGGAGAAACTAACTGAATCGTCTGTTTAAAAGCTTTTCCTTTTTTTGCACCATTGGTATAAAAAAAAAACAACTAAACGGAGACTTAAAAAGTTGGACCTCCTGATGTGAAGCGAGCGAAGTAGCCACTAGACCAGATGCATTTTGTTTTCTGGGGGTTGAATGAGGCATTCCACGTTAACCCCGAAGCATCGGAAATAACCATCTTGTGTTACTGCAGATATCCACCCCTTGCTACGATAATTTCAATCACGGGAGCGGTCAGCATTTTGTCACCTGATATTTAAACATAAATACATGTATAATGTAATGTATGTACATGTATAATATAATGTATGCACATGTATAATATAATGTATGCACATGTATAATATAATGTATGTACATGTATAATATAATGTATGCACATGTATAATATAATGTATGTACATGTATATACATGTGTAATATGATGGATACCCTACTATACCCGGGACCGAGGCAGACTGCTCGGTCTATTTTTGTTCACAAACCACCACTTCGCCAAATCTTTTGCTTACAACGAAATTGACGAATCACAAGGTTTCTTCAAAGTATTTTACGTACTCGTATCATGCTTACTTAATTAGCAAACTAATAACTAAGTATATAGGTAGGTGTGTACATACTTAAGTTTTTTTTTTTCAACTACATATAAGTATATACGATATTTGGTAAAATTATATTTTTTGTTTGAAAAAGTCGTTGACATTCGAATTTTAGTCAGTCGCAAAACTGTTTGTTATACAGTTTTTTTTATTAATTTCGCATACATTAACAAAGGCTTCACTCAATAAAAATGTGAGTGTTTTATTTTTACCTATTTTTCTACATAAGTACAAAAACTCATCAATGGGAGTAACAAAAATTAAATGAAGTCTATATATAAAATATATAACTCTATATATATAACTATATATAAAATATATAACTCTATATATTTATTAAATAAAGTATAAAAGGTTTGCCTTTTGATTTAACAGTAACAAAAAACATCGTGAGGAAACCTGTACATCTGATTATAGATGTGTATGAGGTTCCCGTGGTCTAAATATTAATACCCTACACGTGAGTTTCAATGGCATTCTTTGCCCATGACTGGGCCCATTCGATATCCAAGACCAAGAACTATACAGGATGTAAGGTTCAGGTTTCCGAAAACTTTAAGGGCCTGCTCAGTAGACGAAACTGAACAACTTTCCACAAGTTTCATCTACTGAGCAAGCCCTTAAAGTTTTCGGAAACCTGTCCCTTACACCCTGTATATAAATATTTCCTGTTACATGTCTACTATTAGATGAATTTGACAGTTGAGTTGTCATTCTGAAAATCATGAGATCCACTTGAGTATCACCAATGAATCATAGGCGACCTAAAGAACCTTGCCAGTATTAAAAAAATTTACAAGTACCTACCTACTAAGTAAACATTAAGTAAAGTATCAGCGTTTTTGTGGAAAACCACTCTTTCGCTCACTCTACACGTTTCTTTGTGCTCCCTTATCCCTGAAACTGGTTACCTAGCAACCTGTCGCTAGGATACAGATCGAAGTCAGGTGCTCCAGCAGCTAAGCTGTGCATATTTTACTTATGTTGATATTTGTGTTGGGAAAAACCACTGAGAATAGACATAGTACGAAGCGTAGTCGGGTCGTGTACCGCGACGTTCTTTTCAAACTCCAATATCTCAATGTTCAATTTCAATTTCAATTCTATATTTGCCAAGTAACAATGTAACACTACTTTTAGCTTGTCCAACACAAAACAATTCAGTAAATAATAATAATTAGTATTTAAATTAAAAATATTTTCCTTATTCGAGGCTGAGCATGTCCTTAGGCGCTTCAAAATAATCATCTAATCTAAAATTAATAATGCCGATAAGGACTCAGGCCGATGGCTCAGTGGTTAGTGCTCCTCACTACTGATCCGAGAGTCGTGGGTTCGATCCCCACTCAAGGCAAACATTTCTGTGATGAGCAGATTTGTTTGCTCTGTGTCTGGATGTATTGTATCTATATATGCATGTATTTAAACATATATGTTTATGTATATCAGTGTCTGGTTCCTATAAATACAGGGAATCCTTGTTTGAGGTGTGTGATTTGTCCTGGATATTTATTATCATTATTTATTATTAAGTATTAACAACTAACAAACAAAAAAGTCTCGATTTAAATAAAGGATAACTGTTTTCATGTAAGTTCCCCATTCCATTCCAGAGACCTAGCTGCGCGCAACATCCTAGTGGATGGATCTGGGATCCTGAAAGTGGCGGATTTCGGCCTATCCCGGTCCGGAGTCTACGTCCACACACGGTCGCGACCGGTACCCCTGCGCTGGCTAGCCCCAGAAGCTATCATACATTCCCAGTACAGCACGGCCAGTGACGTGTGGGCGTTCGCTGTGTTACTATGGGAGATCGCTACTTTAGGTAAAATATGTCTTTATTCACATTTTTTTTTATTGTGTAAGATGGCAAAAGGCTGATGGAAAGCGGCATCCGCCGTCTATCAGCATCTATAACCCCAGAAGGGTTATGAAAGCCTTGCCGATCTTGAGAGCTAAGGTAGAATGCCGCATATTGCGCTGGCTATCTCGCGCCACGCCACCTGCCAGAACAGAGCACTGCTTTACCCACCCAGTTGGATCTTGCATAATAAGGTTCTATCAGCTCCGACTGGTAATCATAAGCCCATAGCATTATCTCACCTGCTGAAAAGTATTGATGGTGATGAACTAAGTGATCACATGTTGTGGAAAGATACTGCGGGCAGCGCAAGACCGGTCGGAGTGGAAATCCTTGGAGGAGGCCTTTACTCAGTGGATGTCTTTTGGTTAATGATGACACTTTAACAGGCGTCAATGATAAAAAGGTAAATCTTAAGTATGAAGGTATTTGGCCTGTCAAACAAGTCAAATCCAAAAATTTTAGTTGTAAGGTAGGTATGAGATTTGGATTTCAATGAAATTAAGCAATTAGCTTAGATAGAAGACAGGAAACTACATTGGATGGATAGTTTTATCTCGAGAAACTTATTTCCATGCTTTATCGCACTATCTATCTATCTATCTATCAGCCGAAAGACGTCCACTGCTGGACAAAGGCCTCCCTCAAGGATTTCCACACCGACCGGTCCTGTGCGGCTCGCATCCAGCGGCTTCCCGCAACCTTTACCAGGTCGTCGGTCCACCGAGTCGGGGGCCTGCCCACACTGCGCCTTCCGGTGCGCGGTCGCCATTCGAGAACTTTACTGCCCCAACGGCCATCTGTTCTACGAGCTATGTGCCCTGCCCACTGCCACTTAAGTCTAGCGATTCTGAGAGCTATGTCGGTAACTTTAGTTCTCCTACGTATCTCCTCATTTCTGATTCGATCACGCAGGGAAACACCAAGCATAGCACGCTCCATCGCCCTTTGGGTGACTTTGAGCCTTCTTATAAGGCCCATAGTAAGCGACCATGTCTCGGATCCATATGTCATCACTGGCAACACACACTGGTCAAAGACTTTAGTCTTGAGGGACTGCGGTATTTTGGACGTAAAGATATTGCGAAGCTTCCCGAACGCTGCCCAGCCGAGTTGGATTCGACGATTGATCTCTTTCTCGAAGTTGGACCTACCTAACTGAACTGTTTGTCCCAGGTATACATATTCGTCAACAACTTCGAGTGTAGAGTTTCCAACCTTCAGAGGAGTGGGTGTAACACGGACGTTTGACATGATTTTCGTCTTATCCATGTTCATTTTAAGACCCACTTGTTGGGAGACTCTACTAAGTCCTTCGAGCATTGCGCCTAGGTCTTCCAAGGTCTCAGCCATGATCACGATATCGTCAGCAAATCGAAGGTGAGTGATGTACTCGCCACTCGCCATTGATGTTAATGCCGAGTCCTCTCCAGTCCAGAAGCTTGAAAACGTCTTCCAGTGCAGCGGTGAACAGTTTCGGAGATATAACGTCTCCCTGTCTCACCCCACGCTGCAGCCGGATAGGTTTCGAATTCTGATCCTGGAGGTGGACCGACATGGTGGCGTTTTCATACAAACACTTCAACACTTCGATGTATCGATAATCAATTTGGCACCGTTGGAGAGACTGCAACACAGCCCAGGTCTCGATCGAATCAAAGGCTTTCTCATAGTCCACAAACGCCAAGCATAGTGGCCGATTATACTCTTCGGTCTTCTGTATAATCTGCCGCAGCGTATGTATGTGGTCTATGGTACTGAAGCCTTTTCGGAAACCGGCTTGTTCGGGAGGCTGGAAGTCGTCAAACCTGCGTGCGAGACGATTCGTAATGACTCTCGAAAACAGCTTGTAGACATGGCTCAGGAGTGAGATGGGTCTGTAATTCTTCAGCAGAGACTTATCACCCTTCTTGAAGAAGAGCACCACCACACTCCTGTGCCATGCTGTAGGCGTTCGTCCCTCGAGCATGACGGAATTAAATAGCTTCTGAAGAGCTATAAGTACCGGTTCTCCACCTGCTTTCAGAAGCTCAGCCGTAATTCCATCATCACCCGGTGCCTTGTTGTTCTTAAGCTGTTTGAGAGCCATTCTAATCTCGCACAGGCTGACGTCTGGGATATCTTCGGTATAGTGTCGGGACAATCTGGCTCTCGGATCTTCAGCCAGATTGCTGACAGGTAAGCGTGTAGTCATGTATAATTGTCCGTAGAATTTCTCAACCTCTTCCAACAGCTCGGGCTTGGACGACACGACTCTGCCATCCTCGGTCTTCAGCTTTGTCAGTTGGCTTTGACCAGCAGACAGATCCCTTGCGAATACTTTTGACCCTTTATTGCGCTCGATAGCCTCTTTAATACGATTGGTATTAAATTGGCGTATATCACGGGTCAAGGACTTGGAGATCTGTCTGTTTAGTCGCCGATACTGACAAGCATCTTCAGAGGATTTCAGAATCAGGCTTCGTCTTTCCTCCATGAGCTTGCTGGTGAGGTCCGAGATACGAGATGTTCTTTTTAAACGGCCGGTTTTGAAGGCCTTATTCCCAGCCGTTTGGATAATTTCCATGAACCTGTCGTTATAATTGTCCACATTTTCGCACTCTCCTAGGCATTCGAAGCGGTTGTGCAACTCGAGTTGAAAGCTTTCGGGGTTTTGGAGTTGGATAGGCACTGGTCGGAGCGTGGACTTCATCAGTCGACATCTTTCTAGTTTTGTTTTTAGATTCAATGTGCCTCTTACCATTCGGTGATCGCTTCCTGTCTTCAGCCAGTTGATCACAGAGACATCATTTAATATTTGCCTTTTTGTCGACAAGATGAAGTCAATCTCATTTTTTACTACGCCACTGGGATGCAGCCATGTCCACTTGCGCTGTTTTGGCTTTTTGAAGAAGGAGTTCATCATGAAGAGGCTATCCTTCTCCATAAAGCCAGCCAGCAGCTGACCCTGCGCATTCCTCTCTCCGTATCCAAATTTCCCCACTCTCAGCTCGTTGTCCCTTCGTCTGCCTAGTTTCGCGTTGAAGTCCTCCATCACAACGGTGAAATGGGTCCTGGAGCTATGTATGGCTCTGGAGATATCCTCATACATAGCCTCCACCTCTTCGTCGGGGTGTTCCGCGGTCGGCGCATATACCTGTATGACCTTCAGCGAATACCGTTTGGTGATTCTGAGTATAAGGTACGCTACCCTCGTCGAAACACTCTCGACCTGGATCACGTTGTTGACTAGGGACTTGTGGACAATAAACCCGACACCACCCTGGGACAGTTGGTCGCCCTCCCGGAAATAGAGCAGGTTTCCGGACTTAAGGATCATGGTGTCCTCACCCTCTCTTCGGACTTCACATAATCCCACAATATCCCATCGTAACCTGCTCAATTCCTCCTCCAGTTCAGCGAGTCTTTCGTCCGTTCGCAGTGTGCGCGTGTTATAGGTTGCCAGGGCCAAAGGTTTTTGTTTTTGGTAGCCTGGCCTCTGCCGGAGATTCTTCGCACCCCATGCCCCGCCGTTACCGTGGCCGCTACCGGAGTCAGGAATAGCGGGGCTGCCGGGGACTAGGGGCCGTTGTTTCGGGTTCCTAATCATATTTGGGGGGTAGTTGCCATAATCGCCACGCTTGGCATGCGGGTTGGCGATCGCAGTGTGGCGTGAGCCAAGATGGTACGCGGGAAAGACGCTGCTGCCCATCCTCCGGTTTATGGATCCCTTAGTCGCCTTTTACGACACCCACGGGAAGAGATGGGGTGGTGCTATTCTAAGGCCACACCACAGGCCAATCAGGCCAGCTTTATCGCACTGCGCAACCATAAAAACGATATCTACAGTTGCACACGGGCTGCTAATTAACATCATATTAAAACGATATCCACATATGACGAAGCTTGAGGCGGACGCCTTTTTAACCGACTTAAAAAAGGAGGTTCTCAGTTTGACCTGTATGTATGTATGTTTGTCCGCGATTATCTCGCGTTTGGCTGAACCGATTTTGATGCGGTTTTCAGAAAAGTATTTGTTACATTTAGGAGAAGGTTTTAGTATTTTAACCGACTTCAAAAAAAGGAGGTTCTCAGTTTGACCCGTATGTTACGCGATTGAAGTCGGTTTTTTAACGCGTTCAGCGTTGTCGATTATTGTGTAATATTTACATCTATTAACTGTACAAACAAAATAAATACAGTAGCTTCATATATGTCATATTCTCTTACTTCCAGGTGGATTCCCATACTCGGAG
The DNA here is from genome assembly GCA_958295455.1 of Coleophora deauratella. Classification (NCBI taxonomy): domain Eukaryota; kingdom Metazoa; phylum Arthropoda; class Insecta; order Lepidoptera; family Coleophoridae; genus Coleophora; species Coleophora deauratella. The sequence continues at coordinate 16,442,800 of OY282400.1, read as the reverse complement.
CTCAGCAATGAGCTGGTACCCACATTCCTCGTAGCCGGAGGACGCCTGTCCAAGCCCGCGCGAGCCTCCGACCGCCTCTACCAGCTCATGGAAGAGTGCTGGGCCGAGGACCCCTCCCTGAGGCCCTCCTTCGCGCAAATAGTCGACAAGCTCACTATACAGAATCAACTGTATGTCGATCTCGACTGTATCTTGTCACCCGTAGAGGATTTCTCCTTCTATGTTGAAAGATAATCGATATTCAAAGACTGACCTTTTTTATTACGTTTATTTTTTAATTTAAATTTTTGTATTGAAATGTTTATTAATTAAATTAAGTATTATAATTGTTACTACCCGTTTGCACAATAAATGTTAAATTTATCGGTTTTTAGTTTTATTCGGCCGGAACGTCCACTTTTGAACATACCTAAGCCTCTCCTGTAGAAATTCGCTTACAACTGTTTTAAGTTAAATTAACACGGAAAGTAAGGTATTTTAGTTCAAATTGTTATGAAAGGTAAAAATTAATATTATCTTGACCAAAATAAATTATTTTATTCTAAAACACTTGAGAAAAAGATTGTTTTATAATACGACTTTAAAAGAAAATACCTATAAAATGGTCGTCTAGTTTTAAAAGTTTAGAAAGAATCGTTATACAATTAAGGAAATTCTGAATATATATAGCACTGGACGTGTAGATGGACTGTTTGAATATTTTGAGAGCACAGCAGCGCAGAACCCATGAATACAGATTTTCCATCACTAAAATTCGGTGGACTGACTCGGTGGCTAAGTGGTTAGCGATCCTGACCTCTGATCCGAGAGTCGTGGGTTCGATCCCCACACAGGGCAAACTTTTCTGTGATGAGCAGAATTGTTTGCTCTGACTCTGGGTGTATTATATCTATATATGTATGTATTTAAAAGTGTATGTGTATATATATCAGTCTCTGGTTCCCAAGATACAGGGAATCCTAGTTTGGGGCCAGATGACCGTGTGTGATTTGTACCAGATATTATTATTATCAAATTCATCATTAGTTTAGCAAAGATACTCGTACCTGTTTTTAATTTTGAAGCTGTTGTTAATGTTTTTCAAAATTTTATGATTTTTAGAAAGTTTCCTAAAAAAATGTATTTGACCTCTAAGAGTAAGAGTACGCTAATGCAGTATTTAATGGAACCTTACTATTATATGTGTTTTTTTTTAAGAAACCACGATAATAAAGCATGATGGTTTAAAACGGTGGTGCGGCTAGATGATCTCAAAAACGCCTTAGAAGCAACTTGGCTGATCTGATCCTTGAGGGACAGAAAGCCTCGCATGCTGGAACTGGATGCTCCAGAAAATTCCCAGTAGTTCAGTCTACAGGACAAAGGAATAAAGGACCATTCCCACTATTAATCGTTATAACCCCGTGATAATGTCACCCGTTCCTAAGTAACTTTTTTTTATTCGTTTGATTTGAAACTGAACAACATCCTTCAAGAAACCTAAAACTCAAATATCAAAAACCGATCAGTTAAGCATACTCATTAACTAATAGAACTATAAAATTACTCAATTTCATACTTCATTACCGTCCATTTGAGGAAGTCAATTTCATTTTATTTCTTTTGAACTAACCTGGTGACTTTTAAGTCATTTTCAAATATGAAGCCTACATAGGTATAAATCGCCGTCGGTTTGCGTAAATTATTTTTTAAAATATTCATGGCATTTGGTAAGTAGATTTTTTATTACAATGAAGAATTTTGTTGTAAATAGTTTGAGGAAGTAAATATACTAGCTTATTTCGAACACTTTAAGTACTTAAGTCGTATTTTAGTTTGTTTGTAAACATCTTACTTTTTGCTTTATGTTAGCCTTTCTGATAAAATATCACCGTAGCATGACGTGAATCCTTAATTATATTTTTTTATAATTCTTCTTCTTCTTCGTCACTTTCCACCAGGTAAAATTATGCCAAGGGCTTACCATGGAGGGTAAAAAAAATCTTTAAGATTTAGGCTCTTCTTGGTGGAGCAATCGCCATTCTTTCCAACTCCTCGCTAACTCCTTGACTTCCTCGTACGAAACGACGAAGTTTACTTTGGCTTTTTTTTAAATAATAATAATAATATATGCTATTAACATTGATGTATGGCGACAATTTTAGATAAGTAACTACGTACTTCGCGGTAACTTTTTTTGCAGTACTCAATGAAGCGTATTGTATACTACTTTTCTCTCTAATAAAACTGTTTTAGCTTTCCACAAAATCTGGGACTGTCCCTGGACAGATGCAGTAAGAATCAGTGGAGTGGCCCTTATTGTTTCCGTGTTAGCAGAAGTGAGGGTTGCAGAAAAATGGCCGGATATAGATAACGACCCGCTGGTATTCATAGCGAATCCAATTGAGGCGGAAATGCCGGGGCACTGGGTGCCAGCCAGTATTGTTAAGGTAAATTATAATATAGTTTATCAAATAAAATATTCTTCTTCTCCAATTTAAGAGCTGGGCTTTAGTCGGTGCAGCTTACTTCCATTCACTTCTATTCAAGTCAATCAATAAATCAATCAAAATGTTTTTTTTTTAAGTAGATGCTGTACGCATACTTTTAAATCGTCTTTTTTTCTACCTATAGTACAAAGTTCCTACCACTCGGAACTTGTACACTCAACCTTCGTTCCTCCCAAGGCCTTCTTGACTTCTCTATAAAACATTACGTTATTCTAAATAACAAGGTCAGGGAAAAAGTTTCTTCGTATTATGTGTGAAAATTCAAGCTGGATACACTTGAAGCAACATTGTGCTAGTATTACTGACACCATACTAGGCTTTGTATAACGCCTATATTGGAATTTGAAGCTCGAGTAGCATTTTTATATAAATAGGCTAAATTATTGCATCAAGGAAAAATTTTGAGCTGAAGTTCACTAAAGTGTTTCTTTCTCATTTGTAGCCCATTGGCTTACTAAACTGTTTTTCTTTCTTTCTAATTTTTAATTAATAAAAATTTCATTTTTCATTTTCATTTCATTTATTTGAAGACCAATATTTACAGACCAGCCAATCACATTAGTCTATCTTATGAATATATTATAAATACAATGTTACTTTTACACAATACATTATTTAATTTATAGATTAGATCAGTATTTTTCAACCTTTTTTAATACCCAACTCCTTTACAAGTAAAAAAATTCTGGCTACCCCCTAGGGTCATAAACATACGTATACAAAATGTTTTTAATTGAAAGACTACGTTTATAATTTTCTTCAGTTAGAAATGATTTAGTTATTAACGTCTCTAAAATAGAACCACGTTTTAACAAATTGTTAGAAAACAAACAAACAGGCCCAGCCTTCTCACTGAAATCGTATTTTTTCATTGCAGTGTAGGACCTACAAATACATACCCATAGGTTGAAAAACACTGGGTTAGATTATATTTGATAGCATTTGTATCAAATGCCTATGTAATGGAGCTTGAGGTGACAATTGACTCGATATAATTATTGTCCTGCCAAAGTGAGAAATCTACACTCGGGAGTTTTGAACATATCAATTGAGTCATCATGTAGCAAGATTGTAATGATCAGGGCTGATGCTCTGTGGAGAGGCGAAATCACAAAATGAATCCTGTAATGACGCTGAATAACTATGATATTACGTCTAGGTATTTCACCCATTTTTAGAAGAAAATATAGTTTTGACAGATGATAAAATGTTACTCAAATTACTAGAAGTAATCGACTGGTTGGTTGCCGGGACTTTGTACCGAGCACACGTCTGCTGCGTTAATTTTTCAATTATTTCCGTTTTAGAGTAGTTTCAACCTTATTTTTGTGTTGGAGAAATAGCTGTGATTCAGATTCAGAGATAAGCGGTCATAAGAAGAGGATTAACTCGGGAGACAGCTCCGTTTTCCGAGTTCCACCAGCAAACCACCACGTGGAGCGTCTTTAAGTGCCCATTACCCTTAGAGCCGTGCCTTTCACTTGACATTGGCTTTTGGCCTTTTTTTTATTGTAGATTCTCCCATTTTCAACCGACTTCAAAAAAAGGAGGAGGTTCTCAATTCGTCGGAATCTTTTTTTTTTTTTTTTTTATGTATGTTCACCGATTACTCGAAGACGCCTGAACCGATTTCGAAAATTCCTTTTTTGTTTGAAAGGGTATACTTCACAGGTGGTCCCATATAAATTTTATCGAAATCGATTCAGCGGTTTTTGAGAAAATCAACAAAACATAGCAAAATTGGAGTTGTTGCGATTGAAGTCGGTTGTTTTTAACGTATTCAGCGTGGTCAATTATTCACTAGACATTGTCAAAATTACTCCTTTAATGAGATGTGGAATGCCAAATAGAAAAGAAGTAATCGACCGAGTATATATGAGCAGCAACCCATGAGCTGAGTAGCCAAGTTCACATGGAATGTCTAAATTTATTTTTGTTACGGTCGCACTGGTTCCTTAGATAAAGTTTTTTAGTGTCATGAATAGAAGCCATTTTCCATATTCGTTTAAAAACATTTTCCGATGTTTGGAAAATAAAAATATTTGAACTTACATAATACATGTGACGATAATAATTACAATAGGTTTAAAGTATTATTTGTTAGTTTTTAGAGTATATTTTTTGTGTCGGGGGGATTTAAATTTTTTTTTCTTTTATTTTGTCCTTTTTAAAGTAGGTATAAATATTAGGAAGGTATTTATAGTGATTTGTTAGTTGATTAAGTAGTACTAGTATTTGTTAGTTGTTAGTTAGTTAGGTACTAGGTATCATTTTAGTTTTAATTTACTAGATTAACTTTTAACTACCTACTCTAAGGTTAGGTTAAATATTAGGTAGGTACAGTGCTAATTGAGCCTAATTGCTCCCATTTAATTACTCACCTTCGAAATCTAAACCTTACCCTAACAGTCATATTTAAAGCCATGGTTACCGGTACGGTACCAAATTTCGAATCGTTAGGACATATGGAAGGTAGTCAAATCCCCTCATCAACTATTGAAATGCTGATGATCTTCAAACGGCTGATCAGGTCATGGTTACCTTACCATGTTCTTTAAATATCGTTGAAGTAACACGGTACCAAATTACGAATCGATCGGACATATGGAAGTTAGTCTGATCCC